>JADMNL010000023.1:374710000-375102500 GCA_016271365.2 Neoceratodus forsteri | reverse complement strand
TTACCAGCTCTGCAATTTGGCTCACAAAGTTCTTATAAATTCAAACCACTTAAACTTGCAAAAACTTTATCACACCTGAATTTTTTTTTTTTTTTTTTTTTTAAATCTCATTTTTATTAAATTTTCAGACAGACATACATAGTTGTCAGTTTTCCATTGCTTACAAATGTTCAAATATTTAATACAAAACTTAAGAAACATTTCATTAAGAATCAGCAGCTTGGGTTATACTGTGTAGAGGGGTATACGATCACTTAATCAAGGAACCTGGAGAAACACTTACAGGGGCCTACCTACTATTAGGTCCAAGCGGATCAAAGACCACTGAGAGGACAATATTCAGATTCACCTGTGTCATAAAATCCTGGGAGTCCAGCCCTCTCATCCCACTTAAAATCAAGGGAAATCCAGGGTCCCAGGAGGGGATAAGGTGGATTAGGAGGAAGTATGTATGAGTAAGTAGGTGGGGGTAGGTGTATCCAACAGCACCCCCACCCATCACAGAACCAAAGGGAAGTAAGGGAGAAAAGGCAGGGGGGCTCTGAGATAGAGAGGATAGGTGGGTCTAGTAGGGGACGAAAGGATAAAGGTGTTATCTTGCAACATGTAGTATAGTTGCCACCTGGTCCATATGGTGTTAAATTTATCTCTCTGGTCATTTAGGTTATGAGTTATCTGTTCCATATAATATATCTGTTTGTGATGAACCATCAGTCTTGGATAGTTGGAAGTTTTGTAGTCAGCCACAGCTTAGTTATCGCCTTCTTGGCTGCTGTGAGTTGAAGGTGGAGAAGATATCTAATGGTGGGGTCGTGGAGTTCTCTGGGGATTAGCAGTAGAATTAACATTTCACTCATCAGTTGTAGCTGAGGGCCAATGAGTTCTTGTAAATGAGTTTGCAATGCCATAATAGAGGACTGTAGTTTAGGGCAAACCCACATGATGTGTGTGTGAGTGGCTCCGACCTCTCCACAATGACGCCAGCATGCAGCTGTGCTGTTAGGGGTATAATGGCTAGTAATTGTAGGTGTTCTGAAATATCTTATGAGATTTTTTCCAGGTATACTCATGCCACTGATGAAAGCTGGTCACTCTGGAAATATACTGGCATGCTTCTTGCCATTTCTCTAACGTAATAGAGAGCTCGAGTTCCTCTTGTCATTGAAGCCTTATGCTGTCTGTAAGGGGTGATTACTGGGCTTGATAATACATTGGCACCAGGTGTCTGTTCATGGGAGGTGTTCAGGCATATCTGGAGGTTAATCGGGGGGGGGGGGGGGGGTTGTGCAGGGGTCTGGGTAGGGGATGGTACGTTTTCACAATAGTGGCATAGCTGCAAGTATCTATAAAAATCCCCTCGGACTATGTTGTATTTGGTTTGAATTTCCGTGAAGGCCCACTGGCTTCCCTGTGACAGTATCTGTGGGAGGCATCGTAGGCCTAGCCATTCCCATATTAAGAAACCATGGTCCATCCTGTTAGGTAGGAACTGAGCCAGGTTTGCTATAGGACATATGAGAGGAAGATACGGCTTTAGGTGTTGAATAGCACTCCAGGCATTCAAATAGTGAATTACCCAGGGGTCTGTAAGATTGTGGGGGGGGGGGTCATTGTGTTGTCCGTATATCTTCCCAAAGCAATCGTTATCAATAAGGGAATACTCCATTTCCACCCAGTGTGGACTGGTTGCAAGATTCTGCCTTGCCATCAAGTGCGTTAGAACTTATAATAACTTAAATATAAGAACTTGTAATAAAAGCGAAGATCAGGGAGCGACAGGCCCCCCCTTCTGCTTTAGGAAGAGTAAGGAACTTCATGCGGACCCCAGGCCTCTGCCCTGACCATATGAATCTGGCAATGGAGCGGTTCCACGACTGAAATGTTTCTCAGCTAAGAGGATGGGGACATTCAGAAATATATAGAGGGCTTTAGGGAGGACCACCATTCTAAGTAGTTCTATTCACCTAGAGAGACTTAACGGCAGGGTGTTCCAGGTGGCTAGATCAGTTTTAAGTTGGGTGGAGAACGGGATATAGTTATTTTTGTAATAATCTGTAGGTGATTGAGCGAGGTAAATGCCCAAGTATTTCAGCTTAGTTGAGGACCAGTTACAGGGGAATCTCTCTTGTATATTAGGTGAGGGGGAATAGTGGTATGTGAGGATCTCAGTCTTGGATAGATTAAGTCTGTATCCAGAAACCTGGCCAAAATCATCCAGATGTTGTCTTATTGCTGGTAATGACCTTTCAGGATCCTGGAGGTAAAGCAGCACATCATCTGCATATAATGCAGTACAGTGCTCTGTACCTCCCAAAGAGACCCCAGTAATGTTCTGTGAGTCGTGTATGCTTTGTACAAGCAGTTCAATAAATTTTGCGAATAGGAGTGGGGAAAGAGGGCAACCCTGTTTAGTCCCTCGTTCCAACTGTACATATTTGGAATGATGCTCATCTATCTTTACACTTGCCTGGGGGGCAGAATATATGTCCTGAATAACCTTAATCAATGTCTGTGGGATCCCTGTTTAATGTAGAACTTGGTAAAGAAATGGCCAGGCCACCCTGTCAAATGCTTTCACCGCATCAAGGCTCACTAGAACAGAGGGTGAGTTCACAGAGTACATTTGGTGTGATAAGTGGAGAGTGCATCTAATGTTATCCGTAGCAGAACGGGTTCTCACAAAACCAGTCTGATCTCTGTTTACGAGTTGGGGGAGAGATGTATCCAGGCGATGAGCAAGAATATTCATAAATAATTTGTAGTCCACATTGAGGACTGAGATTGGTCTGTAGGAGCTACATAGTTGTTTTTTTCCCCCCTGGTTTAGGAATTACAGAGTTGGTCGCATAAGACCATGAGGGAGGGGGACAGTCACCTTCTAGGATCGCGTTGAAGAGTCGGAGGAGTTTGTTAAATGCCTGAGGTCTAGTTACCGTATAGAATTCTACTCCGTATCAGTCAGGGCCTGGGGATTTAAGAGTTTTTCGCTCGAGCTAAGGACAAGGCAAGTTCAGTTTCTCTTATTGGAGTGGTTAAATTTTCCCTCTGGGGTTCTGTCAGTTTGGGCATATTAACTGGACGGAGATATTTGGCTATTTGTTGTGGGGTTGGGGATTGCTCCGGGGTGTACAGATTAGAGTAGTGAGTGGTAAAGGCCTCAGTAGTAATATGCAGTTTGGTTAGGAGGTGGCCAAGCACAGGGTGGTTGATAGTAGTTATAACTGCAGACTTCCTTTGTTTTCTAATCTGATAAGCCAAAAGCCTTGTCGCTCTGGGCCCCACCTCATAATCTCTTTGTTTTAGAAATGTTAAGGTGATCTCAGTTTGTTGTAGGGCTAAGCAATCAAGTTCCGACTTAGTTTGTTGTAATTGAGGAAAAGTAGAAGTATCCCCCTGCTTGTGGGCCATTTGCAGAAAGTGCAAAGTGTCTTCTAGGTTGGCTTTCTGTGACCTTCGTTGCCTGTTTAATTCTGCGGTGTGCTGAATTATGTGCCCCCGGAGGACAGACTTCACTGTATCCCAGTGAGTTGCAAGGTATGTATCTTCTGGTGGGTCATTTCCTGTAATTTCTATGATTAATTCCTGAAATTGTTTTGAATGGAGGTAATACAGGTTGAGTCTCCAGCAGGTATTTTTGGGTTGCAAACCCATGTCCAAAAAAGTGACGGAGTGTGGTCTGATAAGGTTATATCTCCCAGCTGGGCTTCTTGCAATATAGATAAGTTCTCGAGTTGGGTGTAAGTTTGGTCTATGTGGAATAAGTGCGGTGGACTGCAGAATAATGAATAGTTTTGTGTCTGGGGATGTGTGCAACGCCATACATCACACCAACCCACCTCCTGTATAAACTTTTTGAAGAATTTGTGACTCGCAGTTTGTCTCGAGTGGCGTCGGTTGGAGGAGTCCAGCCTATTGTCTGGAAGGAGATTAAAGTCTCCTGCCATTAGGAGAGTCCCAGCGCCTCGGTCAACTGAACTATCTTGTCTAGGAGTGTTTTAAGTTGAGGGACAGGGAGACCTGGGGGAAAGCACATGTTCGCCAGGATAACTTGTCTAGAGCCAATTGTACCCTGTACCAAAATTTGTCTGCCCTCAGGGTCAGCCCAACTCAATCCTGGGGAGAAAGAGGTGTGAGGTGGTACTATAATTACCACTCCCTTAAGTCTACCTCTATTGCTAGAGGAGTAAAAGACCTTACCATGACTCAGACGGGCAAGTTTAGCATACTCTGTTGAGCTTAAATGGTTTTGTAAGTAAATCAAATCAGATTTACTTTTTTTCAGGTGTGCTAGAACTCTGGATCTTTTAATTGGACAGATCAGGCCATTTATATTTGGGGAGAGGTTTAAGATTTGGTGAGGTCATTGTCTTAACCGGGATGAAGTGCTGCTAGGGAAACCCCCCCCCACCACCACCACCACGGATTGCCCATCCCTAACCCCCTTTACACACAGTTTTCCAATTCGTTTGTCAACTCATATGTTAAGAGAATAAAAACATACATATATACAAACCCGTAACAACATACAGTTTAACTACACAGTTAACCAATAACATGTTCCACTGTGGGGCCAACTGGACGCCTTCAGCAAGGGAACTATAACTAGTGCTTCCAAAGAGCAGGGTCAATGTTTGACCCTGAAGTAAAGTTGTGTCCTTACTGGAAGGAAACCTCCCGAGTGCAGGGGACCTCCTGACACATATAGTGTCCAAGGGTTAGTGGTAGAAAAAGTGGGGTGTGGGACGTCAAGCTGAGAGCCAAGACCCTCAGTGCAAAGGTTGTGCTATGATGGGATGAATTCAGTTGTGGAATACTAATGGGAGTTCTAACTGAATATAAATGGGAGAGGAGGTAAGGGCAGGATGTGCCCAGGTGCAGGTGCTGAAAATCAAGCAGACTCAAGAGACCGTTAGGCCTGTTCTGCTGGCATTCTAGTAGGTTAGTATCCCCCGGTAAAAAAACAAGGGCACAAAGGCAGCCCGTCCCTCATCAGATCCTGACAAACTAGTAGTTCAGCCAAGCCCCTGCTCCCAAAAGTGCCACCCAGCCGGGGTGCAGGAAGGCAGCCCCATGCAACAATGGCGCAGCGGGAGAGAGGGTGGGAGGAAGAGCGGGGAGGACAAGCGCAGCGAAAACAGTGCGTAGCTGGTCACCAGCCCTCTTCTCCACCCCCCAGGTGTCAAGACCACTACGGTCTCATGCTAGTTTATGTCCTACATCACACAGACACTCTCCCCCAGCATTGATGTTATTCTGAGCAGCAGATGCTTGTACCTGTTGTAAACTCCAGAACATTCCTAGGAATTTCTTACGGAGAGGATCTAAATAAGCTGTCCTGTCGCTCTGATATTTAGTTTAATACCCCCTTTTCAGTTCCACCCCCAACCCCCACCTACGAGCAGCAACTCTCACTCCCAATCAAACAGAGCCAGCATTAGGTGCTGTATTTGCCTAGAGTGCGGTGTTCTGCTACTCGAGATCGGGGTTGGGGGGGGCGGGAGCCACCGAAATTCCCTTCACTGTAGCAGTCTAGTAAACTCAGTTCTGGGCCTTGGGAGAAGTCCTGTTTCAAGTCCCAACGCTGCCAGTGAGGAGGGAGGGAGGCAAGCAACATCAGGGTGAATTTGCCCCATCTCAATCCACCCTCAGCAACAGCAGGGTAGTGCCAGGCAACCCCCCCACTCCAGTCCCCCAGAATCCCCGCAGGCGATGTAACGTTGTCTATATTAGACCCTCTAGGGATCAGGACACAAATACAAGCAATTTAGAACCTCAATATCAGGTGGGAAGGGCCCGCTTGAGGACTCGAAATTCCCCTCAAGGAGTCCAGCTCCCCAGCAGACATCGTGTTAAGATGACTATCCCCCACCCCAGAAGGCCACGACCACCATAATGAGCGGTGGCAGAGGTAATATCTGCCCCTCATCCCCTCTCATAGATTAGATTGAGGGGAAAGGAAGGCACCAGAAGGGAACCAGGGGAGAAAACGGGATGTTAGGTAAGTCTTTTTCAGACGCCACATCGTGGGGTGTGGATGCTGGAATGCTAGGAGGTCTCATGTGCTGAAATCAGCAGTTATAAGAAAATGGACGTTGAGGAGTGGAGTGAGGCGAAGGGCCCAAACACCAACCAGTCTGCAGGGATCTGTCACCATGGGAGGGCAGGGGGTACAAGGGTAAATGGTGAGGTCCCTCCTCTGTCCCCACACCCAGGTCCGAGGTAGCAGGGGGTTGGGGGAAATCGCTAGGAAGGAAAGCGTGAGACGTGGGGAAGACCTCGGATGCTGGTTTCCAGGAGACAAAAGCTGGGTCATTTATTTTTACAAAAAACAGGTGCATATACAGTCTACTACTGGGAGACCGAAAATCAGTCCAACAACAACAACCAACAAAAAAAATCTGTTTCGCCTAATGGCTAGATTAAAGATGCCTTGCAGCAGGTAATACTTGCAGTTCTCATCCTAGGGCCTGTGCTCAGTGTAGTTCAGCCAGAGAGGACGTCTGACGGGCCTTCAAGGTGCCTACTATATTCTGTATTGCTTCCACCCCTTGTCGGCGTCTCGCCTCATGCTGGCCGCTGTTCCACATCTTCTGAAAGCCTAGAATCAAGTCAGGAGCAGGGCGGGCCGGGATTACCACTTTCAGGAGGGACATCCATCTTCCTGGCCTTAAGCTCCTCCAGGGCGGCTGCAGCAGTGTCAAACGTTAGGCTGCCCTCCTTGAAGAAGATAGTCATCCTTGCAGGGTATGGGGTCCTGAATCGAATGCCTGCCAAGTTGAGTGTTTTCATTATGGGGATGTATGCCTTCCGCTTTGCCATTATTTGGGGAGCACAGTCATTCTCAAAGTATAATCGCTGATTTTGGAATAGCACCATACCCTTCCTCCATGCCGCATGCAAGACGCTCTCTTTCTCCTGGAAGTGTAGGAATTTGAGCAGCATTGCTCGAGGACGAGCCCCAGGGGCTGGTTTCGGGCCTAGTGTGCAGTGGGCCCACTCAAATTTCAAGAGAGAGAGAGATGAGCTGGTAGGTAGAGGATCTCTTGCAGGGTGTTTTGTAGGAATTGTAGGATATTCTGGCCCTCTGCCCCTTCTGGAATGCCAGGAATTCGTATGTTGTCACGACGGTTTCTGCTTTCAGCGTCCTCCGCCCTCTCTTGTAGCTGCTTAATATTCTGGTGTAGTTGTACAATTGCCCGCTAAACGCAATCTACCCTACCATCGGTGTCAGTAGCCTAAGATTCCAGGGCCCCTTGTCACTTCTCCAACTTGCCAATGTCAGTACGGAGAGCTGTGGTGGTGGATCGCATCTCCTTGCGGAAGTCTCGAAGCTCCTTAAAATCTGGGTCATTTGTCTTTGTAGGTTTTCTGCTGAGATGCGGTGATAAGCCTTTGCACTACTGCGTGAGGTCAAGGAGGCCTGCGAGCCCTCTGTTTACGAGCCACCCTCCAACAATCCACCATCATCTGGAACCGCCAGCTGCTTCATTTTGGCTGTTTCCCTTCCTCTCGGCATGTTACAACCTCCCGCTGCATTACTGTACCACGATTCTTTAACTTTAAAGCAGTAATTAGGAGGTTTAGGTATGATCTCGGCTGGAACTCTGAGGTTAGGCTCTGCACTGGTGCATGACATCACCAGAAGTCTCACAAATGAATTCCTGAATGTGTTTGGTGTTAACCAAGATCAGTTTTTATTTTGTTACCAGGAGAGACGCACTAAACTGAAAGCTTGTTTACAGGTGCAACCTGGGAGCACAAGGAAGTTAAGTGACTTGCTCAGGGTCGCACAGAATGCAAGTAGGGATTACCATGGGTAAACCAAAGAATCTGGTTCTAGGAACATCTAAAATCGTCAGCACAAAAAAAAAAAAAAAAATATATATCAGGGAAGACCAGACAGTCCTCAAGCCACGAGGTAGATACCGAAACTGAATCCTCACTGAAATCCACCATGGCACGAATTGACGGCTACAATGCAATCGATGGACACTAATGTAGGAGAAAATGTTAACTAAGTTGGAAAAACACAATGCAGCTATTAAAGAACTTACCAGCACAGCTGCTGAGAGTGACAAGTGTTCTATCACTACCCAAGCAGCAGTCACTACTCTTACGCAATAGAATACGCAGCTCCGCAGCAGGCTTGACGCTCTGGAAGACGAAGTTTGTGCAGGAAATCTCTGGCTGGTTGGAATGCCAGAGGGAGTCGAGGGAGGACATTTTTAGACTTCCTCAAGACTTGGATGCAGTCCTTGATCCCTATGCCTGCAGATTTTGACTGGCGCACGCTGTGGAGAGCCTACAGCATTAACACTAGAGTGCGGCCTGCTAATGCTAATCAGCCGTGCATGGTGCTGGTCAAAACACCTGGAGCTAAGGTTCGAGATTTGCTTCTGGCAGCGGCACAGGAGACTTGTCTTTCCAGAACCAGGCTAGACGCAAAAAATTTGATGGGGCCAGACAAAAGCTTCGGGCCCTTGGGGTGGTCGATTCCTTTTTGTTGCCAGCCAGATTAAGGATCACCTATGGTGGCAAATCATGGCAGTTTACAGACCCTAAAGACACTGGAAGAGGGCTTGAAAAAAAATTAGAGAAAGAATTTGCTGCCAAGGAAGCCACTGCAGTGACAATAATGAAGCAGAGTATGAACTGGAGATTGCCTGACTTTTCTTTTCAGAGACTTATTTAGTAAGCAGATGTTTAACTGAGACAATACGGGACACAGAGTCTATGTTCTTTCAGAAGTTCTTGTTTTTTTACAATTGTACTGCGTCCCGATAATGCTATTTCCCCCCGGTATGTTAGCAGAGAGTGTTTGTTATAAAACTTTTTTCTGGGGATGGTCTCTGAATGAGCCGTTTGGATCCATGTGGTGGCTTCCACAGATTTAGTCTCCTCTCTGCTATCAGGGTGTGGAGATGTTGCATCAAGTCCTGCATTTGCCGATTATCAAGGTTATAACAGTATACAAGTTTGAAGTGGTGTTACAACAGTATACGCGTTTGAAATGGCATTACATGTTTGAATTGCTAAACTCTCTTCTAATTTTATGCTCTGCTGTTGTACAAATGCTTGCAGGTTATATGGTTGCAAAAAGTATTCTTTTTGCTGTTGTAGTGCAGAGAAGGGATGGGGGGGCACAATTTTCTCATGTTTCTTGCATATAATTGTAGACATGGATACACAGCAATCCATAGAGATTGCAGATAACCTTTCACTACAAATTCTACCTTTTACTGGACACTCCAAGCCATTGAGACAGTCTGCATTTATGGACTCATATTGGGTTCCCCTACTCCTATTGTATAAGATTACAAAGAGAGCTGCTGTGAATAACATTCTGTGACTCTTGTCTATGTACCTATTATTGCCTTGTATGGGAAATGGGTGTAATGTTTTGTTTAAAACAATAAACACAAGGCATACAAAAAAAAAAAACTGTTTTTCTTAGTTTCTTGAAGCTTCCTTTAAATAAATAAAAATACAGTTACCAACTGTGCACCTCAAGACGAAATCCGGAGTGTGTCGAGAATGGGACACACACACACACACACACACACACAGCAGGAAAGTAGCCAGCACAAGGCAGGCAAGCCGCAGGATCCAGTACCTCAAGAGAGACCATCCAATGTGTCAAGCAGCAACATGGAACAATCAAATACCACTGCTCCAGGCCCTGAGAGACTTGGCTGGGAAGGTAGAGGGGATCAGTAAGAAATTTACAATGCTCAGACCATGGATGACCGGTCTTTTGGCCGATGTTAAGCAGCCCATCGACACCGCCAACAATACATGAACTGCTGTGGCAGGGGTAATATGAGAAAAAAAGGTTCACAGGCTCAGACTTGAACACCTGGAGAATGTCACAGGGAAACGCAACGTGCGTCTTCGGGGCCTGCCATCGGATTAGGAGGGCACAATACAGTACAGTAGGCCATGAAGCTGCAGAGTCATTTGTTAGAACAAACTCTTTAAAGGAATCCTCATAAAAGCATATTCTATTAGTCCTTTTCGTAGCCTAGCCAACCTAGAACAACCACAGACCTTACTGTTAACCACACTGGGCTCTTAAGTTTGGGACTCCATACTTCTGGCTGCAAAAGGTATGGAAGAATTACATGCCATGTAAGGGACAAAACTGTACTGGTTTCCACATCTAAGCTTTAAAACATGCAAAAGAAAAAAATCCTTTGGTGCAGTCTGAACAGGCCTACGGATGCTTAAGAATTGTACACAGTCTGCAATTTCCTGCAAAGCTGAGGCTCAACTACGCAGGCAACACTTTTTTTTTTTTTTTGATCCAGTAGAAGTGAAGAAAAAGAAAATAGCCACAAACACTTTAATGCCCAACATCTGTCTGTGACAAGGTTGAATAAGGCCCTGTCCCATTTGTTATGCAGAAAGAGGTTAAATGCAAGGATCTGTTCTTTCCCTTCCCATCTTGTCTGGTTGCGCAACCAAATTTTCTTGTGAGACCTAGGAACTGATCAGACAGTTTCGCAATTAACCCCTTCTCGTTATCTCTCTCTCTGCCTTCCCTTGCTATTTCTTCTGTTTTTTCTTCCCCCTTGCATATCAGCAGGTATAAAAACATGTGAATCTTTATGTGGAAATGTAACGGATACAGCGATCCCTTTGTTTACAACTGTACACAGGATTGTAAAAACTGGAATTCAAGGGGTTAACCCGAGATGCTGGTTTGAAAAATATTACCAGATCTGCCAACAAGAAGTCAGTTCTGGGTCACCATGTTCTTTTGCTGCACCTGCTGAAACTGACAAGAACACTGTGTGAGAAGCAGAATGTTCTCTTAGCAAGTTCCCTGCAAAGACTTGTCATAAAAAGAGCTGCCATGTTTTGCAAGAGAGAGAGACAGCCTGGAAATTGAAAAGAAAAACTCAGAAGAATTCTACTTTCTATGTTTGCACTGCCATTGTAAATAGTTATACTGAATAATTTGTTTATTTTGCTGTTATGAATAATAAAACAATATATGCAAATTTTGAAACTGCTCCTGGTTTTCCTATGCTTCCTGACCTATGCCTCGACAACAGTGTGTCCTGAAAAAGAGGGTCAGGACGGAGTTATTTTGGACTATTTTACAAAATATTACAGTATGCATAAAGCTGTACAAGTTGTGTTTATTGCATTATTTTACAATTTTTGGACAGGAAAGGTACACCTAGCCAAGGCTTGTTTCCAGGTGCATTCTGGAAGCACAGGGAAGTTAAGCGACTTGATCATGGTCACACATTACAGAAGTGGTGCTGTGGGATTCAAACTCGGTTCTCCAGGTCTGCAGCTCAGTGCTGTTAACCACTACACCATACTGCCTCCCCAAGGAGGGGGTAACTGGTTTGTTGCAACACCTGGTAGAGGATGATGTGGGTGTATATGGCCATAAAGTTACAATAAATGTTTTTTTCCTCTGGATTGGTAGCCCTTTACTTTGGCTGGAGCTGGAGGGAAGATGGCCACTGCCTCGTGGGCAACTGGATGGTGCACTACATGTTTACAGGCACACTGCTCAAATTCAAACACCCTTCCCGATGCAGTTCAAGTTTATTCTTTACTCGATTACTGGTGGGGATTCAAGGTCACCATTACCATGTATTTCAGGTAAGTTTTTTTCTTTAAACTTCGATACCTTTCTTTTTATAGTTCCATAATAACAGTGCTTCTGGTACAAGTCTGAAATTAATGATGACACACATTGTATCAGTTTTAAATACTGCTGTTAACCTATTTCTTCTAGTTGACTTCTAGTACGAATAGCCCTATGTAACAACATAAGGAAGTTTCGGAAAAGTGAAATCAGTTTCAGTGTCCAGGGCTGCAGTTTGCTCTTTTTGTGTCCACTTTAAAACAATTAGTTGTGTTATTCTCATGTTAGCATGGACACTGCCATCATCTCGAATGATGTTTTAGGCGCAGAAGTTACAAGAATGGAAGTTTTCAGACATTGTTCTCAGAGTCTGTCCATTGCTATGTTACAAAAACAGCCCAACTGCATTAATTTGGGTTCCTAAATTGATTTGTCAGATTCCCCTGTATGTGGTAGCAACAGGGACATAGTTCTATCTCCAGGTGTAATTATACAGTGTTTACTTGTTTCCCACACTGTGTCACCAGTACTGACACGTGATTTCTGCCATGTACAAAACATCAATAAAATTACAAAAATTCTTTCCAATGGCAAGACACGGTAAAATGCATTTTTAAGGTGCCCATACACGCAACTCTGTGTGCCTTAAAGGGATAGCAAAATTAACACAGTAACAACACGGTCATCAAGGCACAGGTCAGGAAGCATAGAAAGACCAGCAGCAGGTATAAAATTCGCAAGTAGCGTTTTATTTTTTCCAATAACAGAAAAATAGATAAATTGTGTTCAGTACAACTATTTACAAAAGCAGTACAAACAGACAAAACAAAAGCCTCTCATCTGAGGGTATGTCTAATTCCAAGCATTGCTGCTCTTTTTATAAGCCTCTGGGAACTCGTTAAGAAGACCTCCTGTTTTCAGAAAATGTTCTTGTCAGTTTCCTTCCTTGCAGGTGCAACAAAACAGTGCATGGTGTCCCATAACTTACTTCCTGTTGCAAAAAAACAGCATCTCAGGTTCACCCATTGAGCTCCAAATAGCTTTCTGCAGTCATTTCAACAATATAACCATTTACACTTTCAAACCAAGTGATCCCACTTTTACATAAAAATTCACACATATTTTATAACTTCAGCTCGCAAGAGGAGAAAAGATAGAAGCAGCAAGTGAAGGCAGAGGTAGCGGGGGGACTAGCGAGACCAGGAGTGGCAAGTTCCTAGGTCTCACAAAAAATTGACTGTGCAGTCAGACAGACAAGAGACAGAGCAAGAGCAAAAGAGGATAAAACAGATCACTGCATTTAACTATTTATCTTTCCACATAACAAATGAGACAGGGTCTTATTCAAATAAAATTACAATGAATACATAACATGCAGGTGGTACTACTGAATTTCAGGGCAGGCTAAACTAAAAAAAAAGAAGTCTTCTGAGCTCCCCCAATTTGTTATTAATAAGAGTCCACAAGGGCATTACGTACCATAGCTGGCAGACTATACTACAACAAGGAGGGTACCTACTTGCTCACCCCCCACAGCTAGCAGTGGAACCAGAGAACCAGAGGAGTGGCTATCTCTGCAAAGCAGTGTGCAAAAGATGAAGATTAGTGTCCAAAAGGTGGATAAGCAGAAAAGGGGCAAAATTCAGCAGGAGGGCAGACAGCAAGGAGAACCAGGGATAAATGACAGCCAAGGAAGGGCTGGAGTAGAACAATAAAAGCAGTCTAGGGAGGTCAAATCATGGAAAGCCATGTGTGCAAATGCCAGGAGCCTTAGCAACAAGATGGAAGATCTGGAGGCTGTCATGGTACAGTCAGACCTGGACATTGTGGCCATCACTGAAACCTGGTGTAATGATAACCATGACTGGGAGATGGCCATACCTACAACATATTCAGAAGAGACAGAGCAGGCAGGAAGGGAGGAGGTGGCACTGTATGTGAAAAATGACATAAGGGCCACAGAGATCCAGGAGGAACAAAATGGGGAGAGATACTGTGGGTAAAGCTGGAAAGAAAAATGGGGCCAGCCATCCTTACAGGTGTGGTCTATAGACCACCAGCCCAGGAGGAAGAAACAGATAGGAGTTGATGCTAGCCATCCAAAGGATGGCAGACAAGAATGAGGTAGTACTGGTTGGAGACTTCCAATATTCCAGGCGTGGACTGGAGCATCCCAGCAGCAGCATCAACTAGGAGCAGATTTATCCTGGACTCCCTTCAGGGTGCCTTCCTCAAGCAACTGGTCATGGAACCAACTCGGCAGAAGGCAATACTGGACCTTCTGCTCACAAACAGGGACAGTGTGATGGGGGTAACAGTGGGGGAGCACCTGGGTAACAGTGACAACCAGTCACTGTGGTTTGAAATCACAGAAAGAGCAGAACCAAACCACACAAAAACACGTATCCTGGATTTTAGGGGGGCAGACTTTGGGAAAATGGGGAGATAATTGAAAGAGGCATTAAGGGGAATGGGACAGGAATCAGGGGTTGAGGAACAGTGGGCAGTATTTAAAATAGGGATTATAAGAACAACAGAATTATGCATTAAGCAGGTTGCAAGAGGAAAAGGAAGAGAGACCATTATGGTTTCCAAAGAGGTAGCAAAAGAAAGTGAAAGCCAAAAGATTGCATTCAGGCAATACAAAAGACACAGGCAGAAGGGGACAGGGAGAAGTACCAGGAGAAACAAAGGGAGGCAGGAAGTCAGTAAGGGAAGCCAAAGGTCAGACAGAAGAACACATTGCAAAATCAGTGGTTAAAGGGGACAAAACCTTTTACAGGTACAAAGTGAAAAAAGAAAGACAAAGGGAGGATAGTGAGACTGAAGGGGAGGATGGGAGTTGCGTGGAGGATGACAGCGGTAAAGCTGACATATTGAACAGGTATTTCTGCTCAGTCTTTACTGAGGAAGAGGGGTAATGGGTCTGAAGGGGTACAAGGGGTGAGAATGGTGCAGAAATGGACACAAGTCCCTTTACGAGAAAGGGTCCTGAAGGAACTGGAGTAATGAGTTGACAAAGCAATGGGGCCAGATGGGGTGCACCCAGGGTCCTTAAGAACTAAGAGAGGTGGTGGCTGGACCTCCTGGCTATCCTGTTTAGCCAATCACTGGAAACAGGGGAGGTACCCAAAGACTGGAGGACAGCAGATGTAGTCCCCTTATACAAAAGTGGTAACAAAGAGGAAGCAGGGAACTACAGACCAGTCAGCCTCACCTCGGTAGTGGGAAAGATCATGGAAGCACTACTGAAGGAGAGATTGGTGGAACATCTGGTTGTCAATGGACTACAGGACCCAAGGCAGCATGGTTTCACCAGGGGGAGGTCATGTCAGACCAACCTCATTGAATTTTTTGACTGGGTGACTAGGGAGGTGGATCAGGGGAGGGCAGTGGACATGGCCTATCTGGACTTCAGCAAGGCCTTTGACACTGTGCCACATAGAAGACTATTACACAAACTGAGGAATATGGGTGTGGGCAGGACAGTAGTGTGGTGGGTAGGTAACTGGCTGGGTGGCAGGACCCAGAGGGTGGTGGTAAATGGCTGTCACTCCACAGAGGAAGAGTGACCAGTGGGGTACCACAGGGATCAGTGCTGGGACGGTCCTTTTCAACATCTTCATCAGTGACATTGCACAGGATCTAGAAGGCAGAATTTCACTGTTCGCTGATGACACAGAGCTCTGTAACAGAGTAGACACACCGAGGGTGTAGACAGAATGAAGGACCTGCAGAAACTTGAAGAATGGTCATGGGTTTGGCAGTTGAAATTCAATGCAAAGTGCAAGATAATGCATATGGGGCACAAAACCCTGGCACAATATATCAGTTGGGGTGAGGATATAGCATGCACCAAGCAGGAAAGGGATCTTGAGGTTGTCATCTCTGATGACCTCAAGGGTAGAAACAGTGTGACAAAGCATCAGGTAAACAAATAGGATGCTGGGATGTATAGAGTAGGGGCATCACCAGCAGGAAAAGGGAGGTCATAATTCCGCTATACAAGACACTAGTGAGGCCCCACCTGGAGTACAGTGTACAGTTCTGGAGACCGTACCTACGTAAGGACATTGACAGTGTAGAGAAGGTTCAGAGGAGGGCAACAAAGATAGTGCATGGATTGCATCACAAGTCCTATGAAGACAGGTTGAAGGAACTGAACATGTACTCCCTGGAGGAGAGAGGGGATATGATAGAGACATACAAGTATCTTACAGTGAGAAACAGGGTGCAGGAAAACACTATTTTAAGCGAAAAAGATGTTCCAGGACTAGAGGGCATGGGATGAAGTTGGAGGAGGCGATTCAGGAAACATGAGAAGAATTTCTTCACAGAGCGAGGTGGTGGACAAGTGGAACACCCTGCCAGAGGAAGTGGTGGGGGCTGAAACAATCACAGGATTTAAGAATGCATGGGATAGACATAAAGGAATTCTGGAGGTCAGGGGTGGGGGGAGGCGGACTTCTGGGAGGGCAAGCTGAACTTACAAGCTCAAATGGGCAGACTGGGTGGGCCATAGGCCCTTATCTACTGACACTGTCTATGTATCTATGTACAACAAGGGGCCAACAGCCTTGAAAGCTCTACCCTCAAGAGTTTTAGCCTACAGCAAGGGACGGAAAGTAAGCCCACCTCCGTGGAACAGAGAGAATGGATAGGGGTATATGGGGTCAAGACATTTCCCAGATGGCTTGGGTCCATACCGTACAGGACACTGCAAACCTACAAGCCTATCTTAAGAGTTGAAAATCCACCTAACAGGCAGCTAGTGCAGTCCAAGGTGCACGGATCACATATGCTGGAACCAAGAGGCTTCAGTTATCAGTCGGGCCACCGCTTTCTGGACCAGTTGTAGGCAACATATCAATCCCCTAGATAACCGTAAGTGTACAGAGTACTGCAGTAATCCAGTCTGGATGCCACAAAAGCATGCACAATTGTAATCAGGTCCCCAAGTACTAAACAGGTCCTAATCTTGGGTCTGCTTGCAGTCCACAATGACTCCCAGATTACACACTCTATCCACAGCTCTGCATGTACTACCACAAAAAGGTGATGAAGCAGTAGTAACAACCCTGATGTCCTCCCCATGGGAACCTGATTTGACTGCTAACACCTCTGTCTTGCCCAGGCTGAGGCTAACCCAGCTGGCACCCAGTTAGTTGTTGATCTGTCCCAGACAAACGAACATGCGAAATTGCTAGCCGATACAGGCCATAGTGGTCTATCAAGACTGCTCAAGTGCAGAGCTAGTTATACCAAGTAGCTGCCCCCCCTACTCCTCCTGGAGTTGTACTCCCACCCCCTCTCTCCCCCCTCACTGTTACCCATCCCCGTGTTCCCTGCTGACCTAATCTTCTTACACTGTCCCAATCCCTCTTGGAACTGGTCACTGTCCTTGTTGATACCACCTCCTCTGGCAACTCGTTCCACCCTTTACCACCCTTTCTGCTGAGGCATCTTCTCATCTCCATCCTGAATCTGCCCCCGCCAGCAGGATCGATCCTTGTTGCGCCCTCATTCCAGTAACAAAGATTCCTCTCTACTATATTCTCTCTCTCTCTCTCTCACACACACACACACACACACACACACACACACACACACACCGTTCAGCACCCTCAGTCTCACCTTCTATGTTCTGTCCCCATGCCATGGATCAATTTGGTTGTTCACTGCTGTACTGCCTCTAGTAGTTTGATATCTTTCCTAAGGTAGGGGCACCAGAACTGGACACAATACACCAAGTGCGGTCTCACCAGTAACCTGTACAGTGGCATAATAACCTCCTCCCTGCTAGAGGTGATTCCCTTGGCTATGCAACCCAGCATTCTATTTGCTTTGGCTGCTGCCTTACGGCACTGTGCTTTGTGTTTCATGTAACCCCTATCATAACTCCAACTCCTCCTCCTCTTCCGATATGGTCACCTGAATTCCCCCTAGCCAATAACTGGCCTTTGGATTTTTGGCCCTCATGTGCATCACCTTACATTTTTTCAGCATTAAAACCCAACTGCCAGATGCCAGACCATTTCTCCAGCTTTGTCAGGCTCTCCCTTAGATCCCATCTCCCCTCCTCTATGTCCACCCTCCCACAGAGCTTAGTATCAGCAAAAAACTAGATTTTGCTCTTGACCCCCCTCTGTCATTTTGCTAATAAATACACTGAACAACACAGGTCCCAGTATTGAGCCCTGTGGGACACCACTGGTCATAGGCCTAGGTTCTTTGGATAGCTCGCCCCCTACCACCACTCTGTAGTTCCTGTCCCTCAGCCAGCTCTTTACCCACCCCAGCAGTTGGTCCCAAACCCCCAGGTCCCTCAGGTTGCTGATCAGCCTGCCATGAGGCACTGAATTAAATGCCTTGCTGAAGTCCAAGTAAAGTATATCCACCGCCTGCCCTCTGTCCAAGGTCCTTGTAACCCAATCAAAGAAGTTCACTACATTAGTTTGACACGACCTCCCCCAACAAACACATGCTGCCCGTCATCCTGGAGACCATTTTCTTCAAGGAAGGACACAAACCTTTCTTTCACAGTGGCCTACATTAACTTACCCACTATGGAGATTAAGCTGACTGGCCTGTAGTTTGCCGGCTTATCCCTAGGGCCACTCTTGTGGATAGGCACCACATGAGCTGTTCTCCAGTCCTGAGGGACACACCCCTCCTTGAGCAAGGTGTTACATAGGTCTGTCAGTGGAGTCACCACTATCTCCGCCAGTTCCCTCAGAACCCTTGGGATGCACCCCATCTGGGCCAGGAATCTTCTCTACCTGCAGTTTCCTAAATCCTCTTAAGACCTTGTCTACCTCAATCTCCCCCTCATACGCCCCCACCCCCTTAAGGGGCATCTCATTCTTCCCCTTTGGCATGGGCCCTCTAGCTCCCCTGGTGAAGACAAAGCAGAAGTACTCATTAAGTGCCTCTGCTTGTTCCATCCCCTTCTCCACTCACCTTCCCTCTTGAGCCTCACTATCCTGTCCCTTCTATTTCTTTTCTTATAACAGAAGTCGTCCTTCTCCCCTTTCTTTATCCCCTGAGCCAGTCTCAGTTCTTTCTCAGCCTTGGCTGCCCAGACCACTCTGCCTGCCTCTCGAGATTTTACTGTGTAAATCTCCCTGTCCAATTCTACTGCGGTAGGCTTGTACATCAGAAAGGCTACCCTCTTATACCTTCCCTTTTCAGCCACCTTTCTATTAAAAACCAGCTTGGTCGTTTGGTTCTGTAACTCTTTTTGAGCCTTTGTACAAGTGTTGGTGGCTTCAATCAACCCATCTTGATGACAGTCCATTTTTGGTCCGTATTCATCGCTGGTTGGATCTTTGTCAGGTGCTCCTGCACTATGCCCCCCATCTTGCTCAAGTCTGCCTTCCTAAAGTCCACCACCATTGGTTTAGTCCTGGCCACCTCCTTCCCCATGCAGACTGAAAACCACACTGTTCAGTGGGCACTACCTTCGAGAGGTTCCCTCACCTACACATCCTGGACTTGCTCCCCATTCAATAACACTAGATCTAACATGGTCTCCTCCCTTGTTGGCTCAAGTCAAAAAAACAGTCCTGAATAGCATCCAGGAGGACCTGTTACCTGCTGAAGGTGTTAGCTAGGCTGCTCCAGTCTACTCCTGTCAGAGTGAAGTCCCCCAGAATTACAACACTTCCTCTTCCCCCTGCTCTTTGATCTGTTCTCCCAGCTCCCGATCTAAATCGGTTCCTTGTGAAGGTTCCATACACCACCCCTACTCGAATTCTTCTCCCATTGGTGTTCTGTAGTACCGCCCACAGGGTTTCTGTTGTACCTTCCTCACACCTACTACACTCCATCTCTTTTCTTATATACACAAAGCCACACCACCACCCTCCTTCCTTTAGCCCCGACCTTCCTGTGCAGTAGGTAACCTCGATCTCTAGTCGTGGAACAGAGTTGCCCATGTTTCTGTAATGGCAGTTATATCCACATCTCTTTCTGCCAATAGCGCCTGTAGATCTACTACCTTATTTCCTAGGCTCCTTGCATTCAGGATCACCGCCTTCCAGTGCGTCCCATTGCCCTCCTTGCTTCTGCTTATACCGTATCTCATCCCCCTCGTCCCCCACTATCTCCTCCCCTTATCCTCCATTGTCTTTTGTCATTCCTTCAGGGGGGGTGGCCCTTGGGCCCCCCATGCCTGGTGCCAAGTGTCTTACCCCTGGTTGTCCCCCCGGTTCAGTTTAAATGCAACCTGTCCCTTAAGTAGCTTTCCAATTTTCTTTTCAAGACCCTTGTGCCCTCCTTGTTTAGATGCAGCCTGTCTGGTGCATAACATTCTTTGTTATCCCATATCCTACCCCACTTTCCCACCAAACTGTTTTCACCCCACACCCTCACCACAAGTTGAACTCCTCAATCCTCACCAGGGCTTGAAATCCCCCCTTATTTGGTGTTCCGTGCACACCAAAAACAGCACGGAACACCAAATCGCCCTGGTTTTCTCATGTGTACTGCTTTAAGGGAGCCAAGTTCAAGCAGCTGCCATTTTCTATTGTTCGGGCACACATTTTCCTTCTTCTTGTGGTTTTATTTGATTTTTGTTTTCTCCATTCTGCAGCTCCAGAGATGATTTTGCACCATTTAAGATGCTCCAGCCAACTGGCAGAATAACATGCATCTTTCTGACCTCTCCTGACTCTCCGCTCCGGTCCAATTTGCCCTTCCTCAAGACTTTAAAAAAAAAAAAAATAAAATCACACCGGCCCCTCAATGAGTCACGCACCCTTCCCTAAACAGCATCAGTCTCAACTTCTTCGCCCTCTGCTCCTCACTTCCACAGGCTGCAGCCCCGCGGCATGCTCCTGTCCTGCCATTGCAGGACAGTAAGAACACAACAGGCCCCCCTGCAGCCACGTCAGCCTCCTCCTCTGCTCCTCCATGCCAGGCAAGTAAACAGCAAAATGCACCACCTTGCAATACGCAATAAAAAAATTGAATGGCATATCCGCATTTAACAACTTTGTCCAGAGTGTGACATTTCGGATTTCACCTTCCTGTAACTATTGATGTGTGCACGTTCTACGTCCTGAAGCCAACATTCCATTGCCTGAGATGCATAAATAAACTTGCTGTTGATCTGCCTCTACAGCCACTGCCATAGTAGTCACTTCATTGAAATGTCAATTACTGGATAACATCAGAAGGCTTTAGTCTCCTGGATTCAAAATTAAACAGATGGTAAAGCTCAAATGCATGTCTAGGAATTTCATATAAGCTTAATGTGTCCAAAATGAATCTACAGTAGTTGAAAGGCTCAAGTGCCATGCCAATGCACCTCCAACACATTCCATCTCAAAAATAGGCAATTAATTAAATGTACAAAAATTAAAGTGAGCCTCATTTGTGTTGGTGCTAGTATGCCAGTGTAGCACTACAGCTGTGAGCTCCTCCAAGCAATTCCAAAAGCCGTTTGGCCTCAGAAATGATGAAACAGTGAAATCAGACATCTTAGCAAGATGGCAGCCACAATATGGCTTCCTGCAGTGAAACATTTGACCAAATTCCTGGGATCTCACTGTCCCTGGCTACAGTGAGCATCCCTGTGCTTGGGAATTCCCTATCCTCACCTTCGCTAACCTTTCAGCATTTGGCGAGCATCACTGCTGCCACTTTTCTGAAACCACAAGTCCCAGGCAAACAATTCCACTGGCAAATTCCTGCAAGTCACTTATCTTTGAGGGCTACTGGCACACTGAGCGGCACCCTTAGTTTAGAGTGTCATTTTGCATAGAGCAGGCCCACCTGACTGGCACTTCCTCACCATGTCCTAGTACCCTGGCACTTGTTCCCCACCAGGTCACTGAGCTTGCATTAGGACTGATGTTCTACTACACTGCAGCTGCCCCTCTCAGACCAGCAAGGTTGGCATTCAAATTTTGCACGCTTTGTTGGTAGGCCCGGGTGAGGGGACACTGCTTCTGCTTAACTGCTGATATTCCATACCTTTATGGATTTTTTTTTTTGTATGAAATTTAAGTGAACTTGTTTACCCCATTTTGAGAAATGCCCCGTTAGATACAACTGAACACTTTGGACCAATTAAACATGAATGGCAAATTTAAGAGAATTTTAAACTGCAATAGACTGTTTGAATTGTAGTAGTTTTTAGGCTTAGAAAAATGCTATGAAAAGCTGGGGAACACAATCAACTTATGTGTATATTGCTGCTGTATTAATTTTGCCTGCCATATTTGTAGTATAAAAGTTCATAGTAGCACTGCTGATTTGACTGCCCTGTGTGTGCGGAGAGACACATTTATGTGCTTGTTAAGCTGTTGTACCATAACTTTTTTTTGGGGGGGGGGGTTGCCATATTCTGGGTTTAAAATGTGGGTGCATTATTGTACTTTGCCATAGGACACTTAAAACGTGTTGAGCTATTAATTTAAGAAACATGAAGTGTGATATTTCTCGGGATATAGCGGTATACAAAAAATAGGGTTGGTATATCACTTTTTGAGACGGAATACCAAATCTTGGGAAATGGTACTCCATGTGGAACACCGCTTTTTAAAACGAATTTCTAGCCCTGCTCATCTTTCTAACTGTGCTTGCTTTTGGGACTGGCAAGACCTCCGAGAAGGTCACCGATTAGCCCATCCTTCTACAGATCTTACCCAGCTCTGAGAATATTTCCTGCGCTACCATCACCTCGCAGCCCGCCAGATCGTTGGTGCACAAATTAACTACAATGTGCGTCTTCCCCGCTCCACACAGTTTGGTAATATTGCTCCCACCCTCCCTGCTGACCTGCCTGGCATGCATTTCACCCTCTTGTTGCCACTGCCAAAGTGCCCATTATCCCATCTTATTCCCTTCAGGATAGAGTCCCTTATTACAGCAATTCTCTCCTCCCCTTTCAGACTGTCAAATGCAGGTCAGTCCGGCTTCCCAGTCACCATTCACAATGAATTCAAGGCTCAAGGATAGAAAATCTTATTACTCAGATAAAAACACTAGCAGCAGTCTTGGTGTGGGCAAAAACACTAGCAGCATTTTTGGTGTAGGGAAGCCGGCCCCACCCCAACCTACAGACAAACGTTTGAGCGACTCACGCTTTCTCAAGCCTGAAGGGATATCAATGTGGTATGTTATAAAAAGCAAATAATTAAAGTGATACAACACCAATAAAGAGAACCACATAATTCATATGAATACACTTAACACCCCAAGAAAAAGATACCAAAATATGTATATAAGAAAACCAGGCTTACAAGAAAGATATATGTCTACGTATAGACGGTGGGGGGGGAAGAGAGAGGGAGACACAGATATAGTAAGTATAATATCTATCTATTTACACACACACACACACACACACACACACACACACACACACGTGGCATTAATCACCGAAGGTGGCATCTAATGGGAGTTAATGCATGGTTGGGGACAGATTTGTGTGCAGGGCCAGGAGGCTGAGTGCGCCTGTGATCACTCCACCTGCATTAACTCGATTAGATGCCACCTTCGGAGGGGATTAATGTGCTTGTATCATGGTGTGCACATTACTGAGGGGCTCACACATCAGTTTCTACTGCTGTGATCAATTACACAACTATACTATTTGAGATAGACAGTAAACTTTACTGTTACTTTGAGAGGTTAAGGTGACCCTCTGTTACATACATATATGTCCTTTCAATACTTTTGCACATAAGTAGGTACATGTTTTCCTTAACGATTAACTATAACTTGTTCAATATTTCCGACGGCTGTTCATTTCCTATCATTGTCAGGAGGACCCCGAGTTGCTAGTTTTACTCCATCGCTCCGAGGCTCTGTCTCATTTGCATACAGCGTTAGCCATTTAGTACCATTAGAGCATGGTCTTTGCCCAACACGCTCGTCTTCAGACTGCTCGCTGTATTACGCTGCTGAGAATTTCGAGCACTTTTCCTTCTGTTTATACTCCATGATTATTTAATTTGCTGGTGCCATATACTGTGACTGTCTCCGAATAACAGCCATTTCTGCTTCATTGCTGTGCCACTCTGTTCCCTTCCGCTCCCTGGCATCTCACTCGCTCCTTTTGCCCCAGGTTCCTCGCTTTTTCACACACTGCCCTACTCCTTATCTCTGCACATCTTGCCATTTGTTCCTTCTTTCCAAACTTGTCATCTAGCCATGTCTCTCATTCCACATACGCTGCAACCTACCCACACTTTCTCCATTTGCACTTCCTTCTCTCTCTCTCTCTCGCTCTCTCTTATACTACTATTTCTCTGTCGATGCGTCTCCGTTACACTTCTCCTATTCCTGGCCGAGCTATCCTACTTGCTCCCTACCATGATTTATCTGTTGTCTTTCTGTATACTGCTGCTTTCTCCCCTGTGGTTAGTTTCTGCATTTCACAAGCAACACGGCATTATCATGCCATGATGCCGTGTTGCTCTTGTAAGACCTGATGCAATTCAACCAACTGCCCTCTTTATTTTGCCTGTTCATGTTTTGGCCATGTTACAAATACATATAACACGCCCCACGGGGGTGAAAGCTTTCTCAGTAGGATAGCCTGTGTTATTGCCACTGCAGTGAGAATAAATCCTGAAGACGACATTTATCCATATTCTGCTGATGTCACTAGAGTGAGAATAACTGCACTGCAGCTTGCACTCTAAAGGAAACTGCTTCAGAAATCACTTTACCTTCTAACCTTTGTTTTTACCATGAGAGACACACTAAGGTGCAACCTGGGAACACAAGAAAGCTAAGTGACTTACTCGGGATCACACAGTATGCAAGTGGGGGCTGTGGGATTTAAACCAAGGTCTTCACGTTCGCAGCTCAGGCCCCGTCCACACTACACCACTCAGACCCCGTAACGGACAGAAACTGCTACAGCCAGGGGCGGTACGGTGTGTCCACACTGCAGCAGTGGCCGAGCTGTGATTACACCTCGGGAACCTGGCGGCCGTTACTGCGGTCGCGCCAATCCCACAATGCAGCTTGCGCTGCGGGCCTGCAGGGGACCGTTACCACCCATCCACACTACCCGCCGGTAGCGTTACTGAGCGGGACCGATTTCATATCGTTGTTGAAATCACATATGAGTGGTTTCAACAGCAGTTGCTCAACGCCTTCTATATTTGATACAATTGTAGCGCAAACCATTGCGGTAACGGTTTGGGCACGCTGTAACGTTATAGAGGAGTAGTGTGGACAGGACCTAATGTTACAGAGTGCCCAAACCGTTACCGCAATGGTTTGCATTTACACCTGTAACGTTACAGAAGGCGTTTTCGTAACCATTGTTGAAAACCACATATGAAGTGGTTTCAACAACAGTTATGAAACTGGTCCCGCCTCGGTAACGTTACCAGGCGCAGTGTGGATGCATGGCACCAGTCCCCAAGTGCAGCGCGAGCTGCATTGTAGGATCAGGTGCCACAGTAACAGTCACCCGCCTCGAGTGTGGACCCGGCAGTGCTGGTCCCGTGAACGGACACTGCTAAGTAGTGGGATACACTGCACTGCTCCCTGTTGTAACTGTTTCTATCTGTTACGGGTCTGAGCAGTGCAGTGTGGACGGGGCCTTACAGAGGCGTAGTGTGGACATGGCCAAAGAGCCTTGAACCACTGTGCTACACTGCCTCCAAGTTTTCTCTTAACCCTTTCCCATTGAAGCTGCAACTTACTCAATTAGCTTTACAAGTGACTCTCACCTGTGTCCCATTGTGTTTCTGACTTTCCTAGCCCATTACTGTGCTGACCTTAGCTTCAAAATAACCGGAATTCTAAATGAACTCTTTTTTACAAAGCACTTTCTGTTTCTCAGTGCTACCTGCAGCAATTTCTCTCTCAGGGAGCCTCTGACTCACTCAATTAGCTTTGTAAAACACTGTCAGCTATGTTTCTCACTCCCAGTCCATTCAGAACACACACACACTCACACACAGAATGAGCAGGAAACACATAGAATCAGAAAAAATTTTTCTGAAAGCTCTCACCCCTGTGGTATAAATCGCACACATGATGGGAAGATCATGAGATATGGAAAATATTCTCACTCCTGCCTCGTGAGCTGGGTATTTTCATTCGTGCCTTTGGCACTCGTGAGAATACACTGCTCACTCTGCAGGAGTGAGAATATTTTCCATACCCCACTCCTGCCCATCATGTATCTCATTCACACATATACATATATCCGTATACATACACACACATAATCACACATCAAGAATAAAATATATACATAACCAAAACTCAATCAGGAAAAGACTAGAATGAGGAAAGGAAAGAGAGAAAGGTGAAGGAAATGGGGGTTAAAAGGGTGTGGGTGTGTGTGGGGAGGAAGAACAGAAGGGACAGAAAAAAGGAAAAAAAAAATCTTAAAAATACCTATGTATGGGACAGACATAAGGCAATTATAGTGGGGGGTTGCAGGAAATAGGTTGTTGGTTAACTAGAATCTGCAGCTTATCCAGTAAGTAGGGAAATGGGCAGACTGGGTGGGCCAAGTGGTCCTTATCTGCTGTCGAAGTCTATGTTTCTATGTCTATACCTATGTTAAGATTGGATGCTCAAATACCAGATCTCATGAATTAGAAAATATATACCATTAACAGTACATTCACTTATGCAAATATAGAGAAAGCTGAAAATCATCATTTAAACCATGTAAAATATATAATGAGTTTTTTTCTGGCTCTAGTTTTATGTTTTTCTGTAGCTGCCTGCTTGTTTTTGCATTCCTTTCAGACTCTGGCCCATAAAGTACCATCTATGCTGTCCCTCCTTCCTGTGTTTGTCTCCCTCACATTCTCCCGCCTCCTTTCTCTTGGTCTCTCCCTGGTTTGCTCCCTTACCAGGCTTACCTTCTCTTCCCCCCACCATGGGCTCCTCCCTTGGAGATGCCACTGCCTTGGTCTCTTTCCTCCTGGTCCCCCTTGCTTATGCTTGCTGCGTTATCCTCCCCACATGGCTTCCCAGCCTCCTTACCCCAGGTACACCTTCCACCCTTAGTCTCACCCCTTGCGTTATCCTCCCTACATAACTTCCCAGCCTCCCTACCCCAGTTACACTGCTTGCCCAGAGTCTCATCCCTTCCACAATGCCTTTCAATACTTTGATCTGTTTGCATCTCCTCTCTGCTTTCCTAGCATAGCGCAGGCCCCTTGTTCATTCAAACCTTGCAGAATAGAGAACCTGTTTGAGGACTTCATCCCTATGCCTGTGATGCCTTCAGCACCTTTGCCCTGTTCTTTTTTCCTTTCTAGGCCTAACACCTTCCCCAGTTTTCCTGCCCCCCCCCCATGCCCCCCTTATGTCCCTCTTGGAATCTGTGTCACAGGTGTTTCCTGTCTCTGGGGTGACCTCCTAGACTCCTGCCTTGTATCATTGTCAGCCTTAACCTCTGACTCAGTCTGTTACCTCTTCTTCCCTGCTCCTCAGCCCCACCATCCTCCCCCTCATTCTCAATTCCCATCTTAACCACTCAATTCCTTAAGCTGCTAGAGTTGCCTGCAGACTAAGCAACTGCCTACATTCCAAAATGTCCCAAGAAGGTGGCAGTGCCACAACCATTACAGCGGACAATCCTCACATTTCTCCCTTGCAAACCCCATCTACTGTCTATGGCCCACCTACCATTCTGTATTCCAGCCCCCCAATCCCTTTGAATGCCTGAATGCCACATGTTGACCAGTACCACTGCGGCTACCTGCAACAAAAAACACACACACACTCAAATTGGGCCAGATTTCACACAATCTAGCTCCCAATGCTTTGCATAGCTCCTGCCCACCTCTCACTTCCCCAGGTCCCACTAGCTGAAGAACTGTATAAAAAGAGAAGAAAAGATTAAACAGCTAAATACATTTAACCTGCAGCGCACCCTCCTTCATGATGCTCCTCGCGGACCCTGCAACTTTTCTCTCAGCCTGCTGAACGGAACCCAGGCCCATGCCGTAACACAGAGGCAGCAGATGACCTGCTACGTGCACAAGGCTTATAGCTGGGTACTGTCCGCATAACAGTACAATCCCATATTGTACTGCTGAATGATCTCACCCAATGGCAACATATACATGGCAAACAAGGAGGCAGTATGGCGCAGTGGTTTAAGGCTCCGAGCTGCAAATCTAGAGACCTGGGTTTGAATCCCACAGCCCCCACTTGCATACTGTGCAACCCTGAGCAAGTCACTTAACTTCCTTGTGCTCCCAAGTTGCACCTGTAAACAAGCTTTCAGCTTAGTACGTCTCACCTGGTTAAATAATTGGGGGGGGCAGAAACACACAACATGGGGGCCAGGATTGAGCCTTGCGGCACTCCACAGGTAAGAGCAGCCACCTTGGAGATAGAATAACCCAAGGTGGCCTACTGCAGTGACCTGTAGGTCTGCGCTCAAACCACCACAACATCGTCAAGGAGAGTCTTACATAGTGCCTTAGATAATCCAAAAGGACCCCCATGGTCTACTGCATCAAAAAAAGAGAGATCCAGAAGGACCAAGATGGAGCTCTACCTTCTATACCTCACCATGAGGAGATCATTAAATAAAATACCTAAACAAAAGCTGTCTCCATGTGGAGCAGAGGACTGAATCCTGACTGGAGAGGCTCATCGATGTCATAACTTTTCAGATGTTTCTTAAGCTGTACCACCTCTCAATAATCTTCTCCAAAAGGCCTGTACTACTCGCAAGAACTTCAGAGTCCAAAGAATTTTTTTTTTTTTTTTTTTTTAAACTTCCCGAAAGGGGCCTCACCACTGCCAATTTCAAGCCAGAATGTAAAAATACCCTTCTTCAGGGAACACTTGATTTCAGCAACAACTGGCCTGAGGGCCACCCAACAACCTAAAATAGTAAACAAAATGTGGGGCACAGTCCAGAGATCACCTGGACCACTTCATCAACACTGGCTCAAACTCTTCCCAGGACAGAAGACTGCCACTGTCCAACCCCAGATGGATATCACCAGCCCATGACAGGCTACTTGTGGTGATCCTGCCCCCAACAAAAGTATATTTTATCCAGGAAAAACAGACTAAACTCCCCCCAATCTTCCGTTACAAAGGTCTTTCACATCGTAGACAGGGTGGATTTAACAGCCTGTCCATGGTGCAGAAGAGTTAAACTAGTCCCTTTACCAACAGCAATCACCCATGACAAGAACTCTGTCTTTTCCATCGTGGCTGAAACAGACTCAGTAATGAACCCAGCGTGCCAGTCTATTCTCTACAGAGCAGGATCTCCTCCAAGAATGCTCCAACTTCCACCTCTTTAAGTCTTCAAAGGCCTCAGCTCGTCACAATACCACAGTAAGCTGCTGTAAGAAATCAAGGGCCGATTGTGGTAAGGTGCAAGGGATTTCAAGGCTGCTGTAAGAGCCATATTACGGTTCTCAACAGGTTTCTTAGCTTCCTCATCACAAGCTGTTAACATGACCAAGAAATCCACTTTCTCCAGTTTACAAGGCTCATATTCCATTTAGGGTGGTAGCAAATCATCTCAGCAAGCTTATGTAATGTTTGCGTTTGTTTCTGTATTGCAAGCTATTGTACCAGCTATCATATACTCCTGCTGTATCAGTTACTTTATTTTCCTGCAACTATATACAGCTTTCCTACTGTAACTGTTTTACTCGTCTGGGTTTTGCCTGAAAATAGGCTAGGTCGGTCTAGTGCACTTATCTGGTTAACAAAAACTTGAATGAATAAAACTAAGACTGCCATTTTATACTCCAGGTGCCCTTTCAAACACCAATTCCACACTTTTTGCAACATTCTGACACCCCTGATGTACTTACAGACAGTGATCAGAAAACACAGTTTAATAAGAAACTACATTTTAGATGGAACTAAATGCCAGCGTTTCGTTTGGAAGACGGGGTGGAGTCCAGCTCCGGGTGGCCACCTGGTCATTTCCAGGTGGGCCAGTCCGACACGGTGTTTCTCAAATAAAAATGTATAATCTCTGCCAACTTTTATGCATTTATCAGTCTCCGACTAACGCGGCTCCTTCACTGCACAAAACAATCTTGTTATTTGGAACAAAAAAAAAAACTTATCTTACAACTGTGTCTGTGTTGGGGGCGTTATCATGCAAATACAACTTCAGAGAACCTCTCAGGTAAGCGGTACTTCCTGATCCTAGTTCTTCCCACAACCAGACTCCCCCACCTAGCCTCTATTGTATGGATTTTAGTGACTCTGCACGCGGGTTGTGAGCCTTACCTCCTTTTTCTTCTGCCCGCTGGAAGGGGACCCAAAGAGCACCAGAAAGACGACGAGCACACCAAGGAACCTCATCGCCACCACAGCTGCCATCTCTGCTGCAAAGTTTTGACAAGAAGTGAACACGGTGACGCCACGCAGACGCGCTGTTTCCGATTGGTCCCCAGAAGGCGGCAGGTTGCTGCTGATTGGTCAACGGTGAAATCTCAGGATCCTATCAATGACGTCCATGCTGGTGCAATTTTATTGGCCGAGTTTGATGTAATGGCCTTCACGTATGGTTTTTGTTCTCACTATCTTCAATTTTGATTTTAAATTACTAAATATGGGTTGTATACTTTTTCTGTGTAAGTTTTTTTGTTAATCATATGGGAGATCGTCGGGCCCACAGTATTCCGTTCTTGTGTTTCTGAGTTCTATGGTTGGGTCGCGCAATGAAGGTTAGTACTAGTGCGGCTGCGCGGCGCGTTAGTTACTATAGGGTCCTCATATTTCCGTGGAAAGCCGGATAAGTAGTAGGGACATTTGAGCGCTGTGTGGCGTCTGAATGATGGGTCTACAGTGGGTTTTCTGTATAGGTTTTTTTTTTTACCTGCTCAGGGCTCCCTGATGATGGGATCCTTGTATTTTACAGCTACTGGACCTGAAGAAAGGTGGCATTGTAAGGGAAACTGAGCCATATACGGGAAAATATAGCATTGCCTCGGAGAAGTCCACTGGGATGCTCCGTCTTCCTTCCCCCAATCAGCCCCTAACGACCCAGGCTGTTTCAGGGCCCCGAGTCACGGGCTGGCCTTGTTTTCCAGTGAAACATTGAGACTCTGCTGACAGGCTTCTGTACGGGAAAAATACCAAGAATCAAATCTCTACATCGTTCAGCTTTGGCCTAGGGTTACCACCTGTCCTGATTTTCGCCGTGCAGTCCCTGATTTGGACAGCCGTGTCTGCAAAAAAACGTGAACAACACTACACGTCCTGACTTTATAGTATTAAAAATGTTTTCTAATTTTCCACTAAATGTTGCAGAAAACTATCATACCTTAACTAAAATATCTTAAATTGATAAGAAACAATAGAAGCAACTAAGAAACTACAATACTTAGCCTTAATTCAGACTAGAGAAAACAAGTTTGTTACATTGGTCAAGGCTACGACTTACTGTCCTGGGAAAAATCGTGTCAGTAAGAAATATCCCCATTTGGGCTTCTTAAAAGGTGGTAACGCTGCTTTGCCTCCCACTGTCCAGCATCCTTAATGATTTACCCGTACAGAACCCCCGCATCTTGACTCTTTTTTTTTTTTTTTGGAGGGTTATATATGCCCAAGCTCCTGTGGACTCTGAGCAGGATCCAGTCAGAGGATGTCCAGTTGATGGTGCAGGGTCTACAATGGGGACCAGCTCTATGCTGCTGCTAAGAGTGTTCTGCCACATTTCCTCCCCATATCCTTGTGATCTCGGGAGAGTTGTGCACGTGTCTTCAAGTGATTTCACCATCTTTGAGTGGCTGCATCTGCAGTGCTACCTGTGGATCCTTAGTTGGCAGTTGCACTGTGGAGTATGCTTTCTCCTCTCCTTGCAGGAGAAGAGGCAGCATTGGGATGCTCAGTCTTCCTTCCCCCAATCAGCCCCTAACGACCCAGGCTGTTTCAGGGCCCTGAGTCACGGGCTGGCCTTGTTTTTCAGTGAAACATTGAGACTCTGCTGACAGGCTTCTGTGCTCTGTATATTTACTGCAGCAGTAAAGAAGCAACATTACAAGCATAAGAAATTGGAATCCAGCTGTGGACTCCCCCTACCTAACGGCATCATCCTGACTATAACTCCCATGACGCTCTGCACTGCCCCACCAGTTTTCTTCTCTGGCTATCAAAGCCTGCTTCCAACGGAAAACACCTTCTTTGTGTCCAAGAGGCATAGCTTAGGAAGCATAGGCAGACCAGGGAAAGTTATAAAATTCATAAGTAGTGTTTTATTATCAATAATAAAATAGAAAAAATTGTACAGGCTAGCTCTTCATAAAGACAGTACAAATGGGCTGGACCGGTGGCATGGAGGGCTGAGGCATCATGCCTTACCTCATGCCACGCCAGCGACACGTGTTCGCAGTGCAAGCGGATGGCTGAGGTGGGAGAGGATTGAGCGTCCAGAGGACAGCTCTCCCGGGAGGGAGGGATACTGAGGCCAACGCACCTCTGACACCAAGCGGTCTCGTACTTGAGGCATGGAGGCAGAGCAGTTGGCTGGCGTGCTGTGAGCAGAAGTGCACACAGCTCAGCCATTGCTGTCACCCATTGCTCCGCCTCCAGGGAGTGGGGGAGAAAAGCAGGAGGAGGAAAAAAGTACTGGGTGGCTGGATGACTGCCGACTCCTGCAGGTGCCACCTCCGCTGAATGGCAGGCACCTCCAGAACCAGATCTGTGTCGGGTTAAGTGATCCTCGCGCCTGCCATGGGGGCAAATCACATGAGGTGCGAGCAGAGTGGACCGGCTGGGGGGGGGGGTCGTGAGAACGTGTACCGCCCAGGAAGGAGACAAAAAGAAGTATAAAACATAAAGACAGTACAAACAAAAATCCTTAATTTGAGTCTATCTCTATTTAAATCTCAAATCTCTCTAACGCTTGCTCTCTGAACAAAACATTGCTATCTTAACAATGGCTTTTCTTGGCAGTTTAAACTCTGCATTCTGATGTTGTAAGTTGCATCTCCTGCTTGTCACAAAATATAGCAAAACTTTGTCAGTTTCCTTCCTGAAGTCAGTCTGAAGAGCACATCTAGTTTTAATAGGTGCAACAAAATAGAAGATTCTCTCCCAGAGCTGGTTTCATGTTGACAATTCTGTAAACAAGCTTGTGGAAGTCAAAATACATCTCAAGGTCAAGCCCCTGTATTACAGATTGCCATTTTTTAAGAAACCCAAATAGTTTTCTGCAGTCATTTCAACAGTATAATTGTTTACATTACCAAACCAAGGGATCCCAGTTTCACATGAAGATTCACAACTATTTTTAACCACTGAGAAGAACAGGTGCTTGAGCACCCACAAAGTTAAAATGAGCACCCTCAATTTATTTTGCCTGCTGTTCCAGGAGGCAGCACACTGTGACACTGCTTCAGCCCACCACCTGCCTCGCCCGATCCTTCCCATCACTACCTGTAAAACTCATTCATTTACCCCCACACCCGGCATCCATTCACTAACTTTGTTGTCTGTTGTTATGGTTACAGGCTTTTAATGTGAGGTCCGACCTCAAGTCCTCATTGACTGCTGTGCGTACCACAGACTTCCTCTATCTTTGGCTCTCCCAGTGGTCGATCTTGTTGAACCTAACAACCATACATTGCATTTGACGCAAGGCAGCACTCTGAAGCCCCTGGTGACCTCGCCTCATGGCAGCCACCAGCACCAGGAGGCCACCACTACCATCCCCACCACTGGGGATTCGGCACTCATCTCCCACTACATTGAAAGTGACCCAGTGGCGCCCAAGGCATGGTGGGGGAGTGGGAACACCAGTCAGTGCCAGGAGTGGGTCTATAGAGTTCACGCCGGCCTCGTCCAAAATGTGCTCACCAAGGTAAATAAATACAGTTAAAAAAGATAATGCCTGAACCCAAACACAATGCTGCACCCGACCTTGTCACTGCAGGTGTTCGGTGTCTTACTACAGTTAGTGGGGGTGACATCCTGGGGGACGGTGGGGGCACCCTGTTTGTACAATTCTAAATCCCCATATAGAGTCCACGACGTTGTGACATCACATTGGTCACTGAAGTATTTATTTATATTGCAGTTTGTGTTTTATATAGTCTATTATTTCACTTCTCCAGGCTTTGATCCTTGTATCTGAGCACATTATTGGGAAAAAGTGTACAGTTACTTAGAGCTCCTCTGATGTTGATACTTGTCTACACCTGACAACCAGGGGCATGGTTAGTTTAAAGGTATGTGTTGAGGGGATGGAGACAGCTACAGTCCTTATTTTCATGGGAAATACCAAACCAAATAGGCCAGAGCCCGTGAGCAACCTGTACCTCTCCCCCTAAAAGCTGCAGAGTTTTAGATCCGTTGTCCAGCATTTTTGTGGTCATTCAGGACCTATTTCATCTTTAGACTGCTCAACCCAAACCCCTGACTGAGACAAGAGCTAGTAGTTACATAGAAACAGACTTATGATGGCTGATAAGGACTGCTTAGCCCACTCAGTCTGCCCATTTCCCTAGCTATTGGATAAGCTGCGGGTCCTCGTTAACCAACAGCCTACTTCCTCCTACCCCCACTAGAATTGCCTTATGTCTGTCCCATGCATTCATGAATTCCCCCACTGTTTTTGACCCCACGACCTCAGGAAGGCCATTCCATGCATCCATCGTAATCTCTGTGAAAAAATACTTCCTCACATTGCCCCTGAGCCGTCCCCTCTCAATCTTCAAACTGTGCCCCCTTGTTCTTGCACATCTTTTTTTGTGAAAGATGCTATCCTCTTGGACTTTGTTGATTCCCTTGAGGTACTTGAAAGTTGCTATCATGTGCCCCCTGTTCCTCCTTTTCTCAAGGGTATACATATTAGGCTTCTTTAGTCTCTCTTCGTATGGTTTCTGGTGCAAACCCTGCACCATTTTAGTTGCCCTTCTCTGGACTGTCTCCATCCTGTCTATGTCCTTGTGGAGATGGGGTCTCCAGAACTGCACACAGTACTCCAGATTATGTCCTTTCGGAGATGGGGCATCCAGAACTGCACACAGTTCTCTAGTTCACTGGCTTTGGAGTCAGCACCTGTTCTGAGATAATTTTTTATTTGCACAATTTTTTTAGATTACCTGCTGCTTAACTGTGAACCTGGAGACAAGGGTTTAAATCCCTCTGCAGCCAGTTCCTCACTTTGTGACCCTGAGCAAGTTACTCAACATCTCTGTGAGTAATCTCTCTGAAATCTCTCTCTCTCTCTCTCCCACTTTGTCTCATCTATCTTTGTCCTGTTTGACTGTCCATGTGAGCTGCAGATGGAAGCAGCATTCTCTCCCCTTCCTGGCTGCCCTCGATTGTAAAGTGCCCTGGCATACAGTTTGCATGTAAAACACAATACAAAACCAAGTTCATTTCCTTCATTTCCTCTTCTGCCTTGTCTTCTTTTCTGCCTTGAAAAGCTGAGATAGTGAGCAGGGCTGGGTGGCTGGGCCAGGTTTGGAAGGTGGTAAGCCGAATGACCCTACTTGCCCTCCTGCTAACAGCTGGAGCAAACCAGTCAGGGCTGGGCAGGCATGCAGCAGTACTCAGGGAGGCTGAGAGGTCACCCGGCAGATTGGAGAGAGACATGATGCACCAAAAATGAAGAGACAGGAGGAATTCAAAATCAGGTGCTTATCAGTGTTGGGGACCCTTTCCTTCCCAAACTAATTGTGCTCTGCCTGGCTCCTTATGTACTATGGTGCTGTGCCACTGCATGCCCACATCCATCTCTGCCGTCAACCAGGATGGGTGGAGAACTTAGTGCAAGCGTGACTGACAGCATGCAACACCGTGTCACTACATAACTCCTAAGACCAGATGTGTGTTGATGACCCCCTCTCCTACTAACCCATTTTTCCTTGCCTACTGCCTAGTATATTTTTTGCCCAAAATTTATATGCAGGCAGGCTGCGATTAAAATATCCTGTTTGCATGACATTTCGGTGGTGGGGGTGTAGGGTTAAGCCCCTGGTCCTAGCTATGCCACTGCCTAACATTACTGAATAATCATATATGCCTCTTTTTATGATACTATAGTCAGGTTCAACAGACTGTACAAATGGGGTAAGTGAATGCTGAAATTAGATTAGCTGTAAACTGGAATGTGACTAAATATTTTTGAGTCCCTTGAGATGTCAGGTGCTCTTTAACAAGCATGTGATGCTTCTTGGGGAAACATTGGACATAATATATTATTCTGGTAGTATTTCTTATATTTTCTGAATTTTTCATCCTCCCATTCCCTTTTAATAAGGAAATTCCACGTGAACTAGTTGTTGCCACTTTGTTATTGTTGTTTCACTTCTGGCTGTATAACCTTTGCAAGTTGCACCTGGAAACGAGCACTGTCTCAGTGTGTGTGTGTGCCTGTCCTGGTCACCACGTTTTAAACAAAATAATAGATTTGTATGGAAACAGGATCCTTCCCCTTTAGATTTCGTTTGCTGCTGCTGTTTGTCTACACATATCATAAAATTCTGCTTATGGTGGCTTTTGCAGCAACCAGTCATGGTTCCTGAACCGAAAGATCCCTCCAGGGCACTCTCCTATTGATCTCTGCACCTGGTCAGGCATCAAAGAGCCCCCAATGGCACCCTGGCATCCTCTGCAGTGGAGTAGTTGTGATGGTAGCATACTCATTCCAAAATGTACCAAAATACCCCCCAAAATGCACCACAAAGCATGAAAAACCCTATAGCTTCTGGTGGCCTAGGAGGCCCCAGACTCCTGGTATTTTATAATTTTATAATTACCCTGAGCACCCACAACATTTTTCAAAACCTGGCAGCCCTAGAAGGAAGGGAGATAACAGGGAGAAATTGTGGGAGAATCAGAGTGGCTAATTCCTAAGTGCCACAAGAAAATGTGATTGTAATCAGACAGGCTTAAGTGCCAGAATAGGACAGACACAATAGATCCTTGCTTTTAATTTTCTGCAGAACAAATTGGACAGGGTCTTACTCAACCCTGTCACACGCTGGTGCTGCAAGGAACTAGGCCACCATATTCAGGAGTAGCAATTAAGAAAATAATCTGGTGTCCAGAAATTTAATTATATCAGGTCCCTCTGCTTTTTCATGACAGCTACACAGTTATATTTTTGCTGCATGATCAGCCTTCCAACGGAAAACACCCTCTTCTTTGTGTCCGACAAACATGTAACAAAATTTACGTGCGCAGTTGGGCAAACTGAGTGGGCCATGGGCCCTTATCTGCCGTCAACATCTATGTGAAAGGCAGAATACCTAAACTGTAAATTGCGCATTCCATCTTAATAGCTTAAATTCTGTCTATGTGCAAGAGCTATGCTATTAAATAAACTGCAGAGTGGTGACGGAGAAGTGATTTTACAGTCTGAATACCATTGTGATGATGTATCCCCAAGCTGCTTGGACTTGGAGCAGGGAATGGGGTGCTGATTCTGAGCTCCATTCTCTGTCCTCTGATAAAGTGCCCCAAAACTACCCGATCTGCAAAATTTGTTGGTAAAATCGCAACAGGGCACTTCATAACTCCATGGAAAATGATCTGCTGACTTAAAAGCTGAGCAACAAGTGGATATCAGTGTATAGCAGTCTGACAGTACTACTAGCAAGGCCTCCGTAACTCAAAATATGGCATAATTCAAAAATTGTACCAGAACCATCTCTGATAGCCTCCCGAAAGAAGCTGGATATTATACTCTCATAAGTAAGAGCCTTTCTCACAGAGACAAAGTCTGAGTTCTAGGAGGTACATGCGGAACTTGCTGAATTGAAACATACTATGGTGGAATAGCAGACTGCTATCACCAAGCTCAGCTCTTGGGCTGATTGAACAGATCGAATCCCTGGAAGCAAAATGCGATGACCTGGAAGGTGATCATGGAGTAAAAATATATCTGTGTCGCTGTCACAAAAAAGCAAAGGGACCTGATATAATTAAATTGCTGGACACCTTTTTCAAGACCAAATTATACCTGCCAGACTTTCCCTTGGAAATCGAGCAGGCCCATCAAGTGCTCTGCCCCCCTCCAGACACTAACCAACAGTGCCCTTGCTCCATTATCTTGCAATTTCAGAGCTATACCACTACACAGAGATCTTGCTGGGCCAATGGCAGCTTAAAAAGGTTTTTTTCAAAGAGATCAGGGTCTATGATGACTACGACTACTCTCCCCATGTCATGGATCTTTGGAACAAGTATGGCCTGCTCCTGGCAACCCTACTTTGACAGGTCTGATGTGTCCTATGACTGTTTAAGCAATTAGAAATACAGAGAGATGTTGAGCCCCCCCCCCACTTTGTATCATAGAAATATGGAAATGCAGAATGTGACGGCAGATAAGGGCTGCTGGGCCCTCCCAGTCTGCCCATTTTTTTTAACGTTATTTTCTGTACACCCTACTTGATCTACAGCACAATCCCCCCCCCCACCTTACCCCTACAGTACCCTTCTCCCTGTCCCAGGCATTTTTGAACTCCACCACTGTTTTCGCACCAGAACCCCACCACTGTTTTTTCCCCCAGTATCTCTGCTGGAAGGCTGTTCCAGGTATCCACCAATATTTCTGTGAAGAAATACTTCCTTGCATCCATCCTGAATTTACTCCCTCCAGCTTCCTAGCATGCCCCCTTGTTCTAGAGTACCTTTTTCTCTGAAAATACCCCCCTCCTGTACCTTATTAACCCCCATGAAGTATTTAAAGGTCTTTATCATATCTTCCCTCTCCCTCCTCTCCATCAGGGTGTACATATTTAGCTCTTTTAGCCTTAGATCCTACACAATTTTGGTAGCCTTCTTCTGGACTGTCTCCACTCTGTCTATGTTCTTCCTGAGATGCGGCCTCCAGAACTGGACACAGTACTCAAGGTGGGGTCTTACCAGCCATCTATATAGGGGCAGCACCACCTCCCTCTTCCTGCTAGCGATACCCCTTCCTATGCACCCCAGCATTCTACTAGCCCTTCTGACTGCCTGGCCACCTTTAGGTCACCCAGTATAATTACCCCAGGTCTCTTTCCTGCTTGGTCTTTGACAATATCACTTTGCCCATTTTGTACTCCACCCCTGGGTTTCTGTGGTCCAAGTGCATTATTTTGCACTTTTTTATATTAAAACCCAGCTGCCATACCCTGGTACCCTTTTTTCACTCCTGGTCTGACCACACAGGACCTCTTGTGAATCTTTTTTGTCCTGTCCCTCTGTTGCCTGGAGCATACTCCCTTCCCTCGTTAGTTGGGTAGTTTTCCTGGTACCAGTGCTCAAACAGCATTGCAGTTCCATACAGAAGCAAAAGAATAAGGATGTGATACCCAGATGCTGAAAACCATCTGGTTGAAAAAGTTGAAAGAAAGAGGAAGTGATAGAATATATGCAAAAACAGCACAGCAAAATTACTGGTATAGTCTAGAATTTTTATGGCAATTGATCCAGACAGCATGTACCACTCTTCTAGTTAAGTTAGTAAATGTTTCTTAGGTGTTTGCCTATTTTTGATATATTTATAGCAATGAGACACAGTTTGGATATTGAATAACACTGATTGTACTAAATGCATTATCTGTTTTTTTGTGTTCAATGCCACATTACTGTTGTGTACATGCTAATACTTTCTGTGAAGATTGATGTTCTGTGAAGTCTATGGGAACTGGGAGGCAGAGGTTTTCCTCTAGAGGAATCCCTGCTGATTTGGACTTGAGTCAGTTGGTGTTTGGTCACTGCAAAGTAAAGATTATTTGTTGGAGGCACCGAAGGATGGAACTGTGACTCCTGGAGAAACCTTGTTGGCACAGATTGCTTCACAGAAACTTTGGACTTGCCACCCAGTATCCCAGAAAGATTCCACAGTGCCAGAATTTGATTAAGGTTGCTGTGATATTGCAGTTTTATTATTTATTTTATCTTGCCTGTGTCTTCAAATAAATAAATGCCTACTGCATACATTTTCCTTGAGATTTGCCTGTCCATGTGCTTTCTGAACACCCATACTGTGATACCTATGAGCCAAAAACCTGAGATTTCAGACACCATTCTCAACTAAATTATGGGTTTTCTACTCTGATAGCCCAGTATTTCATGACAATATACCAGTGGCAGTTGAAGATTTACAATCTAGAAGCATACCAATGGCGAAACCGCATCCTATCTCGAGCAGGGCAGCCAAGCAGCAGGACAGTCAGGTTTTCACACTACAGAAATGCAAAGCACAGTTGGCTGCCACTCTTAAGGATGTACAAGCCCTGTTCCAGTCCTTCAAAAGAATCCTTGATCTTTGAGGTGTGTGTCTGACTACTGATGTTGGTTTTCTCTCTCTCTCTCTCTTTCTCTTTTATCTAGGCATGGCTCTCTATGAAGGCATAGCTTGTTACTAGAACACTTGCGCTGCGTGAGAGTCTCACTTGAACTATGCAGGGACTTTATGTACTGAATTTTGAGACACATTCTTTTATTCTTTGCTATTTAATAGCTCTCATTTCCTTTCACAGGAACTCTTATAGATACTGCTAGGTTGGATTTGGTGTCAGGGGGAGTACAGGAGCGGCACTCTTGACTTCCTGTGCACTGACCATAACATTTTCTCCAGTTTTGCAAGGGTCGGGCTGCTGCAGTGATTAGTGGTGCTTTCTTAGTAAGAGGAATGGTCACCTTGATAGAACAGCTTGCTCCTTGGCTACCAAAGATATTTAAATAGCCTTAGGGGTCAACTGGTGTGTGTGGGGGGCACTCTGAAGGACCAGCTTTCCCCAGGGCCTGAGGGGATACTCCACTACCCATTGCCTGCCCCGTCCTACCTCTGACTAGAATCCTAGCTTTATGATTCTCAATACCCCTGATAATCGGAGGTGGCATACATTGCCATTTTCTTCTGCATGACGTCTTCTAGCCACAGTGAGCCCTGACCCTTCACCAGTCTGTCTTCATCTCCCAGCTCCAGTTTGCAACACCTCTGCTTCTCCCCCTGACATGACACCATGTGAACTGCCCACAAGGCTTACTGTCTAATCAGACAACAAATTAATACATCTGTACACACTCCTGTTCTCACTGGTCTGTGCTATAATTATTGTCTTCCCCCTAATTCACTACAGCCATTACCAAGGGGGACAGTGGATGGACCAGTCTCCATATAATACCTTTTCCAGTCTTTTCTGGATATCTATACAACCTCTTCTCCCTATTGGCTGCCTCCTTCCATTTGCCAGCCTTCTCCCTCCCTGCTCCTTCCCAATGCTGCCTCAACGGCAAGCAATATGGAGGTCTGCAGAGTCCCCAATGCTCACCCTTCCTCCACCTTGGGGTGACTAGCCCCACCACCACGACTACTACTTGGGCTGAAATTTCAGGACTACAGAGAGCTGCATATAGGGCTCTCCTATCTTTGAAGTACATTCTCTTTTTGTTGTCAGTGAGGCCACACGTTGAGTCTCATTCCTGTAAATACTGTTCTTAAATTGTCTGTGTACTGTTCAACATGTTCCCTACTCGTTAGAAGTGTGTATTTATTAATTCTGGGTGACTTTCCTGTATGTATCCGGATGGCATAATAGCATTTATTTCATTAAATATTTTTCATTTTTAATACCAGGTAGGTACAGTGGAATATGCATTCCTTTTTCAGATATGACCTGAAAGCATGGCATGAAACTGAGATACTGAATATGATAGAGGTGAACTCCTGAGAGTGTTTTTGACATATTTACCTGCTATAGGTCTGCCGTCCTGCTATAACTTGTGGGCAAGATGCCTGAACATTTCTGTCCTCTCCGGACTTAAGTGTACCTCTTTAACACCTCCCCATGGCTAGCGTCCATACTACAGTTTACTCACAAAATATAAATGGCTTTAATAGTCCCTTAAAGAGAACCAAGGTCTTGAAAGGCATCAAAAAAACTCCACCCAACCTTTATCCTGTTGCTATTTGGGTAAGGAAATAACTCTGGCCAGTGTATATACTGTACACCCCCAGGGGCAGACATGCAGGTAGTTCAGTCTCTTCTCAATTCTGTTCTCCAGCATTAGAAAGGGGTACTTATTTTAGGAGGAGACTGTGCAGGGTAGAATATTACCCTGTTCCATTTGTTATGGAGAAAGTGTTTAAATGCAAGGATCTTTCCATTTCCTGTCTCTTCTCTGGTTGCACAACCAAATTTTCCTGTGAGACTTTGGACTTGATCAACCCAACAGTCTTGCAGTTCTTTGCCTCTCACTATCTCTCAGTCCTCTCTTGCTGTCTGTCTTTTCCTCCCTTGCATATCTGCTAATATAAAAATATGTGCAAACCATGGTATGGAAATGAAACTGATACTGGGATCCCTTTCATTTAGAAAATGTATAGCATTACTGTTGAAATGTATATAATTATAATTTGAGATGACTGCAAAAAGCTGTTGGAAGCTAGAGGTTACCTGAGTTCAATTTTTAAGCCTTTTGCAAAAGCTGTGCAAAAGGGCCTCAACTCAAGAAGCACACTGTGTTCTAGCAGCGCCTGCCTGATATTTACAAAAACAGGATGCTTACTAAGGATGAGGGTTGAAAGGACTTATAAAGGAGCTAAGCTGCAACTGCTGAAAAAGAGAAAAAGGGACACAGAGATTGAAAGAAAACACTATTTTATTTTGCCTTTGTAAATAGTTATACTGAACAAGTTTATTTCTTTTTTATGTTACTGCTACTGTAAATAAATATTTTTGGTGAATTCTACAACTGCTCCTGGTTTTCCCTATGTGTTCTGACCTGTACCTTGATGACAGATGGTGTCAGACTAAATGGGACTGATGCCGTGCATACCCTAAGATAGGAGTTTTGTGCGTGGGTACTGGACCTAGTACCAGGGAAGCATAGAGAAAGGTATGGATTCTGCAGCAGCAAGTCCAGGAGTGGTTACCAGGAGAATGGCAGCCAAACTAGCAGAGACAGAAGTCCAAGCTGAGATTGTACAGCCAGCACAAGTTATGGAAAAATAACAGGCTGTGACAGAACCTGAAAGCCAGATGGACTTTTTCAAATGGTGGGCTATACAACAAAAAGAGACAGAGAAGCAGAGAGAAAAAGAGATTCAATGTTTAGAGGCACAGAGGAGAGAAGAGATGCAGACACAGGAACAGATAGAACAATTGGTTATACCACAGAAGTATAGAACAGAGGTATTACAGATAGCACATGATAGTCCTATGGCTGGTCACTCAGGGAGGGATAGCACCCTTGCCAGATTGCTGTATAAATTTTACTGGCCTGGAATTCATGAAGATGTTGCTACCTATTATAATTCCTGTGCTGAGTGTCAGAAAGTAGCCCCAGTCACTAGAAAAGACAAGGTGCCCCTATCCTTGATAGATGTGCCTTTTGAGAGAATTGCAATGGATGTGGTTGGTCCTTTAGACAAAAGTAGTAAGGGTAATATATTTATCCTGGTAGTATGCAACTATGCTACTTGATACCCAGAAGCAGTTCCAATGCATACTGTTACAGCCCCAAAAGTGGCAACAGAGCATGCCAAAATTTTCAGCAGAGTGGGCATACCTAAAGAAATTATTACTGATCAGGGTAGTAATTTTGGTACTGCATTGCTTAAGGGGCTGTACAGACTGCTAGGTATCACTGCCATAAGAACCTCCCCTTATCACTCTCAGACAGAAGGTCTTGTTGAGCATTTTAACCAAACCCTAAAACGCATGTTAAAAAGGTTTGTAAAAGGGCAAGGAAAAGACTAAGACCAGTACTTGCCTTACCTACCTTTTGCCTACAGAGAAGTGCCACAGGCATCAACAGGGTTTTCACTATTTGAAATGATGTATGGTAGGCAGCCAAGAGGGCCACTGGATGTGATAAAAGAAATGTGGAAATATAACCTCACTCAGAAACAATCTATAACATCTTATATGTGTGCCTTAAGAAAGAGGCTGGCAAAATATGTTGAAATTGCCCATAGAAATCAGGAGGGGGCCCCAAATCAGCAGAAGGTATATTATGGCCATGGAGTAAAAGAATAAGTTTTCGAGCCAGGTGAAAAGGTTTTGCTGCTGTTACCCACAACAGAAAATAAACTGTTAATGAAGTGACAAGGGACATTTAAGGTTCTTAGATGTACTGGCACTATTAACCATGAGAGTGAGACCCCCGACAGGAAACATCCTACTAAGATGTACCATGCTAACCTCCTCAAGAAATGGGTTGAAAAAATGCTAAAAGCTGCATTGCTTGTTTTACCAGAAACTGATAAGGAAGATATTGATGTAGTTTATGATAGACTGGAACAAACTGTAAATGCTGATGCTGTAAAGCTGAATGTTTCCTTAACCTCAGAACAAACTGCAGACATTCGTAATGTGCTAAAGACATTTAACAGTACATTTACCACAGTACCAGGTCGAGCAAAAGGAGTTGAGCACACATTAGTGACTAGGAATGCTCGTCCTATTAGGCAAAAGACATACAGGTTACCAGAGCGATTAAGAGCTGACGTGGTTAAGGAAATACAAAAAATGAAAGAATTCAGTATCATAGAGGAGTCGAGGAGTGCTTGGTCATCTCCAATGGTAACTGTAAACAAAAAAGAAGGGTGTGTTAGAATCCGCCTTGATTTTAGGAAACTTAATCAAGTGTTAGAATTTGACAATTATCCTGTGCTCAGAATAGATGATTTGGAGGACAGACTGGGGAGTACAAAGTATATCACCCTTGATCTCACTAAGGGTTACTGGCAAATACCTTTAGCTAAAGAATCCAGAGACAAAACTGCATTTGCCACCCCTATATGATTCTATCAGTTCACCACCATGCCATTTGGTTTACATGGTGTGCCAGCTACAATCCAGTGGTACATGGATATAATGTTATCCTCTCACACTAGTTATTGTGCTGCATACCTGGATGATGTCGTGGTATACAGTCCAGACTGGAAAAGCCACCTGGAACACCTATGAGCAGTTATCCAAGCTATCAAAAATGCAGGTCTGTCAATCCTACTAAATGTGCATTGGGTAAGCAGGAAACCAGATATTTGGGCTATGTGTTGGGAAATGGAGAAGTCAAGCCAGAGGTTTCTAAAATAGAAGCTGTAGCTAACAGACTTGTCCCTAGAGCAAAGAAACATGTCAGGTCATTTTTAGGGCTGGCTGGTTATTATCGAAGATTTGTTCCCAACTTTGCTGAGTTAGCAACTTCCTTCACTGAACTCATGAAAAAACAGTACCCAAATAATGTGAAATGGACTTCAGAGTGTGATGAAGCTTTTCAAGCCATTAAGGCTGCTTTTTGTTCAGCTCCTGTTTTAAGAGGCCCAGACTTTGAGAAGCCATTTTTGCTACAAACAGATGCATCAGAAGTAGGCCTAGGTGCAGTACTGAGTCAAAATACAGATGGGAAGGAACATCCTATACTGTACATAAGTAGGAAGTTGCATGACAGAGAGAAAAGGTACTCCACTATAGAAAAGGAATGTTTAGCAGCAAAGTGGACCATGGAGTCCCTTAAGTTTTATTTGCTAGGAACTGACTTTGTGCTTTTAACAGATCACAATCCTCTTTGTTGGCTTAACCAAATGAAAGATTAAAAATTCCAGAATCACACAGTGATACCTGGCACTACAGCCATTTAAATTCACTGTGACACACAAATCTGGTAAAGGGAATAGTAATGCTGATTTTTTGGCTACCTTATGAACCTTCTGAATCGTGTACATATGTAATATATCCTTGTTTTTTCCTAACATGTCAAATTATGTGTTCAATATCTGATTTATTGTTTTATTTCTTTCTTCACAATTTGGTGTATAATCTGATTGTTATATTATTGGGATCTGTTGTATAACTCACATTTTTGTATTCTTCTATTTGTAAATGTTCTGAATGCTATATTTCATGTAAATTTAACCTTGACCTTACCAGGTCCATCTTGCAAATGAGCCTTGTTCAACGATGTTCGCCTGGATAAATAAAGATTTGATTGATTGATTGATTTTGTCAAGATATGGATCAGGAATTGAGGGTTCTGAAGGTTGAAAACGTATGGGTTTGAACTTTATTGTTTGCTGTACTGTTAAAAAAAACTGATAATGTACATGTGCTTAATTTCTGAAAGCAGCAAATGTTAGTAGAGAATTAGTAAAAAGTTTTGGAAACTTGTTTAATAAAACAGGATCCCTCTTAAGGAGGGGGTGTATGTGACAGGGTAGAATAGGACCCTGTCCCAGTTGTTATGGAGAAAGTGTTTAAATGCAAGAATCTTTCCTTTTCCTGTCTCTTCTCTGTCTGGTTGCACGCCCAAATTTTCCTATGAGACTTTGGACTTGATCAACCCGACAGGCTCGCAGTTCTTTGCCTCTCACTATCTCTTAGTCCTCTCTTGTTGTCTGTCTTTTTCCTCCCTTGCATATCTGCTAATATAAAAATATGTGCAAATCATTGTATGGAAATGAAACTGATATTGGGATCCCTTTTGTTTACAAAATGTATAGCATTACTGTTGAAATGTATATAATTATAATTTGAGATGACTGCAAAAAGCTGTTGGAAGCTAAATGTTACCTGAGTTCAATTTTTAAGCCTTTTGTAAAAGCTGTGCATAAGAGGCCTCAACTCAAGAAGCACACTGTGTTCTAGCAGCTCCTGCCTGATATTTATAAAAACTGGATGCTTGCTAAGAATGGGGGTTGAAAGGACTTACAAAGGATCTAAGCTGCAACTGCTGAAAAAGAGAAAAAGGGACACAGAGACTGAAAGAAAACACTATTTTATTTTGCCTTTGTAAACAGTTATACTGAGGAAGATTTTTTTTTATGTTACTGCTACTGTAAATACATATTTTTGGTGAATTCTACAACTGCTCCTGGTTTTCCCTATACTTCCTTACCTATGCCTCGACGACAGGGACTACAGTCTTACCTTTGATAGGAAGGACACTTCAAATCCCTCCCCTCCCCAAGAAACAAAAGCACAGAAATGGGATCGAACAATCATCAAAGAGAGTGGCTAGATGGACATCTGGCAGCATTTAAACCCTTCCCAGCAACAATACACCCACTTCTCTAGTCACCACCAAATATATACCTGTATTAATCTGTTTCATATTTGTCTAGTACAGAGGTGTGACATTAAACCATCTACCTGTCAGAGTACACCATATTGGTGTTAACATTAAACTGGAGCCTACATCACTGAACCACTATGTGGTGCCTTAATTCACTCTTCAGTTCTCCAGTGTGTCAAACATCCATCACAAATAAAATAGCCCAAATTCTTAAGGATGATGTCACTACAGGCATGTCAGAGGCTAGCCATACCCATGGGATTTAGGCAAATTCTGTAAAAATAGAACTGAGCATTAGAGATATAAACTTTGTAAAATCTCCATACATAATGGCACTATTGAGGAAGGTGCAAGGCACCATTATCATCTTGCGATGTTATGAGCGAGATCACGGGATGTTCTCAAGCGCCATAATTAAAAAGCCAGGCCCACCAGAGGATTTTTACGATGCTCAGGTAAAAAAAAATATTAATTTAATATGGTGCCTGCAGGGGGGGACCAGAGAGGTGAAGTCCCAATCTGTACAGTGGTCAGGGCTTCACCTCTGCCGGTAGTTCTCCTTTAAGAAGACTAATGTACTCTTCAGATTGCTCACAGGATAGGAACTGACAAAGTCTTAACACATTTTGTGGAACACAGGTGGTGTAATAGACTGTTAGTGTTAATTTAATTTAGTGTCAATAGAAGTCCCAATTATACACTTCTTCTGGACAAGAAAGTGTCTACTGCCTACCTACAATTGTCTCTACAGATTATTGCTAATGCTAGTGCATAGGGCAGAAGTAGCAAAATATGTTGAGCGAGCCGCATAAACAGACAGAATAACAGACTGCTAGTGCTTATTATCTAATTGTTAACTGAAGATTCATATATCTACTGCTACTACCAGACTAGATAGTGCCCACTGCAGTAAAAGCTGCTGAATCATCTGTGTTAAAGGGGAAACACGACTATTGCATACTTTCCCTGATAACCCTCACCACCCTCCTTTCTAACTAAGAGGCAGCCTAGAAGTTAGCAACTCCAATGGCTTCAAGGTCACATACTGGTAATACAGCTGTCAGTCTCAGTGAGGGTTTGGCTCCCACTCCTGTGACTGAGAGGGTTATTCTTCCTATTCCAGGGACAAACTGCTCTCCAAGAATGGCTCCCCAGGTGCAGAGCCCTGAACATAGCCCACCTTACTGTGCGTCTTGAGACCCTGGTAAGCCCAGTGCCTGTCTCTCCAATAGGGGAGTATTCCTGGCAACACTCTGTATCCTGTCCCTCCTCTGGGTGGACAGGCTCATATGCCAAGGGGACCCAGATCTTAAAGGACTGTGGTACCACAACACTCACCCTCTCAACTACTTCAACTGCATGACCCACCACAGCATAAAAACCCTTTTGATCGCCCATGAGCTAGAAAGAAAGGGAATATGTTATGGTACACTCCACCATGCGAGAAGGTTACTCCAATGTAAGCTTATTCCATCAGTCAGCCCGAAGCTACTCTGCCTGCTTGCTGTGCTGCTTCTCCTGTCGGGGGATATTCAGCCTAACCCTGGATCTCTAATTGCCAATCTTTCTGTATCTTCCCCTAAGGACCCACACTGGGTAAATGCCAAGAGGATGAAGATTGCACACTTGAACATCTGCAGCCTTAGGCCAAAGATACAGGAAGTACAAGCATGGCTTGACCTCTACAAACCCGATATCCTTGCCGTCTCGGAGACCTGGCTCAAGGCCCACATTCTCACTCGAGATTATGGCCCAAGGATACAACACCTTCTGAAAGGACAGGGTGAACAAAAGAGAGGGTGGGATACTCATCTATGCAAAAGATATGCTAACGGTGTCGGATCTCTGCCTGCCGCATACTACCTGCCCAGACAGTGAATCTGTCTTCATCTGCATTACCCTCGGCCACTCAAAGTACCTCACTATAGGGTGTGTTTACAACCCTCTGAAGAATGCCCTCCAGTCCCTAGAGGCAGTCACAAAAGCCATGGCTAATGATGTCTCATCAGAGCTCCTCATCCTGGGGGACTTTAACCTAAATTGGGCTCATGACCCAAACAAAGCCCTATTGGCCTTGATTCAAGAGGCCAATCTAGCTCAGGTAATCGCAAAACTAATGAGATTAAACTGCAAAATGGGGAACCACACCACTCTAGATTAGGCACTGGTGTCAAACCCCACTAACATCCAGAAAGCCGGTATAATGGCCGATGCTCTGAGTGACCACTCCCCCATCTTCTGCATCTAGAAGAATAGAGTACCTAGGGTCCAACCTAGAATTCTTACTGTTTGTGACTACTCAAACTTCATTGCAACTAAATTTAATGTCTACCTTAGCAAGCTCGACTGGAGCCCAATAAGGCTCCTCCCCACCTTGGAAGAGGTCCTCGACCACTTCCACAACTTTGTAATGACAGCAGCCAATCTCTTTGCCATGCTGAAAAAACTCAGAGCCAAAGGCAGCTGTTACAAGTGGATCTCTCCACCACTAAAAACACTGATGATCAGTTGTGATAAGGCCTGGAAGAAGTTCGAGCACTCCTCACTTCCAGACGACCTTGTGACATACAAAATGCTGAGAAACAAATGCAAGAGCGCTACAAAACTGGCAAAAAGGGAGTATATCACTCACCTCCAAAAAAACAACTTAGACAACCCAAAACTATTTTGATCACACATCAACAACCTGATCAAGGGAAACACTGAAGCTAAACCTGGCCCCATTGAGGTCAGTGGTCAACTAGTAAGCGATGGCCCCCAAATTGCTGCAGCCCTCAATCTTCACTTCACCAACCATGATGCATACAAGGCAGGACTACCCACTCCCAACTCCATACCTAGTACTACGGAGCCCACCTGTCTGAATCAACCTTCTTTTCACCTAAGACTGGTTACGGTAAAAGAGGTCTGTACCCTCCTAAAGGCCCTGAAAAGTAAAGGCTTAGGAGAACCTGACGGAATCAGTACCAGGCTACTAAAGGCTGGAGCCTCATCCCTTTCCAGACCTTTGACCTGGCTAATTAACCAATCCTTACTGGAAGGAAGTGTTCCTGACCAGTGGTAACAAGCCAATGTGGTTTCTATCCACAAAGGTGACTCTAGGGAACACATAAGCAACTACAGGCCCATCTCCTTGCTCTGTACACTAGCAAAGCTACAGGAAAGGCTGATATATGGGCAAATCCGTGACTACCTCGAGTCTCACCAACTCCTTGCTCCCTCCTAGCACGGTTTCAGAACTAAGCATGGTACAGACACTGCCCTTACAAAATTCTCATCAGACGCACTTAGAGCAATGCACAACGGGATGCCTACATGGGCGGTCTTTATAGACCTGTCCAATGCATTCAACCTTGTGGACCATAAGCTCCTGCTATCGAAGTTGGATAAGCTTGGCCTTGACCCCCTGGCCCTCAAGTGGTTTGAGAACTACTTATCTGGCCGCACACAGAGGGTCTTCTGGAAGGGTGCTTTCTCAGACCCACTACCCCTAAGGGGGGGTACCTCAGGGTTCTATTCTTGGTCTCCTCCTCTTTTCCTTATTCACAAATGACTTAGCCCTCTACTGTGGCATAAGCTGTATTGTCCAGTATGCAGATGACACAGTCATATACCGTTCCATGGACAATCTAGCCGACCTTGGTCCCCTTCTCCAGGGTGACCTAACGGCACTGGAGGCCTGGCTAAAAGTGAACAGAATGGTCCTCAATGCAGGTAAAACCAAGGCCATGCTGTTGAGACCTAGATCCCTTGGTCAGGACAGAACACAATCCTTACAACTCACCTCACTCTCAGGCAACCAAATAAAAGTTGTGGCATTCCTAAAATATCTAGGATTCACACTTGACCAGGGTCTTACCTTTAAGAACCATGTGACCAAGTGACAAAAACCATCCACTGCAAACTTGGGCCCTGTATCACTTAAAGGACCAGCTTATCCCACAAGCTAGGATCTCAATAGCCTCAAGTGTCCTTCTCCCCACACAGACCTACATGGCCCCAGTCATTCAGGGTATGGCATTGCAAGAGGTCAACAGGCTGCAGGTATTGTACAACAAGGTAGCTCGGTTTGCTACCCAGGATCACTGCATAAGCCACCACTGCAACAGCCCTGCTCAACTACAGTGGCCTTCACTTGATGCATGTCTCCAGTACCCCATTCTCTGCCTTGCCTTTGAGCTACTTAGCCCATCCTCTCCTCTCCTCTCCTCCTAGCCTCTCAGGGACCATAGCCATCAAGCACAATACTCGGAGCCTGCGGACCTCTTCTCACACCGTGCTGGAAGTTCACAGAATTAGGACCAAGATGGGTGGCAAGTCTTTCTCCTACAGTGCCCCCATCCTGTGGAACAAACTTACACCCCTAGTACAGGGAGCCTCCTCGATCAAGAATTTCCACAGGAGTCTCAAGGCCCACATGCTAGAACCCAGCACATGCCATTGTCATGGCACCTGAGACCTCCCCTTCCCCTGCTTATCTATTGGGTTCATACTGACAACGGAGCATGACTTTGTCTCTGTTCACTCTAATTCAATATATGCTGCTATCACCCTATAGGTAGTGCAAGACAACCTACCTATAGGTAGTACACCTTTATGTATGTACAATTTGTTGTTTAAGATAGCAGTTCTAAAATGTACTGCCTGTATTTGTAATGAACTGCCTCTCCTCTGTATTATAACATATATGTAATCCCGGGTCGCCCCTGAAAAAGGGACCTCTGGGGCTCAGTGGGTCTACCGGTCAACAAAATTTAATAAATAAATAAAAATTAATTTACAAGAATAAGATGCAGAATTTAATTGCCTGGGAAAGACATCTTACAAAAAGAGAACAATATTTTCTTTAGAGAGTGAGAGAGAGAGAGAGAGAGAGAGATGAAGATTTTAAAGAGACTCTCAGATGAAGGACTCCTGTTTGTTTGAACTGCCTGTATCAAAAGTTGTGTTGCACAATTTTATTTATTTTACTGTTACTGATAATAATAAAGTGCTACTTGCAAATGTTATAAATTCTCCTGGTTTGCTTATGCTTCCTGACATATGCCTTTATGACACACATACTCCCTCAATAAGTCCACACATAGCCCCTACGCTAATACAGACATTAATGTTATTACAATAAACAAAATTTTCTTGATGTAACCCTAAGTTCAAACATTACTCAGATAATTTATTTAGTTGTTTACCAGGTGGGTACACTGATCCCAGGGACCATTTTCAGGCATGACCCGGGCCAATCAGATGGCACATCCATGGCAAAACACAGTTACAATACAATCATAGTGGAGAAGGAGAAACATTAAGTATACAATACAGTATTAGCAATATAGTGGAAATATGATGTGCATACACGGGTCAAAGATTCCCTGGACTTTGGTCGTACATGACGCCGACATTCAGTATTAAGTGCTTATATATGTTACTAAACCAGTCATATGCGCTAAGTGAAGTATATCTCCATTTAGTATGGCATTTACATACTGGTTTCTCTGAGGTTCCATTTGAAAGTGTGTGGTAAGACTGGTGACTGCAATTCATTGGGATGGGAGTTCCAATACTTGGGTGCTATGCATGAGAAAGCTCTCCTTCCTATCTCGGCGAAGCACCTGGGGCATTCCAGCAGCTTATTGGTGGAGGACCTCAATTCTCTCCTGTTACTGTTTAATTTTAGCAGCCCTGACAGAGGCAATCCAGACCCATCCTGTAAGGCTGTTGCTATGAATGATCCAAGGATGAGGTCCCTCCACTCGGCTGGGGGGAGCCAACCTAAGGATTGATGGAGATGGCAGTGATGAGTCTGGAGTGGGGCTAGGGTGATGAATCTGCAAACATTGTTATAGGCTGTGTTCAAGCGACTTAGTAGAGAGGGGGAGGTGAGGGCAGTTACTGGGGAGCAGTATTCAAGTATGAGGAGGAGGTGGTGTGCCCGATTGCAGCTCTTGCATCAGGGATCAGTAGGTGCCTCAGTCGGTAACACAGTCCTATTCGCTGATTCACCCACCGGATTGCTGAGCTGATATGGAGCTCATATATAAGAGAAGGGTCGAGTGTGACTCCCAAGTATTTGAATCCCCTTACCTGATCAAGGGTAGAGCCATCAGGGGTTAATATACTGAGAGTATTGTTGTTGCAGGGTGTGCTCTTCGTGAGTTTCGGTTTAGAGCCAAACAGCATACACTTTGTCTTTTTGGTGTCTACCAGGAGCCTGTGCTGCATTGAACTGTTACAATAAAGTCTGTGTTTAGATCTAGGTTTAGCCCAGCGATGTTGCTTCCACTTTTGAAGATAATGAGGTCATCCGCATACATTATTCTGTTGCTGTTTGCGGGTACCATGAGTAAAGGGTTAACAAAAGGGGACTATAACAAGGGTCCTAGAACAGAGCCCTGGGGTACTCTGGTCCACACCCAGTGGAGGGTTGATAGGGCATGCCCTATTCATGCTGGCTGGGTCCTATCGGTTAGGTAGCTTCAGACCCAGTTAGTGATGTTACAGGGGAAGTTTAGTGAAGAGAGGGTGTTTAGTAGTAGCACATGGTCCACCATATCAAAGGCTTTAGATAAGTCTACGAATATAGCCCCTGTTAGGTTGCCATTTGCTTCACTGAGTACGTGGTCTGTGAGTATAGTAAGGGCTGTGGCAGTGCTAAAGCCTTTACGGAACCCATGTTGGTCCTTAGATAGCAGGCCATATTTTTTTATGTACTCCGATAGTTGACAGTGATCCACTTTTTCCAGTATTTTTCCCATGTGAGACAATATGGATATGGATCTGTGGTTGTCAGGAAGGTGTGGGTCTCCTGCCTTAAGTATGGGGACAATTCTGGCTTATTTCCAGAGTGCAGGCACCTTGGTGATGATTAAGGATAGGTTAATGATATGTGAGAGGGATTTTGCTATGGTAGCCGAGGCCATTTTGAGGAACTGAGGCATGATCCCATCACTTCCTGCACTGTCTGTCTTGGGCAGGGACCTTAGTGGGTTATATATCTCAGATCACAGTTTGGCTTTAAAATAGAAAGTGGGGGAGCCAGTTACTTTGACCTGCTTTCCTGTGCTGTGTGCTACAGTGGGAAACTGATTTAGCTATGGGCCTAGGTTTGAAAACTTGTTGTTCATGAGGTTCGCCACAGACTCGGGCTCCGTTAGTAGGCCCACATTGCTCGCTAGAGAGACAAAGTACCTTGGTGTTTGGTTTGATGACCAAGTTAATTGTAGCCCAGAATCTGCATGGGTTGCTAAGGTTCTCAGTTTGTTGAGCCTTGAAATAAGAGGCTTTTCAGGATTTTGTATGTTGCTTGTATTGGTTTCACAGACACCTGTACTCAGCCCAGTTCCCTGGGGTCGGTGTGGTCTTGTGAGTTGCCCGTGCCTTATCATAATATGAAATAACTTCACCACTCTCTTGGATAGACTTGAATTAGATCTAAAGAGATGGAGTAAAATGTTACTATCTCTCAGGGGTAAAATGCAAGCTATCAACATGATGCTTGCCCCGAAGATATACTACATTTTACATCATCTGCTTATAGATACCTGCATACATTTATAATAAGATTAATTCCATGCTTAGAAAATTGTTGTGCAATGGCAAACCTCCACATATTTCCCTTTCTAAACTTCAGCAACAAAGAAATAAGGGAGGCTTTGGTCCTCCTAATTTTAAAATTAGGCATAGAACATTTATTGTTGCCCAGTGTATTAAATCTTTATGGTCACAAAACAAACAGGAAACACCAGACTGGGTTCATATTGAAACAACTTTATTCCTCCCACATGACCTACAAAATCCCCACTATCAGTATTTGTTGGGTATCTTCCTGCTTGCAGTGAAAAAGGCTATTACCAAATGCTGTTTCATTGCAGTGATTCCTTCAATCTCAGATTGGAGAGAGATAGTCAACCACATATATAGATCAGAGAAAATCACATACAGTCTGAATGATAAAGCTGATCTTTGCTCCATTAGGTGGAGAAGATGGATACTGTACTGTATATCATGACCAAGGATCCACACTTTGTTCCCTAGCACTTCTGACCACCTATTAATTAAGACTCATCACACCAAAATGGGTTACTAACACCCAAGAAATTAGAGGTACATCTTGGCAGAACACACATCCCATCCTTACTGGGTGTTGGGAGTACATTAAGGGGTAAATACCAGAGGGAATTGAGTCAGAGTGGGAAATAAGAGGAAAGTAAGAAGAGTAAAGTCTCAGGGAAGAGAAGTAATGAAATAGAGAAGTAAACAGAACGGGCACATTCAGGATGTAAGATTGAGTATCTAAGTGAAACTGAGTCGCCTAAATGATGAAGAATATTGTAATGTTATATGAATTGTAACCTTGTCCAAGGAATTAATTACATTAATGTAAATGTAAAAAAAATCTAAAATCTTTAATAAAGACTATATTTGCTAAAAAAAAACAAAAAAAAAAACTTTATTCAAAGATCATCATCCCAGAAGAGTTCTTTTCTCAGGAGTCCCAAGGTTTTTGAAATCACATCCTACTTCGGTTAGTAAGGCATGGCAGGACATTTTTATAGTATTAGAATAAGACCCAGTTTCTTCTTCACACTATTCTCTTTAGGGAAATAGTCTCCTTCAATAGAAAGGCAACCCCTTGGATTGGACAATCTGGAAAACAAAATGCATATATTTCTTAGGAGACATTACTGTCCCTTCTACTGCTTCTTTGTTATCCTTTGCTCAACTTTCTCAGAAATTTCAATTGCCTACAATGGTGTTTCATAAATACTTACATATCAAAGAAGTACTCAGTAATATCATTAATGCTAATGTAGTTTTACCTCTATTGCACACCATAAACAAAATATGCATGACTAATAAAGGATATAAGTAAGCAATAAGGCATGAAGGGGTGTGTGTAAACCATATTTTACAGCACAGCAAGGGGCGTAGTAATGCATGATGCTGAAGGCCAAGTGACTTCAACTGCTGGCTGTGCTGTAAAAATATGGTTTGCATGCACCCCTGAGTACCTTATTGCATTTATAAAATTGGCTCCTTTTCTTTTATTTTTGACTATTGGGAAAAGCATGTTTATGCATAGAAAAATAGATTTACTTGTGTGCATGTGTGATCAAATAGTCCTTCCTCCCACTGCAAGTGATGTCATTGATGATATCATTTGTATTATTGCCTACTTTCTTCTTCCTGTTTTTTTTCTCTCTGTTGTTCTCCACATTCAAGATATGAAATGCTTATCATGGAATGTTTACCACGGAATACATGGATTCCAAATTCTGCTCAGTTCCATTGGCAGAATGTTTCTCTCCCAACACACTGTACATACAGACAACAAAGGCCTTTGTTACAGCCAGAGACTCAGTTATCTCAATGCCAGGGCAAGAAGAAGAGAGTTCCTTGATAAGCAGGTAAAGATAGAAGGGGGTTTTCACTTTCAGCAAAGAAACAGTTATAGTGAAAACTATAAACAATACTTATTGTTTCTAATTTGTTTATGTATGTAAGGAGAGTATGATAATCAGGGAAATAACATTTAATTAATTTGTTGTTTTTTTTTATTTAAGGTAGTTCTATTTTTAGGACCCTGATGAAGTTTTTTTTTACAGTGTGAAGGTAGCAGCTATGTTTGTGATGGAAGATCAGATCGGGCTGTAGAGGGCTAACCGAAATGCCAGTGTTCCAAATGCTCATTGATCTGTGTTGCAGACTCTTCACTGCTGAGCAGTCCTTTTTTTAACCATGTGTAAACCATATTTTATACATAAATAAGATTACATGATTATACCCAACCATTTTATAAAGTTATTTATAAAATGACTATTGAATCCAAATCCAGTCCCATAGATTCTTTGATTTACAAATGGGGAAAGGAACTAGACATAAAAATCTCATCTAGTGAGTGGACCACCTTTGGGGCAGTACCCTGAAAGAATGCAAGGAAGCAAAAGGGAGTCTGGCCCAATGTAAGATTATACATAGATGGCACTATTCGCCCAGTAAATGTTTAGAGTTAGGTCTGTCTAATGATATTTCTGTTGGAGATGCACCACTGAGAAAGGCCCCATCTCACACATAATTTGGTCTTGTAAAATTATAGCCCCATTCTGGAGAGATATTTTTGTCATGTGAAAATGTACTTAAAAACATATTGGTTGTTCTGCTAAATTTGCAGTACCGGGTATTTGTTCTGATTTATCTGGTTGTACAAAACACAAATTGTTGTGCTAAATTTGCAGTACCAGGTATTTGCTCTAATTTGTCTGGTTATTCAGAACACAAACATATCTGGTTAACAGCTGCTTTCATCACAGCCAAAAATTTAATTCTCAGATACTGGAAAAGCCCAAATCCACCCTCACTAATAGAATGGTTGTAAGACTTTGTGACTAGAGCTAGCTAAGAAAGACTGGCGTGTGTCAGTGTGGACAGACCTGATCAATTTCTTGACATTTGGGAACCATATTTGCACTGTAGTTTATGTAAAACTCCAAGTTAGTTACACCCTTAGACATTTAGAATGTCCTAGTTATTAATAATTATTTTACCCTGCCATTTTATAAATACATATTTAGTTTTCCTTTTTCCCTCTATTTCCCTTATATGATTATTTGTAGAATGTTATGTACTCTGCTTATTTATACTTCTGATTTTCTTTTTAACTTGTTAGTGTATGTTTTTTGCTACGTATATTATTAACTGTTGCATTATTACTTAAAACTTGCAATAAACTATTAATTACAGAAAAAAAACAGAACCCCTACACTAAAGCTATTCTGTCTGGCATGAGACTTAGGCACAGAAAGCCCTGCAGCATACTAGGTTCTTAGTCACCCCTGTCTCCCAAAATACCTTCTCGTTCTTCAGTGAAACTTGATCATGCTTATTGTAGGTGAGAACAAAGTGGGCTGGCAATGCCTTACCAGTTTTTGTTTTGGCCTTGGTCACTGCCGGGGAGGACCCCCATATCAGCTGGGTCCTGGCACTTGCGCCATGGGGCTCACGCCAAGGTGTTTTTGCCTTGTGTGACCCCCTCACCAGAGCAGGGCCAGATGTGCAATGACCTCTGGGCATGATCAGACACATTCCTGTCCCTGACATGCAGAGGTCAGGGTATACGGCACTCTGTCATAGCAGGGTGGGGTAACCAGTGGAGTCCCCCAGGAATCAGTACTGGGGCCAATTCTATGTAACATATTCATCAGTGACATCGCTGATGGATTGAAGGGAAAGGTATGCCTGTTCGCAGATGACACCAAGCTCTGCAACAGAGTAGGCATGCGGGGGGCACAGGAATGGACTCTGACCTAAAAAAGCTGGAAGAATGGTCAAAACAAAAGCAGTTGAAATTCAGTGCAAAGAAGTGCAAAGTTATGCACCTGAGGAGAAAAAACCTGGACAGGAAGTATACCCTAGTAGGAGGAAACATCTGACAAAAATTAAGATTGAGAAGGATCTAGGAGTACTCATATCTGATGTTTCAAAGACAACCAGGCAATGCAAAAAGGTGCCACAGAAATCTAATGGCATTCTTGGATGCATAGGTAGGGGTATCATGAGTACAAAAAGCGAGGTGATAATCCTGCTGTACAGGTCCTTGGAGAGGCCGCACCTAGAGTATTGCATCCAGTTCTGGAGATCACACCTCAAAAAAGACAGAGATTGTCTGGAGACTGTTCAGAGGAGAGCTATGAAGATGATTCATGGACTTCATCAAGAACTGTACAAGTCAAGACTCGGCCATCTCAAGATGTACTCACTGGAAAGGAAGAGGGATGGGGGATATGATTGAGACATTCAGATACCTCAGAGGAATTAACTCAGTACAAACTCAGAACCTTTTCAGAGAAAGCTCGTCTACACAAACAGAGGCACAGCATGTGCCTACAGGGAGGTAGATTTAAAACCAAAATCAGGAAGTTCTTCTTCACTGAAAGGGTGGTAGAGCCTTGGAACAGTCTGCCCCCTGAAGTCATGACAGCAAAGGTAGTGATAGAGTTCAAGCTAGCATGAGATAGGCACTGTGTAAACTTAGGAAGGAAAAAAGACTGGGGGGTAGCCCACACGGGCAGACTAGATGGATCATACGGTCCCCTTCTGCTGGCACTTTCTTATGTTCTTAGGTCTTCCGGTCCCTGCCCAAGAGGCACACAGCATGGTCCCAGACTGCTGTGCCCTCCAGCCAATGCTAGTGGTGAGTTGGCCCTGGGTAGTAGATCCTTTCCCTCCCCAGAGAAGGTAAGCAGTCCCCAGGATGCTCAGCCTTCTCCCCTCGGGCTGACCCTCCGATGTCTGAGGTCCGCTTCTGAACCATGGTCGGTGTCACAGGTGGTGGCTCTACCACTGCGCTGGTGGGCTGGCCTAATGCCTTCCCAGTTTTCTTAGGGGTAGAAATATTTTCCCCTTTGCATAACTTCGGGCTCAGTTTACCCTGCAGCAGGCAGATCATTACCACTACCTGCAGGTGGCATAGTATTCAATATGTTCCCTCAGACCTGGCTGAAACAGCAATATATACCCCTCCTACACCAACTGTTTATCAGGGTACATAGAGGGGAACAGGCTGACTACCTCATTTCACAACTCTATCAGGCCGTAGTACATATTACAGGTGAGAATGGGGGGGTCATGGTGGATGCATATATGAATAACTCTGAGCAGTGCAGGAAAGCAGCTAGCAAGGCAAACAGGATGTTGGGATGCATCGTAAGGGGGAATCACCTCTAGCAGCAAGGAAGTGATTTTGCCACTGTACAATGGACTGGTTAGACCACACCTTGAGTACTGTGTGCAGTACTGAGACCACACTTGAAGAGGGACATACAGCTCCTGGAGAGGGTACAGAGAGGGCAACTAAGATGATACGAGGGCTAGGATTTGACGATGAGGACAGACTTGAGGAGCTCTGCCTGTTTTCATTGGAGGAGAGGAGAGACAGGGGGGACATGATTGAGGTTTCTAAGTACCTCAAGGGAATAAATAGGGTAAACATGGAGGGGATCTTTAGACTAAAACAGGGAGGTATTACTAGAGGGCATGGTTTGAAGTTGGAAGGAGGAAGGGTGAGGGGGAAAAGAGGAGGAGGTTTTTCACTGAGAGGGTGGTGGACCCTTGGAATGCACTGCCTGGTGAGCTGGTTCAGAGATCCACAGTGGAGAGCTTCAAGAGAGGGTGGGACAGACACAGAAAGTGGATGTATCAGATGATGGCCTGTCCCAGGGGGGTGGGGATGGATGATAGGGGTTTCTGGAACACAAGGGAGGGAAGGGGAGGCCTCAGCACCCAACTAGGGATCTGAGGTTCGAGCAAACTCGATAGACCGTGAGGCCTAATCTGCTGGCAAATAGTATGTTAGAATGTAGATCCAGTCTGGATTCGATGAGAAAAGAAATTGCAGACTCAGATAGATGTCCAATTATGGGACAAATACCTTGCAAACATACATAGGGTGACCTCATCTCATATTTGGAGAGAATTCTCTTGGAAAACGGGCATCCATTTCTTCTAGATACCCCACATAATAGCCAAATTTAAAGACTGACACAACTACTATGCGCTGGAGAGGATGTGGCACTACCCCAATGAAGCATGGACATATTTTTTTAAATGTATTCTCTAACTACTTTTAAGCTGAATTCATAGTGGCCCTAGATAGTTTCTAATTGTCAGATGCAACTGTAATTTTCTTTGACCCTCCTTCAGGGTTCCATGGCCCCATTACTAGAAAACTGTTGTACATCTACATGGTAACCGCTAAGAAGTCCATTACAAAATTTTGACTCCTGAATTAGATCCCTACTGTACAGCAATGGCAGGAGATAATGCTAATGGTTTATGAGATGGAAAAACTAACTATGAAATTAAATCACTTAATGCCTAAATTTGAATGTGTTTGGGCTAGATGGACCCAGTATATGTTGGGTAACAGAACAGATTTTGTGCCATGAATTGCTCTATAGCCAAATGAGGCACTTTTATTACCTGACTCACTTTTATTGCTATGTATTGCTTCTCAACCATTGAATGTGAACTGATGCCACTGTTTGTTTCTGTGTTGTACTGCTCCTGCATTTTGTTTGTATTACTGTAAAATCTTGAATAAAGAGAAATTAAAGAAAAAAGAAAACTGGTATGCAAAACAGGACAGAAAGACATTAATTCCTAACCCTGACATTCAGCGGTTGACTGTGTCTTTCTGAGACCTGCTCGAAAATGCGGCTGTCCACAGGCCAGCTATTACAGTTGATTGTCTAGTGACTAATCAACCTGGCAGTTGAGCACTGCTTTCTGGAAGCCTCATCATGGTGAGGAAGACCTACCAGTGGTTTGATCTTAAGAGGTACTGGCAGCCCACAATATGTGGGCCATTGTGACAGGGTTGAATACAGCCCTGTCCCAGTCGTTATGCAGAAAGAGTTTAAATGCAAGGGTCTGTTCTATCCTATCCTTTCCTTTTCTGTCTCTTCTCTGGTTGCGCAACCAAATTTTCTCATGAGACCTAGGACTTGATCACCCCGACAGTCTTGCAATTCTCTGCCTCTTGCCATCTCTCTACCCTCACTTGCTGTTCTGTCTTTTCTTCCCCCGTGCATATCTGCTGGTACAAAAATATATGTGAATCATTTTGTGGAAATGTCACTGATACTGGGATCTCTTTGTTTAAAACGGTATATAGTTATAATGTTGAAATGATTGCAAAAAGCTAATTGGAACTCTAGGGGTTAACCTGAAAAGCAGTTCTTAAGCCTCTTGCAGAAATACAAATAAGAGATCAGTTCTGGGGCACAATGTTCTTTTTGCTGCATCTGCTGAAACTGACAAAAACACTGTGTGAGAAACAGAATGTTCTGTTAACAAGCTTCTACAAAGACTGGTTATAAAAAGAGCAGCAATGTTTTGTAAGAGAGAGACAGAGACAGACTGAGATTTGAAACTGAGAGGAAAAAGGACAGTGTTTTCTATGTTTGTACTGCCATTGTAAACAGTTATACTGAACAATTTTATTTTTTTATTTTACTCTTATTAATAATAAAACATTTGTTGCGAATTTTACAACTGCTCCTGGTTTTCCTATGCTTCCTGACCTGTGCCTTGATGACAGATGTTGTTAGCAGTGGGATTTACGCCATGCATACTCCAAGTCAGGATTTTTGTGCATGGGTACTAGACCTGGTACCAGAGAAGCATAGAATAAAGGTATGGATTCTGCAGCAGCAAGTCCAGGGGTAATTACCAGAAGAATGGCAGACAAACTAGACGCAGAAGCAAAAGTCCAAACTGAAACTGTTCAGCCAGCACTAGAGATGGAAAAAGAACAGGCAGTGACAGAACCTGAAAGCCTGACTGCCTTTTTCCAGTGGTGGACAATACAACAAAAAGAGACAGAGAAACGGAGAAGAGAAGAGAAGAAATGCAGCAACTCAAACAGAAAAGATGCAGTGACAGGAGCAGCAGAGGAGAGAAGAGATGCACCGACAGGAGCAGCAGAGGAGAGAAGAGATACAGCGATAGGAGCAGCAATGGTTAGATGCCTTGCAAGCTATCAAAGGCAGAGGATCTGTCACAGATCCAGTCGAGCAACAAAACACAAGCAATTTAAAAGCCATTAAAGTTACACAGTTGTGTCCCTCGGATGATACCGAAGCATACATGACAACATTTAAAAGGGTTGCCGCAGCCTGCCAGTGGCCAAAGCAGCAATGGGCAATAAGACTGGTACCCCACCTCACAGGGAAAGCCCAACTTGCTTACAGCAATATGGACACTGCACAGTCAGAAAACTATGACCTGGTGAAAAGCAAAATCCTGAAAAGGTATGACATCTCAGGAGAACCCTACAGGCAGAGATTTCGGTCTCTGAAGTACAACTCAGTTGACAATCCTTGAGAAGCCTTCACCCAACTCAGAAAACTCCTGATAAAATGGCTCCAACCAGAGGCCAAAACAGTCCCACAGATCATCGACATTTTTGCAGTGGAGCCATTCATCAACATCCTGCCTACAGATGTGCAGTTCTGAGTAAAAGAACACCGATCAAAAAGTGGCAAAAAGGCTGTTTCTTTGACAGGACTACTAAATGGCCAGACAGACGCCACAGCAGTGAGGTAACATTTAAACTCAAAGTCTGATAAGAACTCTGGTGGGGGTAACAAATCTGTGCCCAAAGACTTTATTTGTTGTAACTGTAATAAGCCAGGTCATATTGCAAGAAATTGCCATAGTAAGAAGAGTGACACTGGAGCAGATTTGTCCTTAGCAAATTGGGGCAAGTACTTAACAAATGTCAAGGTGGGAGATAAGACTATGAAGGGACTTACAGATTCAGGAAGCAGACAGACCCTAGTGCATATTGAAGTGCTGGGAAAACAGTATCCAAAAGGACCAGGTCCTGGTGTCATCTGCATCCATGGGGACACTCAATACTATCCCACCAGCCAAGTGACTCTGACTATTAAGGGTGTATCACAACAAATGTGGGGGTAGTACCTAAGTTACCTGTACCTGTGATTATTGGAAATGACTTTCCAGGATTTACTGAGTGAATCAGAGAGGGAGTGAATCCTGATGTTTCAGCAGCTGTGGTGACAAGAGCTTGGGCAAAAAAAAAATCTCAGCTGGTGAGGACTCTTTTCCTTTCGCTGATTTTTGATTCAGACTTGTTTGAGCACAGCTCCAAGATCCAGAAATCCAGGAGAGAAAGATGAGGCCTGAAGAAACAGTGGCAACAAAAGACTGACAGACATAAGGGGTTAACATATGAAAATGCTGAAACTAAACTGATCACTGATTGTGATTTTCTTTCAGAATAAGCTAACAATGTTTCTCTCCATGGTTATTTTAAGCAGCTGAGGGTGAAACCAAAACAGGGTGAACCTATGTTTAAAACATGTAATGGGCTAATGTACAGAGTTTGGGTTAAACCTCAGACACAGGACCAGACAGAACAATTGGTTATACAACAAAAGTACATCTCTGAGTTGTTACAGATAACACATGATAGTCCTATGGCTGGTCACTCGGGGAGGGATTACTATACAGATTTTACTTGCCTGGAATTCATGAAGATGTTGCTACCTATTGCAGTTCTTGTGCTGAGTGTCAGAAAGTAGCCCTAGTGACTAAAAAAAACAAGGTGCCCCTTGTGCCCTACCCTTGATAGATATGCCTTTTGAGAGAATTAGAATGGATGTGGTTGGCCCCTCAGATAAAAGTAAAAAGGGAAATTGATTCATTTGAGTAGCATGTGACTATGCTACTCGATACTCAGAGGCAGTTCCAATGCGTACTGCCACAGCCCCAAAAGTGGCAACAGGGCTTACCAAAATTTTCATCAGGGTGGGTATACCAAGAGATTATTACTGATCAGGGTAGTAATTTTAGTACTGCATTACTGAAGGAGCTGTACCGACTACTAGCTATTACTGCCATAAGAACTTCCCCTTATCACCCTCAGACCGATTGTCTTGTTGAGTGTTTTAATCAAACCCTAAAACACATGTTAATGAGGTTTGTAAAAGGGGCAGGGCTTCAAACAGGCATGGGATAGGCATAAGGAAACAATACGGATGAGTATGAGTAGATAGGCCATTGACAGAGCAAAGGCTGATGGCACATTTATAAGGTAGAAAAATAAATGGGCAGACTGGATAGACTTTGCGGTCCTTATTTGCCATCAACTTCTATGTTTCTATGTTTCTAAAGTGATGCACAAATTTGGGAAAGAGAATAGCAATGCTGATTTTCTGTCTAGATATGGATCTGGAACTGAGAATTCTGAAGGCTGAAAAAACAAATGTGTGAGTTTAAACATCATTAATGGCTATACTGTTGTTATGGAAAAAAGGATACTGCATATGCACAGAACTGCAAAGGTTATATGCTTCTGTTAGATGAAAATTACTAGAAAGTTTTTGAAACCTGTTTTTGTAAAACAGGTTCCCTCAAGGGGGTATGTGATAGGGTTGAATATGGCCCTGTCCCAGTTGTTATGCAGAAAGAGTTTAAATGCAAGGGTCTGTTTTATCCTCTCCTTTTCTGTTTCTTCTCTGGTTGCTCAACCAGATTTTCTCGTGAGACCTAGGACTTGATCACCCTGACAGTCTTGCAATTCTCTGCCTCTTGCTATCTCTCTACCCTCACTTGCTGTTCTGTCTTTTCTTCCCCCTTGCATATCTGCTGGTATAAAAATATACGTGAATCATTTTGTGGAAATGTCACTGATACTGGGATCCTTTTGTTTAAAACTGTATATAGTTATAATGTTGAAATGACTGCAAAAAGCTATTTGGAACTCAAGGGCTTAACCTGAAATGCAGTTTTTAAGCCTCTTGCAGAGATACAAACAAGAGGTCAGTTCTGTTTCACAATGTTCTTGTTGCTGCACCTGCTGCAACTGACAAGAACACTGTGTGAGAAGCAGAATGTTCTCTTAACGAGTGCCTGTAAAGACTGGTTATAAAAAGAGCAGCAATGTCTTGCAAGAGAGACAGAGACAGACTGAGATTTGAAATTGAGAAAAAAAGGACTCTGCTTTCTATGTTTGTACTGCCATTGTAAATAGTTGTACTGAACAATTACATTTTTTTATTTTACTGTTAATAATAAAACACTTGTGAATTTTACAACTGCTCATGGTTTTCCTACGCTTCCTGACCTGTGCCTCGATGAGAGCCATGGAGATGCAATTGCCTCAAACTCCTCAGAAGGAGCACATGAGTGATGAGGGAAACTTATTTTGTATGCCTCAAAAGTTGAAAAAAGAGAAATTATTACAGCAATTTACTTTATAGAAGCAAATAATGGATATTAAATTTCAGCATAAAGTTACACTGAATGCTCAAGTCCAATCACAGCTCAAAACCAGATGTAGAGCTCTTTCTCATTTACTTGAAGACAAGATAGAGGGTGCCCTAAGATACTCTAGACACTGCTTCTGTGAGGACGGTAATCAGGCTGGCCGTCTATTAATGGGACAATTATGGAAAGAAGCAGCTTCTAGAGTGGTACTAAAAATAAAGCAGAAGGGAACAGTGGAAGTATTGTCGCATCAGGAAGACATTTTACATAGGTTCACAGATTATCAAAAGCTATATTGTGCTGAATGAGGCCCTAACCATACTTTAGATATCAGTGATATTTAGATACTGTACTCTTACCCCAACTCTCCCCAGAGGAGGCAGAGGCCTGGGGAGCCCCCATTAATACTGCTGAAGTTATCGATAAGATAAAGCATTTGAAAAATGGCAAAGCCCCAGGTCTCAGTGGATACCCGTCTGAATTTTTAACATTTTTCAAGAAGAGTGCACCCCTCTCTTTGTGTTTACCTTTAACACGATATTGTGAGATGGGGTGGAAATCCCTTCCCCCTTGGCGCTAAGCCCAGCTTTCAGTCCTACCAAAACCAGGTAAGGATCTACTAGAGTGTGACTCATATTGCCTGATCTCATTACTTAAAACTGATCTTAAAATCTTTACAGGTATCCTGGCTGAGATGCTTCAGAAACATATACCCCACTTGGTCCATCATAATCAGACAGATTTTATCCAGGGCCAGTATCTACAGGATAATATCCATCATTTTCTTAATAGCATCTCGGCCCAGAGGGGTAAGAGGGCCTTCCAGCTTGCCATTAGTACAGATGTTGAGAAGGCCTTTGATAGAGTCGATTGGATATTTTTGCAACAGACTCTGTCAATTTAATCTGGGGGAACAATTTGTTGGAGCCATGTAGGCCTTGTATCTAGGCTCGGAAGCTTCTGTGGCAGCAATTGACTAGCTTTCCCACAGATTTCTGTTGGAGAGAGAAACAAGACAAGGCTTCCCCCTCTCGCCATTATTATTCACTCTTAGTCTGGAGCCCTTAGCTCTAGATATTCACTGTCATCTACACATATGGGGTGTTATGGCATGGGGTATGAACAAAAAATAGCATTGTATACTGACAACACCCTCTTTTTTGGGTGGGACCACTAACCTCCCATACTCCATTACTAGATTTGCTTGCTCAGTTTGGTACCCTAGCAGGTTATAGAATTAACTTAACAAAATCCAAAGCTATGATTCTTAGTGGTTCCCCACCCCCCGGGCTTTAAAGTTTCCTTTCCATTTTCTTGGGCCCCTAGAAACAGTTTTTGCTGTCTAGGAATTTATATATATATATATATATATATATATATATATATATATATGTACATTAACAGATATTTTCTGTGTAATTACCATAAATTATTGCATTTACTCCAGCAGGACCTAGCTCACTGAAACTCCTTCTATTAACCTTGTATTGGTGGGTGTAAACCATCAGAATGAATGTACTTCTCCATCTACTCTTTTTATTTCAGACCTTCCTTATTCCCATCCCCTAATCATATTGGAACACCCTCTTGAGGGATCTTTCTAAGTTTATCTGGCTTGGGAAGCACCCTAGAGTACCACACCATTTATTGCATCTTCCTAAAGAGCGAGATGGGCTGGGCCTCCTAGATTTACTCAACTATTACTTGGCTGCACAAAGGGCCTTCTTGGGAACCTGGGCCAAACAACGACTTGAAGCGGGATGGTACCTTATAGAGGAAGCTGATCTTCCTAGATTTGTCCTGTGGGTCCATTCCTACACTGGTCCTCCCTGACAGATTACTCCAAGTGATCCATAATCCCTGGACAAAACATACTGTCAAGATATTCATCAGGCTGCGGCGCACAACTAATACACCCAACTCTATAGGCCCACTCATCCTTATTCAGTATTATGATGCCTTTCTCCCTCCACAATTTGATGGAGACTTCCACTACTGGGAAGCCAGAGGCCTTGCATGAGTCATCCAGTTAATAATGGACTCCCAGTGTTTTTCCTTCCAGGAGCTTTAAAATAAATACCATTTGCGACGTGAGGACCGTTATTCCTTCTGCAGGTTCGACATTTTATTCTTCGCCAACAAAATTTGTCTCAATTAACAGATCACAGACAGTTTTGGAAGATCATTTTTATTGGTTAGTCACACTGAATTTTAGGATTAGACCAGTTTCTAGTTTGTGTAAAATACTCACCAAAATAGACTCTCCACCAACAGAAACGATACGGGTCAGGTGGGAGGGCAAATCTGGGATTTCTATCCCTCCTGAACAATGGGAACACAGGCTGCGAAAGGGCTGGGTGGTCACTGTCTCAACCACTTGGAGGGAATTTAATTGGAAACTATTGATCAGATATTTTAGAACACCTACCGTTACAAAACATTTTGGCGCCACACACTCCGATGCTTGTTCAAGGCAGTGTGGAAGCGTTGATTTCACACACATATATATATATATATATATATATATATATATATATATTTATTTTATTTTTTTAATTTATTTTTTTATTCTTTGGTAACTGGGTTAGGCCTGGTAGGCACAAGTGCCTGTTTTCAATGGCGACCCAGGAGAACTGGGGAGGTTAAGCAACTTTCTCAGTCACATAGTATGCAGGTGAAGTGGTGGGAATCAAACCCAGGCTTGTCTGCTGACTGTACAAAGCTCATTCATAGCTCTTTACTCTAACCTCTAGGCTATACTGCAATTTTGGGATTTGGGATTGGTGATACTTACATTTTGGCGGTCAGTCCATGCCTTTATGCAAAGAATCCTAGGTTGCCAGTTCCCCTTCACCTTTACTAATTTGGTGCTTGGCTTCCCAGACTTGCATCAGGGGCCAAAAGATAAAGTAAATTTGGGTCAAATTCTATGGATTGCTGCACTCAGGTGCTTGACGCTTAACTGGCTGACCCCTCGACCACCCACACTCGAACTGTGGAAATCTAAGGTCACTGAGCTCGAATCCATGGAGCAAATTACATCAGTGCTCAGGATTAGATTGCTGCAGTTCTTAGAACTTTGGCAACCTTGGTTTACCTTTGAATCATTGATCTTGTAGCTCCTGATGGGTTGCCTCTCTAGCCTTTAACATACTATTCTAAAATTTGGTGCTGTTTTCAAGACTCGTGGGTAGTTGTTTTTTTTTGCCATCAATACCTACCTATGATACTAATCTTAGATATGGCCTGACTAGCTTAATTTTTGATATATCGCTAGTCTTTGTTTGTACCATTTGCAAGATGCCCCTAATCTGACTTCACTTATTACATAGAAACATAGAAAAGTGATGGCAGAAGGGGACCTTACGATCCATCTAGTCTGTACATTTTAGAGTAACTACTCCACCTCCCCTATTTACTGCCGAGTGCTATGATGCCTTTGTAGTTATCCCATGCATGTTTGAAAGTTTCGACCATCCTGACCCACCACCTCCTGGGGGAGACTGTTCCATGGATCTCCCATTCTCTCCATGAAGACCTTCCTCTTGTTACCCCATAGCTTCCCTCCCTCAATCTTCATATCATGGGGCAGTTTTCATGGACCTGTCCAGGGCTTTTGATTTGAGAAATCATTCACTGCTTAGTCAAAAGCTTTCAGCTTTTGAATTGGCTGTCTCTGTAGTTGAACTCACTTCTGATTATTTGCAGGGGCGTTCTCAGTTTGTTTCTATAGGTTCAATTAATTAATTAGTTTGTCATACTGTATGTGGAATACCTCAGGGGTCTATTTTTGGACCCCTGTTCTCACTGTTGTTTATTAATCAAGTTCCTTCTATTTTTGAAAAGTGTAAATATCTTTTGTATGCAGATGATTTGATATTGTACTGTAAGGGAAAGTCTCTGGAGTATATTAATCGGACCTTGGAAAATGAGTTTAAGAAGTTATGTCATTGGCTTACTAACAATTTGATGCTTTTGAATATTTGTAAAACCAAGGCTATGTTGTTTGGAAGCTCTGTAAGACTTGGTGAATGTCTTCCTATGACTATACATGATGTTCAGGGGAACTTACTTGACCAAGTGTCAGAATTTAAGTATTTGGGTGTTCTTTTAGACCCCTCGTTGACTTATCTTTCTTAAGTAAAGTCAGTAAAAAAGAGAGTTAATTGTAGATTGGGCCAATTATATAAACTTAAATCCTATGTGTCGTATGACTTGCGTCTTAAATTGGAAAATGGTGTTTTAATGCCATATATTGATTATGTTTCTTCTTTATATGTTAAATTGGGAACCAAGGAGAAGCGAATTTTGAATGTGGTTTATAACAGCATTTGCAGATTTGTTTTGGATGCTCCTTATTTGACCCATCATTGTTTTTTATATTCCTCATTGAAGTGGCTGTCACCTCAGTTTAAATATGAATTTACTCTGGGAAAATTGGTTCATCAGGCCATTTATTCAAATGGCTTATCTCCATTATTTGATCTGGTTCAGGTTCAGGAAATTCAGGCAAATTTGAGAATGTCTCAGGGGGTTATATTGGTAGTACAAGGTGCAAATAATAATTATGGATTAAGAGCATTTAATCATCAGGCTTCACTATGGAATAGGCTGCCAGTTGCACTAAGGGTAATTAAATCTTACTCAAGTTTTAAAGTAAAGTTTAAAAATTATTTGTTAGCACAGTCTAAGTGTTTATGTAATTTGTAAAATTGTACAATTGTTGTATTGATGTTGTTTGTTGTGTTTTTATGTTCCGGGTCGGTCCTGAAAAAGGGCCTCAGCCCAGAGTCCTAACCCGGTTAACAAATAAAAATGAAATGAAATGAAATGCCCTGCAGTTTTTGTGTAACTCCTACCCAGGAACAGGTCTTGTACCTGAGTTTTGTTGACACCTTTTAGGTATTTGAAGGTCTCTATCCTGTCCCCCTATCCCTCTTCTGTTCGAGAGAATGCATTTTGAGTTCCTTCAATCTGTTTTCATATGGCATTTCATACAACCCTTGTATCATTTTAGTTGCCCTGCGCTGAACCCTCTTTAATCTATCTATATCCCTTTTGAGATGTGGATGCCAGAACTGTACACAGTACTCCAGATGTGTCTTCACCAGAGATCTGTAGAGTGGAAGCACCACCTCCCTTTTCCTGCTGGAGAGTCCTCTACTAATGCAAGCCAGCATCCTATTTGCCATAAGCGCTGCCTTTTCACACTGTTTACTTGTTTTTAGGTCATCCATAATAATCACCCCAGGTCCCTCTCCTACCTCGTGGCCTCCAGTCTTACTCCTCCCATGAACTATTGCTCCTCTGGGTTTCCCTTCCCCAAGTGCATGACCTTGCACGTTTCGTGTTGAAATTCAGCTGCCAGGTCCCAGACCATTGTTCCAGTTTCTTTAGGTCAGACTTCATCCTTTGCACCACCCCCCCCGGAGTGTCTACTTTGTTACTGATCTTTGTGTCATCTGGGAATGAACACACTTTTCCCTCTTAACTTTCAGCTATGTCACTAATAAAGATGTTAAATAGGATAGGACCCAATACTGACCCATGGCACCCCACTGGTCACCTGTCTTTCCTCTGATAGTGTGCCATTTATTAGTACCCTCTGGGTTCTCTCACTCAGGCAGTTTTGCACCCAGTTTACTACTTTCAGACCCACTCCTAGGTTGACTAACTTGTTTAGTAGCCTTCTGTGTGGAACGGAGTCAAATGTTTTACTGAAATCTAGATAGATTACGCCCACTGCTCTGCCCTGGTCCACTATATTGTACACTGAATTAAAGAACTCTGTTATATCGGATATGGTTTTCAAGCTAATACTGAATTGTATTATATCAAATGGATTGTGGCAGGTCAGTAAGTTGTTGTGGGTTACCTGTAGTGTTCCTGTTCTAATTAATTCTAGTTCCTCTCATTTTCTTGTTCCTCTTTGTTTTAAATATTTACCTAAATTGTTAGAGTTTGTAATGCTTTTTAAATTGTCATAGATGCTAGACAGGAGACATCTATTTTAGCTGTATATACCCTTTGATGTTATACTGTTGTTCCTCTTTTAGTCTCTTGTGTAATCATTGGTATTTTAATCTAATAAAATCGAGTTTAAAAAAAAAGGGGCAGATGGGACTGACTCAGCCCCGCCTCCCCAAAAAGGATTCTTGCTTGTCGGCAAGAAAGAGTGATGAGGCCAAGGGAACCTGAAGCATATCCTGTGGGGTGTCTGACAGGAGAGAATTCACATCTGTCAGACCGCCTTAAGCGCACAGCAGCAGCAGCAGCCATGCCAGGAGTATAGGGATAGTAAATGAAACACAGACAGTGGCAGCAGAAATGGACTCAAAGTCCATCCAGTCTGCCTAGAATTCCTACCTGTTACCCCATATCCTGCTGCTGAATAGGGTTTAACTCTTTGATCAACCCCTCAACTTTTCCAGCTGTTAGAGGCAAAGATGGATTTAGTCTTCCCACAGGCCAAAGCAGTCACAGATTTGGCCGATAAGACTGACTGCGGTCACAGGTGTTGTGCAAGAAAACAAAGTGTTGCAACATAGGTTGGAATGTCTCAAAAACATGGCAAGGCTCATGAATATACTGTAGTGGTCAGTGTCATGGCCACATCAGGTGCTCTGCCAGAAGCTTGGGCAGACATCCTGTCAGCAGCTTTAGCACCAGCCACTAACTTTGTGTTTTCTTTTGTATTTAAAATATGTGTGGGATGTTTAGGTTGGGAAAACAAAGAAATATTCCACACTTACATCCCTCGCAAGCTAAAGTGACTCAGTGCACCACCCCAATAAAGATAAAATAGAGAATTCCATTGTAACTTTTATATAACATGCATATAATTTGAGTGCTATACAACTACAAACAGGTACCAAAGTCCTCGTTAGTGGTCACTGACGGAGGTTGGTACCTTTTTGTATGATTAAACATTTATATATAAGTTACAATAAATTCTTCATTTTATCTTTATTGAAGTTGTGCACTGAGTCACTTTAGCTTGCATGGGGTGTAAGTGTGGGGTATTTCTTTGTTTTCTTGATTTATCACTTTACTCTTCTGCACTACATATACTTGGGATGAGTCTCTCTTTTTTGTTTGTGTTTAGGTCAGGAAAGACTAGCCCTGCCTTCCCTGACCCTCCCCACTCCCTTCCCCGATCATGGGAGAATCTCTCCCTGTTTCTGAGAGAGTGCTGGCTATGGAGACTCAATCCAGCAGTTCCCAAAACAGCACATCAAGGGCGCTTATGAGGAGGTGCAAGGGTTGAGTAGCATCACTTGATGCTGATTGGCTGTGCAGTCAGGTCCTTGATTTGCATAGCCAAGCAGCATCGCCCCCTTCCCCAGCCAGTAAGGAGGACCCCAAGGTAGCCATGCCCCCTCCCAGCAGCATAAAAGAAGACTGCCAGGAGGGTTGAAGTTGAGTTTGAGGAGCAGTTCACAGGGGAGTCAGAAGAGCTTCAGAAGTGGAGCACCCAGAAGAGAAGCCTTTGAGGAACCTGCAGAGGTAACCAGGAGAGTACTGCCACTGAAGAGCCTTGCCTACCTGGCAGTCTTTGTAAGGGCTCAAGAGCTATATAGCTAGGGAAAACAGTCAACTCAGGCATCAAGCAGAGGAGGCTGCTGCTATGAGGCAGCTTTCTCCACAGCCATGCAGGTGTCCCTGGGATTGGCTAGCAAGTTGGCTAGTGCTGGAAGAGGCATGTCTTGTCATCAGGGTACCCCAAGCTGCTGGGTGCTCCCCCCACACACTTTTGGAGGTTTGACTAGTAGGTTGATCAACAACAAGAAGGTGTGGCCTGCCACCAACCCTCCCCCCAGTTGAAGTCCAGCAGACTTGGCTGTCAGGTTGGTTAGCGGCGGGGGCACTAGTTTAGCAAAGGTGGGCCCCCCACTGGATTGGCTGATGATCGACCAGAGAAAGGGTGACCTTCCACCAGGCACTCTTGGAGAGCTGAGGCTTGGCTAGCAGGTGGGCTAACAGGGAGGAGGCAAGAACACTTGGCTAGCAGGCTAGCAGTGATGAGTCAAGGACACTCAGCTAGTGGGTCAACTAGCAGTGAGAAGCAGTGGAGATTCAGCTAGCAAGTCAGCTAGCAGCGTACCACATCTACAAACACTTGTATCCTTTTACAAAACTAGCAGCAGCCAATCCCTGGAGTGGGAGGTGTGGCACTCGGGAAGGGAGCTTTGAGGAGGTGGTGTGGTGTAGTGGGTACCAATACTTAAGGTGCCTTAATACTAGTGCCGGGGTGAGCTAGCAAAGATAACCCATACCTTGCCTGTTGGCTATTGGGGCCAGAGTCCCAGGGCGGGTCTGATCCCTCACAAAAGCCCTTCTCAGGGCTGGTAATTGCTCACAGCCACTAGAGGTAGCATTTCATATACTGGGCCAGTAGAGGTAAGACCTAGCCCTTTTTCTATTTTTCTTGTGGCCCTCAGTGGGGCCCTAAATGTTAGCGGGATAAGTATTTGATTTTAGAATTTGCATTGCCTAGTTTTTTTTTTAACTTTGTTTTTATTGAGTTTTCAGACTGTTACACTGTTCATGGTTTCATTTCAACATCATGTCATACATATACACAAGCATCAGCAGGATTGGCATAAACACTATGCAGATGGACTAAACACTATACTTCTGTCTCAGCAGGAGTAGTACACGTTTGGATTAAGCAAACAGATTTATTAGAAGAAGGGGGTCTCATTTAAGTAAAAAAAAGTGTTTTTTCTGAGGAAGGGGCAGTATCAGCTTAATTTACTGAGAGCAGAGAGTGAATTTAATTGGGGTGTGGCTTAGCAGCTCAGATGTACAAAAGCAATTGTCTCCAATTACAGCTTCTGGCTGTTTCTGGCAGAAGAGAACTGGTTGCAGAGCAAGAAACCGAAGTCCAGAACTACAGATTTTTTACTAAGTAATCACTTCTGTCTCAGCAGGAGTAGTACCTGTTTGGATTAAGCAAACAGATACTGTATTAGAAGAAGAAGAGGGTCTCATTTAAGTAAAAAAATGTTTTTTTCTGAGGAAGGAGCAGTATCTGCTTAATTTACTGAGAGCGGAGAGTGAAACTAATTGGGGGTGTGGCTTAGCAGCTTAGGTGTACAAAAGCAGCTGTCTCCAATTACAGCTTCTGGCTGTTTCTGGCAGGAGAGAACTGGTTGCAGAGCAAGAAACAGAAGTCCAGAACTACAGATGTTTTACTAATTAATCACTTCTGTCTCAGCAGGAGTAGTACCTGTTTAGATTAAGCAAACAGATACTTTATTAGAAGAAGGGGGTCTCATTTAAGTAAAAAAAAAAAGTGTTTTTCTGAGGAAAGGGCAGTATCAGCTTAATTTACTGAGAGCAGAGAGTGAATCTAATTGGGGGTGTGGCTTAGCAGCTTAGGTGTATAAAAGCAGCTGTCTCCAATTACAGCTTCTGGCTGTTTCTGGCAGAAGAGAACTGGTTGCAGAGCAAGAAACAGAAGTCCAGAACTACAGATTTTTCACTAATTGCCCTCCTTCCTTCCCACCCACCCAAAGCCAGTTCTACTTTTATAGCCACTGAATTTGACTGACAACAGGAACTTCCTGTTTGGAAGTAGGAAGGGAAGGATCACTGAGACATTAGCTTCAGCAACCTTGAAGTAACCTAGAAAAAAAAACCTTTATCCCCCCTGGCTAATGGAGGTCTGAATCCAAGCACAGAGGAAGGAGACTACTGAAGACTACAGTAAGTTCCTGTCCCTCCCAGAACAGGAAGGGTGAGAGTTGTAAGGGCACATAGGCAGTAGGAAAGTAAGTGTAAAGATACATAGAGGGAGGAGACAATAAGCATACAAAGCAACAGGAGAGGGGGCACAACATAAGTCAAGATGGGAGTGGTGCAGTGCAATGGCTGTGGAGCAGCAGTGTTCTGGGAGACATTCTCGAGGCTACGATGCTGCCCTGTTTGCAGGCACCTCTCTGGTCTGAGGGAGGAGGTTGCCCGTCTCCAGACTGACCTGGCTAGGATTCATGAAACCTCTTCCCCCACCCAGGGACCAGCAGGGCCACCACCGTTACCTCAGAGGTTGCCAAGAAAAGAGGAGCGGTTGGATCAAGGTGGGCTGAGGAAGGGAGAGAGTGGTGGAACAGAGGTGCATCCCTCCAGTTGTAGCTCTTCACAATTCATATGCTGTTCTAGCAAAGAGTGGTTCCTCTATGGAGGCACCTGCAGTGGAGACCAAGGAGGATGCTGGGAACCTCCACAAAGGAGAACCACAGAAGGGTTGCACAAGACCCCCACAGGGGAAGGAAACAACTCCTGGTGGGGGACTCAATCATTGGGGGGTAGACGTGGGGGAGGAAGGGGACAGGGAGGTAAGGTACCTGCCTGGCACCGTGGCATGGAGGGACATTAAGCAAATCCTCAGGATCGTGGGTGCAGCTGCATGAGGGAGGGAGCTGGATGTCATTGTCCACCTAGGGACAAATGACCTGGCTGTAAATGGGATCAGAGCAGTGCAAGAGGAGTTTGTGGAGTTGGGGAGGGGCCTTAGACAAGTAGCAAGTACGGTAACCTTCTCGGAGGTGCTGCCTGTCTATGGCAAGGATGATGCTAGGGTATTCCGCTCCATGGGATTCAATGAATGGTTGAAAAACTGGTGTGGAGCTCAGGGTTTTGACTTCATTGGGGACTGGGGAGCCACCTGGAGAGATGCAGGTTTATACTGGTGCGATGGTCTGCATCTGTCCGGGGGGTGGATCCAGGATCCTAGGTGACAGGTTTAAATGCTTCATTGGTAAGCATTTAAACTAGCCAAGGGGGGAGGCACTGAAAAGGAGCAGGGAAATCCCAGCCTCCCCCTACAAAGCGCAGTAGTTAGGTAAACACCAAGGCAGAGAAGTCAGTAGGGAGCAGGACAGGGATAAATGCAGAAAAAGGTGTTAAGGACAGGGATGGGGCTAAAAGGGGTAAGGACATAAAAAATAAATGGAAGGTGATGAGTACCAATGCCCGCAGTCTGTGCAACAAGCTCCCTGAACTAGTGGCCTTGATGGAAGAGGGATGCCCGGATATCATGGCAGTCAATGAAACATGGTACTCAGAGAACCATGAGTGGGAAGTCAGCATACCAGGATACACAGTCTACAGGAGGGACAGGGTGGGTAAAAGAGGAGGAGGAGGAGCAGCTCTCTATATAAGGGAAGGGAAGGGATTAAAGTAACAGAACTAAAGAGTAAACAGGAAGTTGATGAGTCACTATGGGTCACCCTGTAGACAGGAAATGGCACCACAATCTGCATGGGGGTTGTGTACAGACCCCCATCTCAGGGGGAGGAAATGGACAATGAAATGATAGAAGGCATCCTTAAAATGGCAGAAAAAGGGGAGATATTGTTGATGGAGGACCTGAATATACCAGATGTTAACTGGAGTACCTTTGCTGCAGGCACATCCAAGAGCAGGGTCATTCTTGATGGCCTACAGGGGGCATGCCTCAGACAGCTAGTGTTGGAACCCACTCGGGAGGGAGCAATCTTAGACCTGGTACTCTCAAATGGGTAAGGAGAAAGGATCTCAGATTTAGACATGGGTAGCCATCTGGGAACAAGTGACCACCAAACAATGTGGTTCACAATAAACATAACCATAGAGTCAAGCCATACAAAAACAAGAGTATTGGACTTTAGGAAGGCTGACTTTGGGAAAATTAGAGAGTGCCTTAGAAAAGCACTGGCAAATGGGCAAGAAGGAGGGGTGGAGGAACAATGGGGAATAATCAAAACAGCCATCGCAGAGGCAACAAGCCTTTGTGTGAAGCAAATCAATAAAACAAAATGAAGGAAAAAAACACTATGGTTCTCAAAAGAGGTGGCAGGTATGGTTAAGGAGAAAAGGATAGCATTCAGGAAATATAAGGAAACACAGAAGGAGCAGGACAGAGAACTTTATCAGTTAAGGCAGAAGGAGGCAGGGAAGGCAGTTAGAATAGCAAAGGCACAAACTGAGGAAAAGATAGCCAACTCGGTTAAGAAGCGGGATAAAACCTTTTATAGGTACATTAGAGAGTGAAGAAAGACCAAGGGAGGGATACAGAGACTAATTAAGGGAGAGAATGTGGGCAGAGGGTGACAGTGAAAAAGCAGGTTTACTGAATGAATATTTCTGCTCAGTATTCACAACGTATGAGGAGGGGGTGGTGCCTAAACCAAACAAGGGAGAAACTCTGAATAGGGGGGTCGATACCAGTCCATTCACAGAAGAAAGGGTTTTAAAAGAACTCTTGAAACTGAGGGTGGACAAAGCAATGGGGCCTGATGGGATTCACCCAAGAATACTAAAAGAACTAAGGGTAGAACTAGTAACACACTGACTACTCCCTTTAACAAATCATGGGAGGGTGGAGTGGTACCTGAGGACTGGAGGAGGGCAAATGTGATTCCACTTCACAAAAGTGGGAGCAGGGCAGAGGCAGGAAACTACAGACCAGTTAGTTTGACTTCAGTGGTAGGGAAAATGATGGAATCACTTCTGAAGGAAAGAATTGTTGAGTACCTAGAGGCCAGTGGGGCACAGGACCAAAGACAGCATGGCTTCACAGCAGGAAGGTCATGTCAGACGAACCTAATAGATTTCTTTGACTGGGTGACCAAAATAGTAGACCAGGGAGGAGCTGTGGATATGGCCTACCTAGATTTTAGCAAGGCATTCAACACAGTCTCACACAAAAGATTAATATACAAGTTAGCCAGCCTTGGAGTGGGTCCCAAGGTGGTAGCCTGGATAAAAAACTGGCTGGACAACAGGGCGCAAAGGGTAATAGTAAACAGAGTCCACAGTGAAGAAAGGAAGGTAACTAGCGGGGTACCGCAGGGTTCGGTACTGGGACCGGTCCTCTTTAATATCTTTATGAGTGACATTGGAGAGCACCTGGAAGGAAAGGTATGCCTCTTTGCAGATGACACAAAGATCTGCAACAGGGTTGATACATAAGGTGGGGTGGAAAGAATGAAAAGGGAATTGGCAAGGTTGGAGGAATGGTCAAATATGTGGCAGCTCAGATTCAGTGCAAAGAAGTGCAAGGTAATGCATCTGGGAAACAAAAACCCAAGGGAAGAGTACACAATGAGGGGTGAGTTAATAACAACAACAAAAATCGAAAGAGACCTAGAAGTAATTATGTCAGATGACCTAAAGGTGGGCAAGCAATGTGAGAAGGCAGTAAGGAGGGCTGGGGGGAAACTGGGATGCATAGGGAGAGGCATCAACAGTAGAAAACAGGAAGTTGTTATCCCTCTCTACAGACAGTTAGTGAGATCCCATCTGGAGTACTGCATGCAATTCTGAAGACCCCATCTCTGCAAAGACATAGACAGAGTGGAGGCTGTTCAGAGGAAGGCAACCAAAATGGTGCAAGGTCTGCACCAGAAGACATACGAGGAGAGACTAAAGTAGCTTAATTTGTATACCCTTGAGGAAAGGAGGGAGAGGGGGGACATGATAGAAACTTTCAAGTATCTCAAGGGAATTAACAAGGTACAAGAGGGTAGTATCTTTCAGAAGAAGAGATGTGCAAGAACAAGGGGGCACAATTTGAAGATAGAGGAGACAGCTCAGAGGTAATGTTAGAAAGTATTTTTTCACAGAGAGAGTTGTGGATGCATGGAACAGCCTTCCTGAGGAGGTTGTGGAGTCAGGAACAGTGGGAGAATTCAAGAATGCATGGGGCAGGCATAAGGCAATTCTAATGGGGGGCAGGAGGAAGCAAGCTGTTGATTAACTAGAATCTGCAGCTTATCCATCAGGTAGGGAAATGGGCAGACTGGGTGGGCCAAGCGGTCCTTATCTGCCATCAAATTCTATGTTTCTATTTTTCTATAGATGTAGACAACATAGGGTGAGGGGAAGGGTGCACCTCGAGGGGCATCCAACATAAGTAAGTGAAGTCTAGGGTTTCACCTTCCTCCCTGATAAGAGAAAATAGGGGCTACATATAGAACTCATAGGACTGACCAGCCCGATCCTGCAGCCACTCCCAACCGACGCCTTTACTATGGGACAAGATAAATTCTATGGTCCGCAATGCATAAGAACCAAGCCATCCTTCTATTCTGCATTTCAACCATATTGTTTTGTAGTTTGGCCATCATCTTTCCCATTATGTATATATATATATAGACACATAGACTTTGATGGCAGATAAGGACCACTTGGCCCACCTAGTCTGCCCATTTCCCTACATATTGGATAAGCTGCAGATCCTGGTCAACCAGCAGCCTACTTCCTCCTTAACCCCCTCTCTACCCCCACTATAATTGCCTAGTCGGTCCCATATAGTGTCAAGCACCTTTGATGAGTAAAACCGGATCCTAAGTCACCCCTAGCCCCACCGCTTTCATGACTCATCATGCACTGTTCCCAATAAAAGACAACACTTAAAGCAGCAGTGAAATAAAAATGTTAAGGTACTGCACTGTGCCTGTTAAAGTTACTTTCCTAGGTTCTTCCTAATTATTTATTTACTTACGTATTTATTTATTTATTGACATTGGTTAACCAGATAAACATACAGAGATAAAATAAATCTCATTTACAGATATGATCTTGGGGGAGACAAGGAAAATACTGTAAATAACATGCAACAGTACACATACTTAATATATTTTTCTCTCTCCATTTCCTGTTCTTGTCCACAGTACTATTTCAAAGCCAAAGAAGTACCATACTTTCTTCTTGAGGAAAAAAATAATTGAAAACATTTAAAAATGCCTAAATTCTGTTAGAGATTAAAATGTTTACCAGCAAATGAAAGTGGAGGACAACTGGCTCTGTTACTGTTACAAAAGGTGGGGGCAGCTGTGCTGCTATGCCACTTTAAAATGCAGTGGAAAGATTAGGTTAAGTAGGTGCTAATGATGTTAGTGGCCATACTTTACACCTCCCAGGGTGACTGCATTCACAAACAAAAGGCTACATTGATAACAGAACTTGTCTGTAACCTGGACGTGTAGCTGAAATAATGAGTAATATGACAACATTTGTTTCAAAAGTATGTGAGCACTCAAAATATCTCAAAAACCTGACCAGCACAGAGCAAAACAGGATTACCTGATAGGGACCCTGAAAACCTGATCACCAGGTAAAAAACCTGACAGGTGGCAACCCTATCATGCATTCTTTTTTTTTAATTCATCTTTATTGACAAAAGTGGGTACAAGCAACAAAGATCAGAGAGTATTGTACGCAATTAATTTCTTACACAGTCAGACTCTAAGATATATCATCTCTTATACATAAATGTGCTAATTCCAAGGTTTTAAGCATTTCGACAATTCATCATCACTCGGTGGTATACAGAAAATCAGCAAAGTGATCCAGGCTCTGTAAGAACTCCCCCCGGTACAGGAGACATTACTTTGGCTGATTAGATGGATCTCGGGGGGGAGGGCAAGGTGATTTCTAAGTCAGGGTGGGCATTAAGCCAGATAATCCACCTAGTCCACCTTCGAATGTAAATATGGGTTCTTTGGTTGACTCTATATGTTATCTCTTCCATCTCAGAGATCTCACTCACCACCTGGATCCATTGCTTGACTGTAGGTGGGTCAGTCTTCAGCCAGTTGTGGATTATTGCTTTATGGGAGGCTGCTATTAGGATGGGCCCACAAGTATAGGGGATCTGCACCTCGCAGCCCAGCGGGGAGGGGGGGAGTCCCAAAACAGCGTTTGACAATTCAATAGGTGAGGCTACAGAGAAGAGGCCCATTAGGATGGTGCTTATTTCCTGCCAAAATGGCTGTATGAATGGGCACCCCCAGAATACCTGAGAGTGGTGTACTGTCTGTTCTCCACACAGCCTCCAGCACAATGTTGCTCGGGAGGGATCCCTTTTGTTGAGGAGGGATGGGGTGAGGAAGAAACAAACCATCAACTTCCATTCAAACTCCTGCCAGTAGGGGACAGAGTGTTTTTTGTGGTAATGTGATTCTCCCCCAGTCAGCCTCTGCCAAGCCCAGCTCCCCCCCCACCCATTTTGATTTGACCCTCCCCAGGGCATCTCCTTTTAAGACCCCCAGTGACTTGTAAATCACAGAGATCAGACCCTTTTGCATCTGCCCGCCTAATATTTTCTGGAGGTTTGCTTGGAAAGGAGCTATTCTAAGATGGTCTTGGTCAAGTTGTTGGTACTTGGAGATGTGAGCGCGGGCCTGTATGAACCTGAAGTGGTCTGAGTTGCAGAGAGCAAAGGAATCTCTAATTGTTACAAAGTCCACCATGGAACCCCCTTGGGTGAATTGTCCCATGTAAGTTAAGCCTCGTCTATCCCAGCTATTGAATGTATGGTCAAGCCTGGCCAGGATAAATTGAGGGTCCCAGGCTAATCGGCAGATGGGGCCACAGTGAGGCAGTTAGTATATGTTTCTGCCAGGCCCTGCGGACCATCACTAGGGTGTCTTTGACTGCTGTAAGGGAGGGAGACTGGGTGCAGATGCTGTTGGTAGGGTTCATAACTCTAGCTCCTAGAGGGGGCCCCAATTCTTCCTCCCCCCCATTCCATTGCTTTCCAGTTAGCCTCGTGAGTGGGAATAGACCACTGCATAGCTATTTTTAGTTCGTGCAGCTAGATAATAATCTTTGAGGTCTGGAAGAGATCCCCTTCCCCACATCTGCGAGCCTGGAGAATTTGCAGGCCTATTCTAGGTTTCTTGTTATTCCAGATAAACCTGGAAATTAATCTATGCCAGTTCTAGAACTGGGTCTTAGGGATGAAGGTGGGCAGACACTGGAACAGATACAGGAAGCAAGGCAATATATTCACAGTGACCGTCTGAATTCTGGAATACATGGGGAGGTTTATTAGGAACCATTTTTCTAAATTTTTCTTTATCTGGTCTATCAGGAGGTTATAATTTACCTTAAAAAGGTGAGAGATATTTTTAGTGATACAAATGACCAGGTATTTTATCTAATTGACTGACCAGTCCAGGGGGAGCAAGCTGGCAACAGCTGGGGAGGGTTTATAGTAGAAACTTAAGATTTTGGTCTTAGTTTTGTTAAGAGAATAGCTAGAGTGTTTGCCAAAGTCATCAAGAATCAACCAGACCCTAGGAATAGATTGTTTTGGTTGGGACAGGCAGAGCAGAACATCATCTGCATATAGAGAAATTTTATGGTTGAGACCCCCCACCTCAATCCTGTGTATCCCTTCGGCCCTACGTATGGCTTCAGTCAGCAGCCCTATATAAAGAACAGAGAGAAAGGGTGAGAGGGGACATCCCTGGCAGGTGTCCCTACCTAGACTAAATCTGTCTGAGATGCCCCTGTTAACCCTAACATATGCCTGTGGGGCGGTGTATAGAACCTTTATACTGTCTATGAATGGGTACGGGAAGACCATAGTCTCCAGGACTAGTGATAGAAAATTCCAAGACACTTTGTCAAACACCTTCTCCGTGTCTATACTCATGAGACATGCAGGACTGTGGGACTTGTGGATGGCATCAATGACATTTATCATAGAACGAACACTGTCCTTGGCCTGGCACCCAGGGATGAAACCAGTTTGATCAGTTTTGATAATCTGTGGGAGAAGGGAGTTAAGTCTGGAGGCTATAATGGAAGTAACAACGTTATAATCGGAGTTGAGGAGAGAGATGGGGCAGTAGGATCTGCACTGAGTGGGATCCTTACCTTCTTTGTGTAAGAGGGAGATTGTTGTATATTGCCAGGATGGTGGCATGGGATTCCCTTCCTGCCAAATTCCAGAGAAAACATCTGCCAGGCGAGGGACAGTTTCTTTTATGAACACCTTATAGAATTCCCCACTAAATCCATCCAGACCCGGGCATTTATTGGTTTTTAGGTTTTTAATTATTGTTAAGATTTCTGTATGGGTAATTGGTCTGATGAGAGACTGACTTTGTGCTATGGCGATGTTTGGTAATGATAGGGATTTAAGGAAGTTTAACTTCTCCTACCTGATGACTGTGATTGGGGGCGATACAGGTTAGAATAGTAGGAGACGAGCGCCTTTGTAATTTGCTCACATTTGGATGTGAGTAGGCCTGAGGCCGGGGATCTAACTTGTGTTATTGCCGTCCGAACTGCCTGTTGTCTGAGGTGGAATGCTAGTAGTCTTGTGCCTCTGGGCCCTCTTTCATAGTACCTCTGTTTTAGGTACCTAAGTGCCCTCTCAGTTTTGTTTTTTTGTAGGTTTTGTAGTTTTTTTTACCCCACTCAGCTCAGAGTCCCCTTCTTGTATCCACCTGTCCTTCTAGGCAGTTTCTAAGACTGCAATGTGGGAGAGCAGGTCTAATTGCTCTTGTTTTGACAGCTTCTTTTTGTGTGAAGTTATTGAAATTCATTTCCCTCTCACCAGGGTTTTCACTGTGTCCCATAGAGTTTCCGGGGGTGTACCTGGCATTGCATTCTCTTCTATTGTTTTCTTAATGTGGTCCCTAAGCTCCGCAACCACTGTTTTGTCCCGGAGGAGTGAGGTGTTGAGCCTCCAGTGGGTGTTTTTCCATGGCAATCTCAGGTCCACCTCAAGGAAAATGGGTTGGTGGTCTGATAAGGTAGAGACCCCACCCACATTGAGGAGATGATAGCCAAGTCCCTGGAGAAGGTGACAAAGGTGTCTAGTCTGGAAAATAATTTGAATCTGGGGGAGTAATATGTGTAGCCTCTAGCTACAGGGTACTTCTCCCTCCAGGCATTGATCAGGCCCAGCTGCGTGAAAACACTTTTGAGAGAGCAGGCCTTTCGAACCTCAAGGTTTGGAATTTGTGAGGTGGTGTCAAGTTTTCTGTTGAAAACCAGGTTCCAGTCCCCACCCATAATCAGGATACCCCTCGCCTTCTCTGCTATTAGCTGAGCAAATGAGGTATAGAAGGAGAGGGGGGGGTAGATATTCGCTAGAGTAATCTGGGTGTCCTGGACTTTACCCTCCATGATGATATATCTTGCTCCAGGGTCCTCAGCAACCTCCTCCTGTTCAAATAGGAAGGAGGCTGCCAGGAGTATCGCAACTCCTCTATTTCTGCCCGAGGGTAGGGATGAGTGGAATAGACTTGGGAAATTTTTTGATTTTAATTTTGAGGCCTCAGAGGAGGACAAATGTGTTTCTTGTATAACATTCACATCACATTTTTGTGCTGACAAAAACTTCAGAGTCTGTTTCCTTTTGACAGGACTGGTAATGGCATTTATATTGTATGATAAGATTTTAGAGTTTTGAGTGTCCATCATAGAAACATAGAAGTTGATGGCAGATAAGGACCTCAAGGCCCATCCAGTCTGCTCATTTCTTTTTCTACCTTATGAATGTGCCATAGGCCTTTGCTCTGTCAATGGCCTATCTATTCATACTCATCTGTATTGCTCCCTTATGCCTATCCCATGCCTGTTTGAAGCCCTGCACTGTATTCATATCCACCACTTCCTGAGGTAGGCCGCTCCATGCATCCACCACCCTTTCTGTGAAAAAGAACTTCCTCACATTACCCCTTGATTGGCCTCCCTCTAATCTCATGCTGTGTCCTCTTGTCCTGCTATTTTTCTTATGTTGAAACATGTTAGACTCTTTCACCTTGTTAATGCCCTTAAGGTATTTGAATGTTTCAATCATATCACCTCTCTCCCTCCTTTGCTCTAGGGTATACATATTGAGTTCAGTTAATATGTCCTCATATGTTTTCTGATGCAGTCCCCACACTATTTTGCCTCAATTTGGTTAATGTCCTTGTGAAGGTGTGGCCTCCAGCATTGCACACAGTACTCCAGATGGAGCCTAACCAGTGTTTTGTAAAGAGGGATTATTACCTCTCTTCCGACTTGTGATACCCCTACTAATACACCCCAACATCCCCCTAGCCTTAGCTACTGCTTTAGAGGTCTGCTTGGATGATTTCAGGTCATCGGTGATGATGTTGCCCAAGTCTCTTTCTTCCCTTGTGACTGCCAGAAACTACCCTCTCAGCCTATAGGTGGCTTCAGGGTTTCTCTTCCCTATGTGCATGATCTTGCACTTCTTTGCGTTAAATCCCAGTTGCCACTCTTCCAACCATTTTGCTAGTTTATCCAGATCTCTTCTCATTCTGCCCACCCCATCTGGATCATCTACTCTGTTGCATATCTTGGTGTCATCTTCAAACAGACAAACCTTACCCTCCAGTCCATCTGCAATGTCACTGATGAAGATATTGAAGAGGACTGGCCCCAGGACTGATCCCTGAGATACCCCACTTGTGACTTGCATCTCTTCTGACTGTATACCATTTACCACCACTTTCTGTTTTCTGCCCATCAACCAGTTTGCTACCCAGCTAACCAACCTCTGACCAACCCCGAGCCTACCCAGCTTATTAACCAATCTTCTATGTGGAACAGTATCGAAAGCTTTGCTGAAGTCAAGGTAGGCAACGTCAACTGCTCCCCCTTGGTCCACCACTCTGGTTACCCAGTCAAAGAAATCTATGAGATTAGTTTGACAGGGCCTTCCTTTTGTAAACCCATGCTGTCTTGTACCCTGTGCTCCTATGGATTCCAGGTGTTGCACTATCCTTTCCTTAAGGAGTGTCTCCATAATCTTGCCCACTGCTGAGGTAAGACTGACTGGTCTGTAGTTCCCTGCCTCCTCCCTGCTACCACTCTTTTGGAGCGGGATCACATGAGCCCTTCTCCAGTCTTCTGGGACCTCTCCTATGCTCACAGACTCACTAAACAGTTATGATAATGGCTCTGCTTGTTCCACCCTTAGCTCCTTTAGTACCCTGGGATTTATGCCATCAGGTCCCATTGCCTTGTCCACCCTGAGCTTATCCAGCTCTTGTAAGATGCTTTCTTTTGTGAAGAGACTAGTGCACACCTCCCTCTCCCCTGTGTACATGGTGCTGAGCTGTGGGCCCTGCCCTACCTTCTCTTCAGTAAATACTGAGCAGAAGTATCTATTTAGGACAGATGCTTTTTTACATGGTCCTCCTCCTCACATGCCCCCTTATCCCCTTTGATCTTGGCAATACCCCGTCTAGACTTTCCCCTTTCACTAATGTATCTATAGGAAGTCTTGTCACCTTCTTTTACTGTTCGTGCTAGTGTTTCCACAATTTGGGCCTTTGCCTGCCTTACTGCCTTCCCTACTTCCCTTAAGGAAGTTTGGTATGCCTCCCTATCTTCATCCTGCTATGTTCCCCTATATTTCCTGAAGGCCAGCCTTTTGGCTTTGACCTTTTCTGCTACTGTATTTAAGAACCAAAGTGGTTTCCTTCTTCTTTTGCACTTCTTTTTCTCACTAACACAGTGGGATGTTGCTTCAAGTGTTGTATCTTTGATGCTTGCCTACTTTGTCTGTACCCCTCACATGTATTTCTTTTTGCCAGGGCTAGCTTAACTCTGTTGGCCATCTTATCAAAGTCAGTTACTCTGAAGTCCCATATTTTTGCCTTGGAATGGGGTGATTATGTTCTAGTGGCCAAACTGAACCATACCATGTGATGGTCACTGGCCCCTAGGTGACCTTCTACCTGGAGATCTGTGATCCTTTCCCTGTTAGTTAGTAACTAAGTAGTCAGAACAATCATGAGAAGGTAATGCTACAAAGCCTGGTGTGAGCTTCTGTCTAATGTGATCTATCAGTGAGTCACCATAATATTCTACTTCTCTGACAATGTACCCAAATAGAACAAGAACATATAACCATAACTGTAAATACGAAAACAAAGACAGTAGAACAAATAGTGCCCCAAATGGGACACACAGTTTACAACTCTATAGAACTAGTTTCAGTTTGGAGTAAATGGGTGGCCAGGAGAGATTCACAACCTTTAAGTAGTTTGCTCCTCCCTTCCCCCGCCAACTGGGTGTTACCATGACTTCCAAGGTCAAGCTGTGGTGCTATAATCAGCTTGGGAATCATCACCTTTGCGAAGAATAGGAATATGCCCAATAGGAGCATGAGCCAGCTCAGACACCATTGGGAGGGTTCCTGGGTAAGGCTGAGTAGCCTGACATCAATGACCATTTGAGGTTGGGGTGGCCATAAGCCTGAGCCTCCCCCGCTCGACCCTATGGTATAGAGTACTGTGCCTGCTGCTAATGAGAGACTAAGTGCCCCTCTGCAGGCAGTGAGGACCTGCCTGGTACACTGGAGTTAATTACATTTATGGTTCCTTGAAAAATGTTATCTGGGGAAGTGCAGTCAGGACTCCCTGAGCATCTGAGGGGTGCCCCTGTCGAGAAGGTAATATGCCTGCGAGTTAGTTGAGAAAGAGTATTACTGTCTGGGTCCTTAGCCCGACCTTTAGAGCGATCCACTGAGGCACACGCCATCTGAAATTAAATTAAATTAAGTACACTTTAGACTTCTTTGATTCATGGAGAAAATAAAACTCTAAAGTGATGAGAGTGAGGAAGGAAAAAAAAAACAGGCACGCCTGCCACCCTCCCTTTTTCCCTCCGAGACAGCCCCTCTCCAGGGAGGTCCAGCGGAGATCGTGACCTGCTTATAAATCTGCCCCTTGTATGTGGGCAGCCCTGTCTTCATTTCTGTAACCATGCCAGTTTCCATTAATAGCAACATTTAGCATAGTAGATTAGAACTGAGGCCCCAAAGGGAAGACAGTGAGTTAGTTAGTGAGTAGAGTCTAAGCATTAATGTCCAGACTTTCCTCTGCGCAGGCCAGGAGAGACAAAGAAATAAGACTATGGGGATCAGTTGTCAAGTGGCAAAGTCCTTGGGGACAAGCAGGATCTAGAAACCCTCAATGCGGCGTTTCTCAGTCTCTGGGTGGTTTGTTAGCCCGGTTCAGACTCCAGCTCCCGCCCCATCGAGGAGAGGAAATGCCAAATGATTGAGTCACCCCAGATCTGGGATCCTTAAGGCGTTAAGGGGGAGGCGGTAATTTAGAGTACTTGCAGTTCTTGCCTTCCCCCTTACTCGGCCCCAGGTCCCAGTGACTACTGTGCGGTGAATCGGCGATGGTCACGGGGAGAACTTCAGGAAGGCTCAATGTGGGTCAATGAGGGGCCTAGGAGAGAGTCCGGGTGTGCGGTGAGTTGAGAAGTAGCCAGAGGGTGAGCTCCTGGTCAAGTCGCAGGTCTGGGTCATGTGTTGGCTTCGGGAGCAAGAGCTACATCTGCATCTTCACTCAGATGGAGGGCCTTCCTGTTCACTGTTGCAGGGTCACCATATCTGCGGAGCATCGCAGGGATGTCTGAACAGAGGTTAGTACTTGGAGATTTCTGGGTGGCTCCTGGGTGGGATATGCCTCTCTGTGCCACTGATCAGGTGAAGCAATCAAGTCCTTTTCAAGTCTCTCCTTTGTCGGGGGGGGGGGAGTAGAAATGCCAAGACCCTCCAGAAAATGAGAGGCAGAGAGGAGATCTGAGAAAAGTTTTGTTCCCTGGTCAGTGGTTAACCTGAGCCAAGCTGGAGATAGAATCTGGGCCTTGATGTTTTTGGCCCTGAGCTGCTTGACGATGGGCCATAACACTTTCTGGGCTTCTTGAACAGCACTTATATGGTCATTATCTAGAGTGATTTGGTGGCCCTGAAACATTAGGTCACTTTGCTGCCAGACCAGTCACAGTAGTTCTTCCCTTGCCCCATAGGATGTCAGTTTGGCAATCAGGGAGCATAGCTGAGCTCCAGTGGCCCGGGGCTTCGGGCCCAACAACCGATGTGCGTGGTCCATGGAGCTGTCCAGATCGTCTGGGAGGGAGAGAACATTTTTCAGCAGCTCTTGGAGAAAGGTTGGAACGTCTTTGTGTTTGTACTCAGATCCCTCCGGTACTCCATAGACATGAATGTTCTGTCTTCTGCTACTGCCCTCAAGATCGTCGAGCCGGTGGGTGAGCTCTCTATCCCTGGCTAGAAGATATAGCACAAGGCGGTCCTGTCTGTTCGATTGTTCCATGACTTGTGTCAAACAAACCTCCAACTGCTCCGTCTTATGCTCGATTTTGTTTATGTCCAAATGGAGCTCCATTAGTGTTTGGTCTATCTTGGCTACAATTTTTGCTGTTTGGAGGATAGAGTTGACAAGGTCAGGCTGGTTCTTATCGTCCGACTGGGAGTTCATCGTACAGCCCTTCGCATCCTCGTGGTCTGATGGGGACTTCAGTTTATCTTGAATTAGGAGGTCTTTTAACTTTTGTGTCAGAGTATTCGAGGGCTTCCCCATCTGGGCTTTGGATCATTTGCTTTTTGCAGGAAAATTCATTGTTTTGCAGCAGATGTTTGAAGACTCTGGTTGAGGGGTGAGGACAGCATCAAGGCTAGGCTGCCATTAGGGTGCTGATGTCACCGGAAGTCTAGCCCCATGCATTCTTGAATTCCCCCACTGTTTTTGACCCCACAACCTCCTCAAGAAGGCTGTTCAACGCATCCACCACCCTCTCTGTGAAAAAATACCTCCTCATATTGCCCCTGAGCTGTCCTCTTCTATCTTCAAATTGTGCCCCCTTGTTCCTGTGCATCTCTTTTTCTGAAATATGCTACCCTCTTGGACTTTGTTGATTCCCTTGAGGTACTTGAAGGTTTCTAGCATGTACCCCCTCTCCCTCCTTTCCTCAAGGCTATACATGTTAAGCTCTTTTAGTTTCTCTTCATATGGCTTCTGGTGCAGACCCTGCACCATTTTGGTTGCCCTCCTCTGGACTGCCTCCATTCTGTCTATGTCCTTGAGGAGATGGAGCCTCCAGAACTGCATGCAGTACTCCAGATGGGGTCTCACCAACTGTCTGTACAGAGGGATGACAACTCCTGCTTTCTGCTGGTGATGCCTTTCCCCATGCATCCCAGAATCCCCCCAGCCCTCCTTACTGCCTTCTCACATTGCTTGCCTACCTTAATGTCGTCTGATATGAGTACCTCCAGGCCCCTTTCCTTTTTTGTTGTTGTTAATACCTTTCCACCCATTACTCTTACCCTGGGTTTTGTTTCCCAGGTGCATTACTTTGCACTTAGAAACATAGAAACAGAGACTTTGATGGCAGATAAGGACCGCTTGGCCCACCTAGTCTGCCCATTTCCCTACCTATTGGATAAGCTGCAGATCCTAGTTAACCAACAGCCTACTTCTTCCTACCCCCCCACCAGAATTGCTTTATGTCTATCCCATGCATTCTTGAATTCCCCCACTGTTTTGCATTGAAACTAAGCTGCCATACTCTTGACCATTGCTCCAGCCCTGCCAAGTCCCTTTTCATCCTTTCCACCCCTCCTTGTATATCAACCCTGTATATCATATATAATATTCTCCCACTGCTGGATCTGTGGGGAAGAACGCTGTAACCACAGTTTGGTAATAACTTTCTTTGCTGCAGTCAGCATTATCCCAGAAAGATATAGCTGGTGCGTCTGCTTAACTTTGGGTGGGGAGACAACAATAGGGCGATTTCTGGAGTGAGGGGGCCCAATTCTGGAAATAAGGCTACCAACATAGACCTCACCTCCTGCCAATATAGAGAAAGCACTGGGCCGGACCAAAATACATGCTGTATGTGGAGACTGAACATCTGCAGCCTCTCCAACATGATGAGTTACCGGGGGTATGAAATTTGGCTGCTCTAAAAAGTGGCTAATGACTTTTCACCCAAATTCCCTCCACATATAGGAGCCAGAGACTCTGTGCTGCCTGTTCCAAACTGTCCGCCACTACATAGGGGATAATGTTACTGACAGCTCCACCCCTCCCAGTTGAATTGTACTATATCCATTAAAGTAGTATGTACATATGTTAATGCCCAGTAGCAGCAGGATATTAAATGTGAGTGGAAAGCTTCAGTTCGGGCGAGTAAGAACAGTGGGAAAATGGGAGCTATCATTTGCACATCTACTGTCTGACCTAAAGTACCACTTAATAAATGCTGAACTTGTAAATATAGATAGAAGTCTATTTGCAGCAGCTGAAATTCTGTCCTTAGTTGCAGGTACGTCTTAAAAACCCTGTTCTGAAAAAATTGATAGGCATGCAAAAGACCCTGATGAGACCACAGAGAAAACTTGTGGTCCATTTTTGTTGGGGTGAAGGTTGGTTCTAGTGCCAGCACCCCACCCAATGGGCCCCCTATGGTATTTTTCTTTTTTGGACAGGAAGCATCTGCAGTGCCTAAGTAAATCTGCCGTATAAAGGGATAGCTCTTTAGATGGATCCAAACTGGACAGCTGCATAATTGTAGTTAGGTCTGCATGCGTTAACATGCTCTCAACTTGGACCCACTGAGGGTCTCCCAGGGACGGTCAGAGCCAGTATAGGATATGAGTAATTAGGGAGGCTGTGGCATATTGGGTAAAACTGGGCAAAGCAAGGCCCCCACTAGATTTTGGGAGTTGCAGTTTTTTTTAAAGCAATTCTTAGGTGTTCCACAAGAAATGTGAAATCAGTCTACCCCACTGTTGAAGTCACATTTTTCTCAGAAACATTGGGTTGTTTTGATATAAATAAAGCAGGTGTGATAAGATATTCATCTGAATGACTTGAACGTTGTTAATTAACAACATAGGCAAATGGCACCAGGTTTGTGAATCTATCTCTTTCCTTCAAAGGAGCAGAATTCTTGTGGGCCAGGTCCACTGGAACTGGTGTTAGATTTATGCCCAGACATTTAATATGTGGTTTGTGCCACTTATACAGGAACTGTTGTTTTAGTTGTTGGGATTGGAGAAAGTGAATTTGCAGGACCTCCATCTTTTGGCTATTAAGTTTATAGTTCGGGGGTCACGTGACCGCGTCATGCTGTGAAGACGTGCCTTTCACAGCTCTCTCCTCCGGTCCTTAATTTATCGAGTTAATCACCACTAAAAGAGCTTTGGCACCTAATTGGACAGGCTTACGTGTTCTGGAACTTAGGATGGACGAGTTCGTAGTCTCCGCGGCTTTGAAATCACAAAAAGCATTGGCCAAAAATTGTAAAAAGTCATGGCGGGGCCTAAGCGTGAATTGCGTAGGCCGATCTCCATTCGGCTGCAGAGGTAGCGGCTCTCGGTAGCGAGCACAGAAAGATCAGCTTATGGCGGCCCTCGCGCCCAGACTGGAGAGTTTGGAAAATAAGCTGGAAGGGCGACTGGCGCTGATAGAGGTGCAGGCTGAGAGGCAAAATGAAAGAGTGAAGGAGCTGGAAAGCCGCATATCGACCGCGGAAGACGAGCTGAGCCCCATGGGCAGAAGAATTAAGGAGCTGGAGGCACAGGTGGCTGAAATGAGGGAAACCCTAGACTACCAGGAAAACTATCTGAGGAGAGACAATCTAAGGCTGAGAGGGCTGCCTGAAGGCAGGAAGGTAACGACATGCTGAGCTTCTGTGCAAAACTCTCCCTATGCTTCTAGGGATGCAGCCAAAGGGAAGGCTCAAATTAGAGAGAGCACACCGTGCAGGTCATGCCTAGGCCACAAAATGGTCAGCCACCCAGGCAAGTGATAATTCGTTTCCATAACTATCAGGACAGACAGGCCTTGTGGAAAGCATATAAATCGTTAGAGCTTCAGTTTGAGGAGTTCGTTTGTTTCTCTCTCAGGATTACTCCCCAGTTGGAAAGAGAGAGGAATTCAATGAAGTTATTGCGAGCTGCCAGAGGATTGAGTGGAATGGTTTATGGTGTTCCCTGCCATTTGAAAATCAAACATGAGGGAGCCACTTACAGCTTCTGGGAGGTGGAGAAGGCGAGAGCTTTGTCGAGGAGCTGCAAAGAAAATGGATAAACTAGAGGGAAGAGAAAGTAACATCCTCATTTGTGCACCCATGCTGGGTGCAGTGTTTTCTCTTGAGGTTCCAGAGGGCAGGTTTATGAACTTTTTACTAATAAAATGGAAGCGGATGTGAAGATGGATGCATGATTCGTCTGTGGAGATATCCCACCCCACACCACACTATTGTGTAAAGGTTTTGAAAGCTGTCACGGTTATGCAGGTAAGCCTCGGGGGTGCTCGGGGGGGCTGGCGCGTAGTTCTGTGGAGCATGGCCTATCCGGAGTATCCCCTGGGAGGTGGTCCTGATATGGAAAAGTGGTAAAAAGAATCCAGCCTGGCAATTTGGGGCTCAGAAGGACTTCCTCCGGTACTGTGGGGGAAGCATATCGGAGACGAAGGACAAAGGCAAGGACTATCCTGCAACCTGATGTGGTGGGGTGGGGGCTGATATACGTACATGAGCTATGGTGCAGAATGCTGTAATTATGTAGCGGTGAAACTGAGGGGGTCACGGGCTGGGGGAAGGTTGAACATAGAGATTTTCTATTTTCTATGGTTCAAACCCTACTCGATGATGGGGGACATACGGCGTGATGATCAAACCTTGTGTGAGGTTTTTGAGGATGTGCTGTAAATAAGTTATGGGGTTTGCTGTTGTTGGGGGAGTGTTATACTGTGTTTGTTTATTCTAGATCCACAATTCTGAGCATTTGGAGAACCCGATTGGATGATCAGACAGGGCTAGTATCAAAATGGAGGAGGAGGGAGAGGGCCCAGGGCAAAAAGACTGAGTGCATGGCCAGTAAGACCAAAGTAAAGTCGTTTCATGGAATGTGAGGGGTATCATCCCCTGCCAAGAGAACTATGCTCCTCACTGCGCTGAAATGGGTTGATGCCCAGGTAGGCCTCCCCAAGAAACACACCTAAACCCAGCTGAACATAAAAATTGATCAGGGTGGGTAGGAAGTGTATGCTGCCTCGTTCTCCTCGAGTAAGAGGGGGTAGCAGTTGTTATTCACAAAATTTACCATTTCAGGCACTCAGAACGGTCTCTGATAAGAAGGAGGCAGATATGTTTTGTTGAGGGATTCTGGGGAAATATCGGTTCGTTTGGTAGTGTCTATGCCCTGCCGTCACGATCCTAATTTTATAGAAACCTCCTGGAAGTCCTGGTAAAGAGCAGTTTAAGGGATTAATTATGGGAGGTGATTTTAATTGTACCCCAGACCCAGTGATGGACCACTCGAAAGGCAAGGGCAAAGGGGGTAGGTTTTTGAAGGAATGGAGGGAAGGGCTGCTAGACCTTGACCTAGTGGACGTATGGAGGACGGCCAACCCAAAAGTAAGGGAGTTCACCTTTTACTCGCACCCACATAAGACATGGTCTAGAATTGACCATGTGTATGGTGAGGGGGGGTGGTATCAGAGGACTGTAGAAGTAAAACACGAACCTATTCATATCTCAGACCATGCCATGGTCAAGGTGACGCTTGATATAGAGGGTCTAGGTGAGAGAATGAGGATGTGGAGATTCCCCTCATATTTAATGGGGAACGAGAACTTTAAGGAATACCTTCAGATGCAAATGAAAGGTTATGTTGACCTAAATAAGGAATCTGCCCCATCCTCACAGATATTATGGGATGCGGGGAAGGCCTATATGAGGGGGGCAATCATTGGGTTCATGTCCGGGTATAAAAAGGAAAAAAATGGGAAATTCAGCTCCCTTCTCCAAAGAGCTAAGGAACTGGAGGGTCAGGTACTGAAAGGGGATACAGCTAGTGAACCGCTATTAGCAGCAGTGAGGGGAGAATTGAACAACTTGCTTGACGAGCAGGCGAAAGGAAAGCTCTGGCTTGTGAAGCAAAAATTCTATGAATGGGGAAATAAGCCTGGCCCCCTCCTTGTTAATCTGATTAAAGGCAGAAGGGGGAAGAACAGAGTTCTGGAGATAAAGAATAAAGACGGAAAGGTGATGAGGGACCCTCAGGCTATTAAGGAGAGATTGGAATTTTATAACTTGTACCATAAAGAAGCAGAAGGGACCGGGGATGCAATGGAGCATTTTTGAGTCGGCAGCTTGAAGCAAGTATCAGAACAACAAAGGATGTCCCTGGAAGCATGCATCACTAAAAGAAGTGGGAAGGCCATCAAGGGTATCAGGTCGGGTGAGGCAGCAGGCCCAGGCGGGTTCCCTATTGAATTTTATAAGACAGTGGGTCAGCAGGCCGTGAATCTGCTCTGGGACGTTTTAGGGCACTAGGGAGGATCCTTACCACCGTCTATGGATTTGGCAACTATCTCAGTGATTCCCAAGCCAGGGAAAGACCCGAGGGAATGTGCAGCATACCGCCCTATTTCATTAGTGAATGTGGATGCTAAGATTTATGCAAAAGTATTGGCGGGCAGGCTTGAGTCCCTGATGCCCAGCCTAGTCGATCCAGACCAGACAGGATTCATAAAAGGTAGGCATTCATACCACAATGTCAGGAGACTCTTGAATGTGATTTGGGCTTCTTCTCGGCGTCCGGGGCCCACCTTGGTCCTGGCCCTGGACGCTGAGAAGGCATTTGACCGAATTGAATGGGAGTACATGATGGTAGTTTTGGAAAGATTTGGGCTCGGCCCGGGCTTTCTGAATATGGTGAGGGCTCTTTACCGGTCACCGAAGGCAGCTGTGATGGTCAATGGTGGCCTGACACAGGTTTTTGAACTGGGCAGGGGAACGAGACAGGGGTGACCCTTATCTCCCTTGTTGTTCGACCTTGCTGGAGCCTCTGGCGGTAGCCATTAGACAGTGTGACAGGGTGAAAGGGGTCCAGGGTGCTGGGGGGCGGCACCACAAACTCTCTTTATATGCTGACGATATGATTTTATATCTAAGTCATGTAGAGGAGTCCCTTCCCGCAGTATTGGACATGATCAGAGTTTTGCACTGTTCTCGGGCTATAAAATAAATCTGGCAAAATCCGAGGCAATGTATCTGGGAGGGGGGCTCCAGATGGGTCTGCAAAATGGGGACTGAGAGAGGTGAGGGGGGCCTTAAAATATCTGGGGGTTAACATTGGAAGCTCACTGGCCGATTTATATAGACAACTCTCGCCAATGATTGAGGTGTGCTTAGAGACATGAGAAGATGGAAGATGTACCCAGTGTCATGGATTGGCGGATGAACATTATAAAATGAACATTCTTCCCAGGATACTGTATTTTTTGCAGATGCTACCCATCGGACTTACTAATAAGGACATAAAGAGACTAGATAGAGGGTTCTCTGGTTACCTATGGCAAGGAAAAAACCTAGAAGCGCCTTCAGAGACTGAAACTAGATACGAAGGGGGCTAGGCTTCCCAGGCGTTAGAAGCTATTTTTGGCTTCTCAGGCTAGGATTATAAAGATTGGATTTCAGGCCCTGAAGCAGCAAGCTGGATGGACCTGGAAGGGAAGGACTTGTGGTCGGCTCTCCGCCTTTCTGAGGAAAAAGGGTAAAAAGGCCTATTTATTTCAACAGATCCTAATCCGTTAGTTGTCTGGACCCTGGAGGATGGGAGCTGATGAGAGGCCAGGATCGGAGGTGATAAAGCAGGCGCTGCTCCTCCCACTAGTGGCAACCCCTCTTCCTACCGGGCTGGAGGATCAGGGTTTCGAAGCTGGGAAAGAAGCGGGATTCGAGTGTCGGGACTTGTATAAGGGCATGCTTTCCCCTCTGGAGGAACTAAGACTGGTTGGGGATCCCAGTTGGTCACTCATTCAGGTTCTTCCAAGTGAGGACTTTGTTAAGTAAGTTAGAGACCAAGCTCACAGCCACTGCTCCAGCTGAACCTAGAGGGGCAATCTGTAAAAGCCGTGGTGACCCTAAGGGATGATAGGGTGGTGGTTACGTATACTAAGAGTGGGTTGACTGAGGACAACTCAAGAAGGAGAACAAGATGGGAAAAGGATTTGGGAATTGAGCTGTCAGAGGCGAATTGGGAGCTAATGGTGGAGACACATGGGCCTACTATTATCTAATAAATATAAGGAAGCAGCCTATAGGTTTATCCACAGGCTCTTTTTCCACGGTCATGGTTCATAAAAGTCGACAGAGGTTCCAGAAACTTGCCCATGTTGCACCAAAGAGGTTGGTACGCATTCCATTGTTTCCTGAAATGCTCCGCCTGCAAGGCTTCTGGAAAGAGGTGGTAGGATTCATAAATGAGAAAGCAGAGGCTGGGGTACATATGCATCCAATTGACATACTGTTTGGGATTGAATGGGGGGAAAGGGAAGATGGTACCCTGCACAAAAAATGGGTTAGAGTGGCCTTAGCAATTGCGAGGCAGTGTATCTTAAATACATGGGTATCAGCTCAGGTCCCCACCCTTGCCCAGTGGAAGACCTTGGTCATGTCTGCTTTGGCCATGGAGAGAAGGGTTTCCAGATCCAGGGAAGAGCAGAGATGTTTGGTGCTATTTGGAATCCGCTTACTTGGCTATCTCTCTGCCTGCCTAGGGTATATGGCCAGGGAGGGAGACTAGGAAAGATGTGCCCTAGATGCGAGGGTAGGGTGGGTATGCCACTCTGATGATTGCCCCTCCTGACGTAATGTAACAAAATGCTGTCCTTGCCTGATGTTACCCTCCGAAGCAGTATTACCTATTTTTGGGCTCTCATTAACTGACTAATTAATTGATTGATTAATTAATGGATTGGTTGGTTAAATACTTCGCTCTGTGTTGGGACAATGAAATGTGGATCTTTGTAAATAGTTTTAATTACTTATTTAGAGTGAAGGGGTGGGGAGAAAATCAGAGATTTAGGTGTCTCTTGAGGAGGTCCTTTTTTTTTTTTGTGCAGTTTACAGATTCTTTGGACTTTGAAGTTTATTAACTTACCCTAAAGGTCTAGTCAAATATGTATATAAGGGCGTAGGGATAAAATTAAAATTTGTTTAGACCCTCTGCCTTGTGATAATGGGGTAAATGTCACTGTATCTGCATTATATGTCTGTTTGCTTTTTGTATATATGTTTGGAAATGCAAATAAAATTTGTTATACAAAAAAAAAAAGTTTATAGTTCAACAGTTGTTCTATTAGTTGGAGAGCTCGAGTCAATGCTGGTAGGGAAGCTTCAGGACCAGTTATATAGATAAGCAGATAATCTGCATAATATGCCAGTTTATGCAGGTGGTCGCCCACCTGCTAGCCATGAATTTGTGAACATTGTCATAGATAGGTTTTGCGTATAGCGCAAACAGATAGGGGGACAATGGGCACCCGTCTGGTGCCTCGTGACAAGGAAAATCAAGGGGAGAGCGAGATGCAAATTTTTACAAATGCCTGGGGATTGGAATAAATTCCCTTGATAACATTCAAAATTTCCGCAGGGAATGCAAATTTAGTAAGGGCCTATTGCAAGAAGGACCATGCGAGTCTGTCGAACACATTTTAGGCGCCTAAACTCAAGATCAATAAGGGGGTTTTAGTATGACGGGCATGATCAATAATATAGAGCGTTTGTTTAATATTGTCAGTAGTTTGTCTGGATCTTATAAATCCAGATTGATCCAGGTGTATAACTGCTGGGAGAATTGAAACCAATCTGTGGGCCAATTTGCTGGTGTAAATTTTGTAGTTTTGGTTAAGAACTGAGATGGGCCGGTATGAGTCACTTAAATGTGCAGGTTTTTGTATTTTAATATGGCTTGCTGCCAGGAGATGGCATATTCAGCTGTCTCATGGCTGGCTTGTAGCGTCCAAAGGAAGGGGTCCTGTACAGGGCAAACTTATAAAATTCTGCTCTGTACACATCAGGGCCTGGGCTCTTCCCATTCTTTAAGTGGTGGATAATAGTTTACATCTCTAAGGCTGAGATGGGCCTAATGAGCGATTGTTGTATCTCTGTGAGAGTTCGTAACTGCAAATTCTTCTGAAATCGTATCACTGACTATGCTTGTGGGGGACTCTCCTCCGTATAGAGTCACAAATAGTAATCTCTAAATATTTTCAGGCTCTCGGGGGTGGCTGAGGTCATTTTACCCGTATGGGGGTCTTTCATTCTGATAATTGTTACCAAATTATTCTGCTTATGGAGTCTGTAAGCCAGAGTTTTAAAAGCTCTAGCTCCACCCTCATAATATTTTTGCAGAAGCCATAATAAAGCTTGTTCTGTCTTATAAGTCAGAATGTTCTGGATTTTGTTTTGTGTCTGCTGGACTAGGGGAAGGAGGGAGTGGTCCCCCTGCATGTGTGCCAGTTGTAGAAAGTCCAGTTTCTCTTGAAGTTCCTGTAACTGCGCCTCTCGTTGCCTTTCTTGTCTAGAAGTGAATGCTATGATTTCCCCCCTTAAGACCGTTTTAATAGTATCCCACATTAACTGTGGAGTAACCTCTTTGGAGGCGTTATCTTTTATTATCCAGGGGATAACCTCTTTTAACAGTTGGGTAAAATCAGGATCCTGTAATAATGAATTGTTAAACCTCCAGTAGGCTGTTTTTCTTTCCCTCTCCCAACCCAATTCCAATATTACAAGGACATGGTCAAATAGGCAAATATGTTCTATTTTTGATGTATTAGCCCAACCTAGATGCTCTTGACTAACACAGAGATAGTCTAAGCGTGAATATTTTTTGTGAGAGTGGGAGTAGAAAGTGAACTGTTTGGTGGTGAAGTCTCCACATGTCCTCTAGGCCCACCTCCTTAAGTAGGTGGCGTGGATGCTTCAGTCCTGTGGTGGACTGGGAAAGCCGGGTAGCAGAGGTGTCCAAGGTAGGGTTAAAGGGAAGCTATTTAAATTAGGGGGCTCCCGCCACCAAAAGGCTTACCCTCCAGTTTAGCTTTGTACACTAAAAGTGGCGTTTTTCTCACGCCGCGACTGAGTTATAATTACGAAAATTCCACGATCCAGAAGTATGGTGAGCAGCTGGGAGGGGCTCCATTAACTGTAATGATATGGCGTCACACTGCTTGCTTCAGTATAAATGTATGACAAATGTATTGAAGTGACAGTGCGGCGCAACCATTACAGTTAATGGAACCCCAATGTCCACCATACTTCCGGGTAGCGGACTTTTCGCAATTAAAACAAACTCAGACTGTAGTCGCGAGAAAAAGCATCACCTGTACAAAAGAAACAAGAAACCTTTCAAAGCGGGAGCCCCTAATGAAACAGTTTCCCTTTAAGGAAGCAATTAAATTCCCCTCCCACAATGAGGACTCCTTTTTATGGATCACTATAGTGTCCATTAGTTGTTGTATTGTGGAAGCATCGTTTCCTGGGGGAATATATATAGTACAAATATTGACTTGGTGATCCCGTAACAAACCTACGGCCATTTCTAGTCTGCCTTCCTTATCTTTGTATTTTTCTTCTACTATAAATGCCAAATTCTTAGTGACCAAAATTGCCACCCCTTCATCTGCCATTTTGTGGTCAGACTCTATAAGGTGTGAGAAACCAAATCTAAGAAGTTTTTGATGCTCCACACTATCGAGATGCATTTCTTGTAACAATAAAATATCCGGGGCTAGCTTCCTAAGGCCCCTCAGGGTCCTGTACCTCTTAATCGGGTTGGTCAGCCCATTCACATTGTGTGATACTATTTTCAGTTTAGTGCTCATGATCTATTAGCGATGAAACAATGAGAAAAATAGTCCCTAAGAAACCCCCTTCCATATATGGCAATCTTATCCAATATTTCAGCCCCTCAGTCCCACCCCAACACCCCCATCCACCCGTCTGACACCCAGTCATATACTTAGGCTGTATACCTGTTCTCACATGACATGATCATATTTCAGACTTTTCTATTTGTGTACCAATTATGTAGCAGTGTACTTTAGAATATAATATTCTAACTAGTATAACAATATCCCACCAAAACATGGGCTGTCTAGTTAACTGTAACCAACTTTGTAACAGAGCTGACCAACTGGGCCAGTATAACAACAGAGAAACTAGGGTGTGCCAAATAATGCCCTGAACAGGGGTACGCGGAATAGCAAACATTAAAGTGCTTTCCACAGTGGGGGATATCCTATTGGGTTCCTTGTTAGGCGGCTTTTGGTCCGGCTGCCTCAGGAGTTGAGCGGCCTCTATGTAGGGCCATTCTCCTGCGGGGGTTACATTTTTTCATAAATAAGGATAGGGCAGGAGATGGGTAGTAAAGCAAAACAAATTATGTAAGAACTAAGCAGGAAAGGGATCTTGGGGTTATCATCTCTGATGACCTCAGGGTAGGGAAACAGTGTGACAAGGCAGCAGGTAAAGCAAATAGGATGCTGGGATGTATAGGCAGGGGCATCACCAGCAGGAAAAGGGAGGTCATAATTCCGCTATACAAGACACTAGTGAGGCTCCACCTGGAGTACAGTGTACAGTTCTGGAGACCATACCTACGTAGGACATGGACAGGGTAGGGAAGGTTCAGAGGAGGGCAACAAAGATGGTGCATGGATTGCATCACAAGTCCTATGAAGACAGGTTGAAGGAACTGAACATGTACTCCCTGGAGGAGAGGGAGGAGAGAGGGATATGATAGAGACATACAAGTATCTTACAGGGAGGAACAGGGTGCAGGAAAACACTATTTTTAAGTGAAAAAGATGTTCCAGGACTAGAGGGCATGGGATGAAGTTGGAGGGAGGACGATTCAGAGGAAACATGAGAAAGAATTTCTTCACAGAATGGGTGGTGGACAAGTGGAACACCCTGCCAGAGGAAGTGGTGGGAGCTGAAACAATCACAGGATTTATGAATGCATGGGATAGACATAAAGGAATTCTGGAGGTCAGGGGTAAGGGGCAACAGACTTCTAGGAAAACAAACTGAACTTACAAGCTCAAATGGGCAGACTGGGTGGGCCATAGGCCCTTATCTGCCTACACTGTCTATGTATCTATGTAAGAAAAGGAGGATCTGGGAGTGACAAAAGGTGCTCATCTCCGTTTGCCTCTCCAAGAGTCCTACATTCACCCGCCCCTGTTGCCTTTTATGTTTGGTGAAGATACATAATGGGGGTCCAGGTAGGGAAGGTAGTGCTGTGGAGAAAATATTGTTAAGAGGATCTCCCTATAGTCAAATCCAAAATTGACGGGGCCTGACTCCAAAAATGGTCATTAGGTTGTTAACATTGTTGGTAATTACCCAGTCCGAACCCTCTTTCTAAGGTAGAAATATACAATGAAGAGAGAGTGGAGGCAGGGGAAAGAGGGCAGAGTCCTATGTTACGCCCCTCAATGCAACCCTTTAGTATTTGGGTAAATAGTTTATATTGACCACTCCATATTATGTATGATGTGATGTTCACTCGACTTGGAGAATATGTCACTATCTAGTAAAGCAGCCACCTGTAAGTGTTATTGGTCTCTTATGTTAAATAAGATTCATATTGCTGTGACAAGGTTCTCAGGCTGGAAAAGGGAAAGAAAATGCTCTCCCCTCCCTGTTAAGGGGTGCATTCACCCTGTTCAAGTGCCAATTGATAAATCATAAGAGAGGGATCCTTTTATCATACCAGTAATTACACAATTGTTTAGTTGTTTCCTCCCCCTCCTGTTGAAGTAACATGCCTCTTTCCCTCACCTCCCCCCCCACCAACCTTGTTTAAAAATTTGAGTAAACACTGTCCCAGTGGTACAGAGGGGTGATGCGCTGGATGCCTTATCTTGCACTACGCTGGTGACCCAGGTTCAGGACCGACCTCAGGTCGTCAGGGTGCCAGCGTGGGGGGGGGGGAGGAGCTGGATTGAACATGCTGGTGGGCAGTTGTCCTCTCCTGAGGGTGATGAAGGTGGGTTGGTGCCCCCCGTAGTTCCGCTCCCACCGGCTAGAGGTCCAGTGGGTAGCGAAGGCAGAGAGGGGGCGGCAAAGTATCGGGAGGTGGAAGTAGCTGAGCAGGCGCCACAGGGTATGAAGCGTGCCTCCACACGCTTGCATGGCCATGTGAAACATAGAAACATAGACTTTGATGGCAGATAAGGACCACTTGGCCAACCCAGTCTGCCCATTTCCCTACCTACTGGATAAGCTGCAGATTCTAGTTAACCAACAGCCTACTTCCTGCCACCTCCCACTACAATTGTCTTGTGTCTGTCCCATGCATGTTTGCATTCCCCCACTGTTTTAGCCCCAACAACCTCCCCAGGAAGGCAGTTCCACGCATCCTCCACTCTCTCCGTGAAAAAAGATTTCCTCACATTACCCCTGAGCCGTCTCCCCTCTATCTTTAAATGGTGCCCCCTTGTTCTTACACATCTCTTTTTCTGAAAGATGCTACCCTCCTGGACTTTGTTGATTCCGTTGAAGTACTTGAACGTTTCTATCATGTCCCCCCTGTCCCTCCTTTCATCAAGGGTATACATATTAAGCTCTCTCAGTCTCTCTTCATATGATTTCTGATGCAGACCCTGCACCATTTTAGTTGCCCTCCTCTGGACTGCTTCCATCCTGTCTATGTCCTTGCGTAGATGAGGTCTCCAAAACTGCACACAGTACTCAGATGGGGTCTCACCAACTGTCTGTACAGAGGGATAACCACTTCCCTTTTTCTACTTGTGATGCCTTCCTATGCATCCCAGTATCCCCTAGCTCTCCTCACTGACTTCTCACATTGCTTACCCACCTTTAGATCATCCGATATGACTACTCCCAAGTACTGTTCCATTTTTGTTGTTGTTAGTACCTCCCCTGCTATTGTGTACTCTTCTCCTGGGTTTTTGTTTCCCAGGTGCATTACATTGCACTTCTTTGCATTTAATCTAAGTTGCCATATGTCTGACCATTCCTCCAACCTTGCCAAGTCATTTCTCATCCTTTCTACCCCCCCTTGTGTATCAACTCTGTTACAGATCTTTGTATCATCTGCAAAGAGGCATACCTTTCCTTCCAGACCATCTGCAATGTCACCTATAAAAGATGTTAAAGAGGACTGGACCCAGTACTGAGCCTAGAGGTACTCCACTAGTGACCCCCTTTCTTGGAATGTGTGCCACTCACTATTACCTTCTGTGTCCTGTTGTGCAGCCAGTTTGCAACCCAGGCTACCACCATGGGACCCATTTCCAAGCAGGCTAACTTGATTATTAATCTTTTGTGCGGGACTGCGTCAAATGCCTTGCTAAAGTCTAGGTAGGCCATATCCACAGCCCCTCCCTGGTGTATTACTATGGTCACCCAGTCAAAGAAATCTATTAGATTTGTCTGACATGAACTTCCTGCTGTAAATCCATGCTGCTTTGGGTCCTGTGCCCCGCTGGCTTCTAGGTACTCAACAATTATTTCTTTCAGAAGTGATTCCATCATTTTCCCTACCACTGAGGTCAAACTTACAGGTCTGTAATTTCCTGCTTCTGCCTTGCTCCCACTTTTGTGAAGGGGAATCACATCTACCCTCCTCTGGTCCTCAGGTACCACCCCATCCTCCCATGATTTGTTAAAAGTGTGGTCAGTGGTGTCATTAGGTCCTCCCTTAGTTCTTTTAGGATTCTGGGTGAATCCATCAGGCCCCATAGCTTGTCCACCTTGAGTTTAGGAGTTCTTTCAGGACTCTTTCTTCTGTAAATGGACTGGTGTCAACCCCCCACAGAGTGCTTCTATTGTCTGGTTTAGGTAACTCCTCCTCATCTTCTTTTGTGAATACTGAGCAAAAGTATTCATTCAATATCTCTGCCTTTTCACTGTCTCCCTCTGCCCACCTCCTCTCTCCCTTATTAATCTTCACTATTCCTCCCTTAACCTTTCTATGCTCCCTAATGTACCTATAAAAGGTTTTATCTCCCTTCTTAACTGACTTGGCTATTTTTTCCTCAGTTTGGGCTTTTGCTATTCTGACTGCCTTCCCCACTTCTTTCTGCTTTAATTGATACAGTTCCCTGTTGTGCTCCTTCTGTGATGCCTTATACTTTTTGAATGCAGCCTTTTTCTCCTTAACCTTCCCTGCCACCTCTTTTGAGAACCATAGTGGTTTTTTACTTCGCTTTGTTTTCTTTATCTGTTTCACACAAAGGCTTGTTGCCTCTATGATGGCAGTTTTGATTTTTCTCCATTGTTCTTCCACCCCTCCTTTTTGCCCATTTGCTAGTGTATTCTTCAGGTGTTCACCCATTCTGCCAAAGTCAGCCCTTCTAAAGTCCAGTATGCTTGTTTTTGTATGGCTTGTCTCCATGGTTGTGCTTATTGTGAAGCACACCGTGCAGTAGTCGCTTGTTTCCAGATGTCTACCGACTTCTAAATTTGTGATCCTCTCTCTATTTGAGAGTACCAGGTCTAGTATTGCTTCCTCCCGAGTGGGTTCCAACACTAGCTGTCTAAGGCCTGCCCCGTGCAGGGCATCTAGAATGACCCTGCTCTTGGATGTGGCTGCAGTACATGTCATCCAGTTAACATCTGGCATATTCAGGTCCCCCATTAACAGTATCTCCCCTTTTTCAGCCATTTTGAGAATGTCCTCTATCATTTTCTTGTCCACTTCCTCCCCTTGAGATGGGGGTCTATATACAACCCCTGTGCAGATTGTGATGCCATTCTCTGTCTCCAAGGTGACCCAGAGTGCCTCTTGTCCTCCCTTTACTTTTTAGTTCTGTAGCTTTGATCCCGTCCCTTATGTATAGAGCTACTCCACCTCCTCTTTTCCTCTCCCTGTCCCTTCTGTAGACTGTGTACCCCGGTATGTTGACATCCCAGTCATGGTTCTCCATGTACCATGTTTCTGTGACTGCCACAATATCCAAGTGTTCATCTTCCATCAAGGCTACTAGATCAGGAAGCTTGTTTCCCAGACTACGGGCATTTGTACTCATTGCCCTCCATTTAATGTTGGCTTTATCCTTTTTTCCCCATGCCTGCTCTTTTTGCCCTTGTCTATTTTTCCATTTACCCCTGTCCTGCCCTCTGTTGTGCACTGTACCTCAGTGTTTACCTTACTACCTGTCATGTTTTGTGGGGGGAGGCTTGAAATTTCCTGCTTCTTATTAGCACCTCCCCCCATAGCTAGTTTAAAAGCTTGCCAAGGAAGCATTTAAACCTGTCACTTAGGATCTTGGTTCCCTTCATGGACAGATGCAGACCATCGTGCCAGTATAAACCTTCATCTCTCTAGGTGTACCTCCAGTCCCCAATGAAGCCAAAGCCCTGTGCTCTGCACCAGTTTTGCAACCATTCATTAAACTGCATGGTGTGTAGTACCATAGCCTCACCCCTGCCATGGACTGGCAGCACCTCTGAGAAGGTAACTGTGCTTGCTACCTCTCTGAGACCCCTCCCCAAACTCCACAATTTCATCCTGCACTGCACTGATCCCATGGCTAGCTAAGTCATTTGTCCCAAGGTGGACAATGATATCTAGTTCCCTCTCCTGTGATGCTGCTTCTGCAATCCTGAGGATTCGCTTCTTGTTCCTCCAAGCCATGGCACCAGGCAGGCACCTTACTTCCCTCTCCTCTCCCTTCCCCAGGTCTACCCCTCTAACAACTGAGTCCCCTATCAGAAGCTGTTTCCTTCCCATGTGGTGTCCCTTGTCACCCTTCTGTGGGTCTCCCTTGTGGGTGTCCTCAGCATTCTTCTTGGTCTCCACTGAGGGTGCCATCATAGAGGAATCTTGCTCTGCCAGACTGGCATATGGTTTGTGTAGAGGTACAACTAGGGGGCTTCACCTCTGTTCCACCACCCGTACCCTCCCAGAACCCACTGTGGTCCACCTGCTCTTCATACTTGGCAGCCTCTGTGGCAGTGGTGCTATTTGGGTGGGGGAGGCCTCCTTAGTCCTTGCCAGTTCAGCCTGGAGGTGGGCTACCTCCTCCCTCAGAGCTGACAGTTGCCTGCATATAGGACAGCAACACAGTTTCTAGAAAGTCTCCCAGAAAACTGCTGCCCCAGAGCCAGTGCATTGCACCACTCCCCACATGTCCCTCTCCCTTATAATATACAATATGTATTATATATATATATATTTTTTCTTCCTTTATGTGGTGTGTTCTTACCCTTTATGCACTGTGCTGGGTTATTAAGAATATTACAGTTCTGCCCCAAGACCTGTTGAGAAGTGATGTCAGAACCTTGGTTAGAAAGGAAGCGTCACACCTGGGGAGTGCGGGGAAGGGTGGGTGGGTAGTCCACAACCACTGATGGCTGTTAGAAGCAATCAAATACACCACTGCTCCACCACCCTGGTGAGTACTGCCCTTTATAGTAATTCAGCTAATCTCCAGTAACTGATTTGTCAACTATTTAAATGTAATTTGATGCAAACTGTTACAGAATACTAGTAGACAGTCCAGTTAGCCATAAAGAAAATCAAATATGCAGTTATTTCAACCCTTCTGAAGTTGCTCATAAGATAAGTAGTTTTGAAAACCCCCTTCCTGATTTAAAAACAAAATTAAACACAAAGCAATCCCAATGTAAGACTGTAAAGTAAGGAAAACTTCCCTCAGATGTAAGTAAGTAAGAGAGATCAGTTGCAGATTTCTAGTCCAATATAGTATATCCCATACAGCTTCTCAGTTGTTTCAAAGCACAGGCTGTTACACCACTTGAAGAGATGGGCTTCTGTCTGAAACAGGATCACACCAGTAGTTTATAGTAATTGATCAATGCTAGAATAGTCCTCCACCCAAAACAATTGGCTATGATGCAAGGTCTCCCTGAATAGTGAAGACAATTTCCCCCACCTGAGGCTGTGTCTGCCATCAAATTACAAACTGCAGCCTTTGCTATTCAAAGTACACAGCTACTACCAGTAAGTTATTTCCAACTATTTTATTTCCAACTATATTAATGTAAACTGTCAGAATACTAGCAGACAGTCCAGATATACAAAAGGAAAATCAAATATGCAGTTATTTCAACCCTTCTGAAGTTGCTCACAAGATAAGTAGTTTTGAAAACCCCCTTCCTGATTTAAAAATGAAATTAAACGCAAAGTGATCCCAATGTAAGACTGTAAAGTGAGGAAAACTTCCCTCAGATGTAAGTAAGAGAGATCAGTTGCAGATTTCTAGTCCAATATAATATATCCTATGCAGCTTCTCAGTTGTTTCAAAGCACAGCCTGTTACACCACTTGAAGAGATGAGGGTCAGGGGAAAATCAATAAAACTACATATGTGTCCCCATCGCCAGTTGGTGGGAGGAGGCAACAGAGACCAAAGAGCTCAATAACAAAAAAAAAATAAATTTAAGTAAACATACATTTATTTATTGATTTATTTGCTTTTGTTAACCAGGTAAGCACACTAGACAACAAGTGCCTATTTTCAGGTGCGACCCAGGAGGTTACAGATTACATAAGAAACATAATACAGAGTCAAGGTAACATACAGGCCCACGAACAAGTGGGTGGAACAGCAAATGGTACAGCTGGCTTTAAATAGTAAAGTTGGCAGTATGTCAACAAGATACATAACAGCATTGAGAGGTAGAATAACAATAGGTAACATCATGACAGAGAATACATCAAAAATACATGAAAGTATGGGCATGCATTTGCATGACATGAGCGCCTATCATGAGAGAGAATGCGCATCAAAAATAGTGCAGCTAGATGCGGGTGCTGATATGACAAGAGCATCTCTCCAACAGAAGGGCGGAAAGTGCCTTATGCTGGTTATCAGCAGAGATTAACAGCGGCCAGTATATCAGCTCACAGACTCCCATAGTGAATCAGGGGTGGGGGAAAGACTACTCTGGGTCTATATAGTACATAGACAGGCAGAGGAAGTTTGGGGGAAGTTCCATAGGGATGTTTTGAAGCAGGGATGGGAGGGAGAGGCACGAACTAGGGCGGGAAGGGAGTTCCACAGTCTAGGCGCATGGATGGAGAAGGCCCGGTCACCTGTGAGGTTGCGGGTCTTAGGAACCAAGCGGACCTGAGCAACACTAGATCTTAAGTGGTGAGCAGGGTTCCATATTTGAGGGAAGGGCAAGTGCAGGAGGGTGGCTGTTTGAACTATGTTATCTCTGCAAGTTGCCAAGGACAAAGGCACGGTGCTTTCCGGGAGTGAGGAAACCCCTCAGCGGAGGTAGAGCTCACAGCGATGCGTAAGGTGAGGTGCAGAAAGTGCGGAGCGGCATATGTTGTTATAAGCAGTATTCCATTTTGCTAAGCTAGAATTCGGGACTAGGGCAAAGGCTACGAGCCCATAACAAAGCGTGGGAAGGAGTATCCCCCTGGCTATGGCGAGCCGAGCTGCCGGGGTGAGGCAATCTTTGGCTCTGTAGGCAAGTCCAAGCTTGCTATTCGTGGCTTTACAGATATTCCGAAGATGCGCGGTGAGATCCAGTTGTGGATCAAGGGTAACTCCTAGATACTTGATGGAGTCAATGACCGGCAGGAGGGAGCCATTTGCTCCATAGATTGTTAGAGGAGCAGGGCGAGAAGCATTTTTGGCCACAGAACCAAAGAGCATGGCCTGGGTCTTTTCCAGGTTGATGGTGAGCTTGTGTCCCTCAAGTCAGTTCTGGATAAGATCGAAGTCTGAGTTAAGTCGGGAGTTGATGGTAGTAATATCCTGAGAACTGGACAGTGCGACGAGGTCATCCGCGTATAGAGTTGGGTGCCCGTAGGTTGCAACGGAGGGCAGTTCATTTATGAAAAGGGAAAACAGAATGGGTCCAAGGACGGGTCCCTGGGGGACCCCGCAGTTAACAGGGTAGAGGGCAGAGAGGGTGCGGTTGAAGCAGGTGTATTGCTGCCTTCCCCCAAGGTAGTTGGAGAACCAGGCAAGGGCTCGGTGGGAGAATCTGAGGGAATGAAGAGTGGAGTGGAGGAGGGAATGGTCAACCTGATGGAAGGCCTTAGAAAGATTGATGAAGATGGCTCCGGTCAGTTTGCCTTGGTCAGTCGTGGACCTGATCTCAGAGGTAACCACGGCAAGCGCAGTCGATGTACTGTGCCCCTTTCTGAAGCCATGCTGAGCTGGGGAGAGAACTGCATAACCCTGAAGGTAGTGGGAGAGTTGTGAGGCAACTGCCTTTTCAAGTTGCTTACAGGTAGCAGAGAGTATGGCGATGGGTGATAGATTTTCATATCTTTGGGGTCGCCTTGTTTGTAAACAGGGACAACCTTGGCCACCTTCCATACGTCAGGTACAATCCCTGAGATAAGAGAAGAGTTAAATATATGAGCGACCAGACGGGCGAGGAGGGAAGCCCCCAAGCTAAGCAGCTTTGGTTGGAAGCTGTCATGACCTGCCCCCGTGTGGTGGGAGAGACCGGCTAGGAGTTCCTGGGTCTCTCCAACTGAGATCCGTTTGAGGTAGAATGGTGGTTGGGGGGGTGTCCATCCAGGGGTTTAGGGGCAGAGAGTTGGGAAGAAGGAGGAGCAGGCAAGTCTGAAAACATGAGTTAAATGCAATGGCAATAGTATGGGGGTTATTGCAGTTGGTCCCAACGATAGTCATGTCTCAAAGAACTTCAGGTCCCAGTGTAAGTAGTATAGTCCATCTGAAAGGAGCATCATTTAACATTATAACTCCAGTCGGCATGCTGTCCTGTAACCTCAGCCACAAGATTCAGTTACAGTACAGTGAGGTATCTGTGAAAGTACGTTCCCAGGGCTCTAGGAAGGGTCAACTTATATACATTCAGCTGCTGAATAAAATCGCCGAGACAAAGGCACCCCCCTTTCCCATAGTTCTTACTGTGCCTTCACGGCAAAAAATCAGTCTCTGAGTCAGTCACTATACACACGGGATTATATACATGGGAGGTCTGCAAGAGGGGAGTCCAGAGCCAGCACAGTTCCCACTCAGATCCTGCCCTGCCCTGCCCTCTCGGGACATCATGCCACGACAAGGTGAATTAGAGGAAACCCAACCATCCTCACAACTGCTGGAAGCCCACCTGCAGTAGATATTCTATTGCACCTGACACTGCAGGATTCTGGTAGGTGTTTACTATGGATTTTAGTGCCACTATAGCCCCGCCTCCTGTTCCTCAAGCCCAAGTCCATTAAGAAAAAAAACCAAACCCTAACATACCTCAGTGAAGGAACAAGATAACAGCATCCAATTGCAGCTGTATTACTAAGTAGAAATGTGTGAGGCAGCCATGCTCTTGAGAGGCTGTGATCACCGCTGTCCCTAAAGAGGAGATATGTTTATTAAGGAGGCTGGTGATGTTATTAATTAAAGGGACTCTTACAACTCTCTCTCTCTCTCTCTCTCTGATCTAGGAACCATTGGTGGGGGAAAGGAGGTTCTTGGATTGCAACTGCACCACCATATGGTCGCTGCTCCCTCTGTCCTCCCTCCCTGAATGCATCTGCTTGTTATAAATTGGTATATTTGTCATGATCAGGGCAAAATTGTGAGCTAGGACAGGTGGCACTAATGTAAGTGCTACAGGCTCCGGGTGACCACAAGACCTTCAGAATCCCCCTGCCCGCCCCCTCCCACAGCACACATGCCCCTTCGAGAGCTGAGTGTGGGCCCAAGGAAAAAAAAACAGCTCCCGCCCCCCTCAAGGAAAAGGAAAGAGACCACTCTGCAGCCCCCACCTACTCACTCACTGGGTGTAATAGATCAAGTTCATGTTTATTTACTGTTCAGGTGTCCTGTGTTGCCTGAAGATGCTGGATGATCTGTTTGAGTGTGTCCAGAGCAGATTGCCTGATGTCTGGGTTGCTGGGTTGCAGCCTTCTAGATCTGTTTCAGTCAGAACTGAGTTGGGGATTCTGATCTCGTGTGGTAACATTTTGCTTCAGTCCTGGGTAGCTTCTATCACTGTTAAATAGGTTTTCTGTCCCTCTGGGAATTGGATTACCAGCTGGGCAAGGTAGGGGGTTTGAAACTTTAGTTTATGATGCCTTAGAATAGGGAACAGAGGAATGTGCTCTGTGTGGCGCTTCAAAGTGTGTGGCGCGTAATCCTTGTCAAAGTAGATAATTGTGGGGCCGTAAAATACCTTTTTCTGAGCCCAAGTCTTTTGCAAGATATACTCCTTAGTTTGGCATTTTAGAAACCGGATAATTATTGATCTGGGTTGAGTGGTAGGATTGATGGGTTTAGGCCCTAAAGCTTTGTGGGCACATTCAATATCCAGCTGAAGTTCTGATTCCAGGGCAAGCAAGGTTCGGAGGAAAGTGTCCACAAAATCTAGCATGTCTGTGCCCTCCGAATTTTCTGGTACCCAATACAGCCTGATATTTTTTCCACCGACTTCTATTTTCTGCATCCTCCTGTTGGCGCCCTTCTTACTAGTAGCGCCATATGGCATCGGAACCATCCATTGCTTAACCCTACCCAAAATGGGCGCATAAGATAGAATGAGTTAATAATTTCTTGTTGTGTTTGTACAAGCTGAACCAGCGCTGTTTGTAAATTAGCGGCCCAAGTTTCCTGGGTGTCTGTGCGGTGCTCCAATATGGTAACTTTATTTTCTAAGTAGTCGAGATCCGAACGGGCAGTAACCATATGTTCTTTGAAGGAAATAAACTGTACTTTGAAATCTTGTAATTCTGAAAGTATACAGTTCAATTTTTTGATCCCTTGATTTTTTTTTTCCATGTGTTTGTGCCAAGGACGATGACAAAGTTCAGGCCTGTGATTTTTCTCAGAAGTTCCAGAGTCTGACATTTCTACAGCGGATCCCTCACCATCTAAAGGTAACATCTTGTATCTGTTTTTCCCACCTTTGTTTTTACTAGAAGTCATACCTCTGTCTAGGATTTTCTAAAAGTTATTTCAGAAGTTGAAGTACTGAAAGAGGTAGGTTTAGCTGAGTCAGGGGCCGGAGCTCTTGAATCAGGCAGCCATAGAGGGAGGTGACACCACTGGAAGTCCTGCATTGCCCAGTTTAACTGACAATTGCACTGAAGGTTTTAATTGCAGTTAGACTGAATTTTTACTCTTAAACTCTTTAACTCTTAAAATTCTATTTTTTTTTTGTTTAATCTTTTTATTAAATTTTTTTCAAAATATATACAGCAGATAAACCACATATGGCTTTACATAAACAACACCATCAATGTCAGAATGAATCATAATAGACAAGACAGGCCGGCCCGTTGGCGCAGCAGTTGGATTTCCGCTTGCGACGTCAGCGACCCGGGTTCGGGAACGAGCTCGGGTAGCTGGAGGGCTAGCCAGGGAGGCAACAGGCGTCCACAACTGCTCGCTGTCTCCAGGAGGAAGGGATCACGATCCTGTGCCGGCGACCACTGGTGGAAGCCAGTGGTAGTGCAGCACGTCAGGGCCATTGGGGTGGTGCATGACAGGCGTCTGCTCTTGCCTTGACGTCCGGACGTCACGCACCTTACGAAAGCCAGGAAAATAGCTCGCTGGCCTTCGGATGATGGCTCTCTGCTCCTCAGGGGCCTCCAGTGCCTTCCCAGCACCTCCTGTTCCCCAGCAGCATCCCGGGCCCTAGAAAGTGTGCGCTAGGGCTATCCCCTCCCCCGATGCCTTCCCCCTTCGGAGGAGAGGGACCCGCCCAGTAAAGGGATATACCGGGATATCCCGGGGGTCGGCTGTGATCTGGGGGTTTCGAGGAGGGCTGGGAAAGGTCAGAAGGGGTCAGAGGAAGCTTGACAGGGCCCGAAGGAGTGAAGGACCAGCGAGCATGGGGGCGGAAAAACAGATTATTCAAAAAAAAAATAATAGACAAGACAGAAAAATTATTGCCCCCACCCTGAATAACATCTATGTTAGCATGGCATTTCCACATTCAAGGAGGTTCCTATGTGCATTCATATTATACTTAAATAAATGAATAGATAAATAAGAAAGCTTAATTCATAAACAATGACAAAATGAAATAACCTAGGAGACAAAGACACATTACCTGTGACTGACCATCATTTCTAAATAAGTAAGAGTACCTATACAAATCTGGTTTCCTACATAGAAATGACCAAGGGCAACTAGAATACGAGGGCTACACCCCCCGGACATAGCAGGAGAAATTATGGGGTGCATTAAAAAGCACTGTGGTGGGAGGCATTTGGGTTCACTTTACTATACCCTGCCATAGCAGGGTCATCTCAGCCACTTGTGAGAGAATCTATATATTTCCCCTAGCTGCGAGGAAAAAGTTCCTTTCTGTCATGGAGAAGATATGTTAATCATTCCAAGGCTAATGTCTGCAATGCTAGAGTCTTCCATTGACCCATTATAGGCTTGTTACATGATACCCACATGTTCTGGATACACTGGCAGGCTAAGACCAGCAATACCCTAACTGGTCTGGGGTATGGTTCCCACCCCTCATCACCCATATCTTCCACCCGAAAAAGGAGGAACAGCAACGTGTCTACTACTTGCAAAGTGAAGATGCAGGAGAGCTGCTGAGCGATTTGGAGCCAGAAGGGTCGCAGATCTCTGCATTCCCAGAAATAATGCATATATATGCCTAGTAACCTATTGCAATGACCACACATCGAGGAGGCCGTGAGGTTGAATTTGTGAACTATAACCAGTGGGCAGAATTGTCTGTGTAGGAATTTAAATTGTGATTCCTTTTATTTGTTACAAATTAACAGGTTCTTATACAGCTTAAGCACTGTAGTCCAATTCTCCTCCAAAACTATCACCCAAGATCCCTCTCCCACAGTTGTTTAACCTTGACTAACAAGTCCCAGAAACAAATCCCTATCCTGGTGAGCCATTTGTGCTATAATCATTTCGGGGTGGTGCAAGCGTTGAACAGCCTGTCTCACTGGGTGCAAGGCAGATAGGTTTACCGGGTCCATATTCCTACTCTGCCCAAAAGCTCATACCTGAAAATATTTATGTCTATAAGTCTGTGGGATGCCAAATTGTTCCCCTAGTTCTGCAAGAGTTTTAATCTCCACACACATGTATGTCTCCCACGCATCGAACTCCCCACTGATCCCAAAGATGAAACCCAGGGTCTTGAAGCCAAGACAGAAATGAAGGATTCCCAGTTACAGGAACCAGGAGTCCAGCCCCCCAACCCCACCCCTCATCTTTTCTTGACCTTCTCCCAGGCCTCCAAAGTATGTTCCACCAAGGGATTCTTATTTTGGAGGTGGCTATATGCCCACCTGCCTCCTGGATCCAAATAGGGTGCTGGGGCACCTTCCCTTCCAGATCTACTCAACAGGTCTCTACCCCTCTATTCATCCAATCTTGAATATATCTATGCCTTATAGACATGAAGTATCCCTTTATGTCTGGGAAATTGAGTCCCCCTTTAGCTGTGCTCCCTTTCAGCCTCTGTAAACTCATCCTGGGCTGTTTATTTTACCAAATGAACTGACTAAACTCCTCCAGCGACTGAATGTCCCCACTCATAAGTCCCATGGGGAGCATCTGCTTCATGTACAAGAGGCGTGGTAGCACATTCATTTTCAGAAGGTTAATCTGACCCAACCAGTAAATGGGTAAAGCCCTCCATCATTCCAGGTCTGACGAAATGTCCCTCACTAAGGGTCTGTAAGTTAAATTATATAGCCCAGCCAGGTTCTGTCCTCCCTTAATGCTCAAATACGTAAACCAGCCCTCAACCTCTTTGAACCCCCAAGTTATTATGAAGTCCCCATCCTCCTCTCTTAGTCAGTCTAAGTAGCTCCTATTTAGATGCATTTAGCTTATATCTGGAGAAAGCAGCACAATCATGCACCATCTCCAGTAAGACTGGTATGGAAGCCTCCAGCTCTGTAACATACAATAACAAATCATCTGCATACAAGGTGATCTTATGACTGCATCCAGCTTGACTGTCAACTCCCTTAATCTTCTGCTCTGCCCTGATCCGGATAGCCAAGGGCTTAATAGCCAGCCCAAAGAGGAGAGGGGCACCCCTGTCTCATCCCTCTCCAGAGGTCAAACTCCCACAAACTCTCACCATTCACCAGAATCTGTGTGCAAGGCCCCTGATACAGCAACTTCACTATATCGATGTCTGCATCCACCAGTCCCAATTGCCCCAATGTATCAAACAAATAATGCCACTCTGTGAGGTCAAAGGCTTTCTTGGTGTCCATGAACAGCACCATCAGTTGTCCAGGATGCCAATTCCCCCAAATGGATCACATTAAGAAGTCGCCGCTTATTTTGGTATGATGACCATCCCTGGACAAAACCAGTTTGGTCCAGGTGTACCAACAATGGTAGGTGGTTTCCAGACTCATGGCGAGAACTTTTGCATAGAGTTTGAGAGCACAGTTCAGAAGTGAAATGGGCCAGTAAGAGGCACACTCTAGTGGATCCTTACCAGATTTGGCTAGGACACAGACAGGGCTAGAAATAACCGGCTGTCCTCCTGTCCCGGACAGCCGTTTTCCTAATGGGACATCTGTTTTAATCAGTTTTCCTGTCCCTTGGACAGGCAGTTCAGTACTTGCGGTTTAAATGCTGTCTGCCAGCACTAGGGCACAGTGGAATCCTTCCAGGCAGACAGGGATCCCTGAAGACGTCCTACGTTGCTCTGCCTGCAAGAACGAGTTGCTCCACCTGCTGTGCCATTGCTGTGGATGTGTGCTAGCTTGGTCAGTTGACTGCTGATAGTGGATGTCACCTGACCTCTCTATTCGGCAATCCGAAGTGGCGGCAAGTGGGAGCGGGAAGAGTCGTGCAGCAGCCGAGGGAATTAGTGCAACCGCGCATGTGCTGATCATCCTGAGCATGCGGTTGTTGTGCCAAACTCGCTTTCACATTTTGTAGCTAGCGCTTGAATGGTGAGGTCGGAGCTAGGTATCGTGGAGAAGCTATTGTCAGTTGGAGAAAACACACCAAGCACAACAGTCCTTTTCAGGGCTATTTCATTTTGGGGCCGATTTTGAAGAAAAAAAAAAACTAAACTTAATTGAAACTTAGCTGTAAAAAAATATACTGAGGATCTGCTGCTGTGTGGTAGTTGGAGGGGAGATAAACGTCGTGGAGGAAAGAGGAGGGGGGTTCTTTGCTGACTGGTAGTTGGAGGAGAGGGGAGATAAACGTGGAGGAAAGAGGTGGTGGATTCTTTGTACTCAGAAAGCCACTGCCAGTCAAAATACTTGGCAACTCGAGGGGGAACTAAAAACAAAGTAAGGCTTCTGGACTGGTGGAACTTTGAAAAAAAAAAAGAGTTCTGCCTTGAGGGGTCTGTGTAGCTGAGCTCTCTACTGTGTTGTTGCACTACATGTGTGGTTGCTTCTTGCTGTGAAACACTCGGTTAAATAAGACCACCTCCTCCACTCTATTTGTGTGCATTAAATCTGCCAAAAAAGTATAACTAGGGGAGGAAAATATTGTTGGGGGCCCTGGGGGGGGGGAGAACAACCAGAAAAACAGAAGCAAACAATTTAGTATAAATAAATAGTAAGAGTACCACTAGAGAGGCTATTCCCAGGGCTATTGTGGTGAGGTAATTCTGGTGAAAGAACTAAAGCCAAAGGCTTGCCTAGAGTCAAGTGTGTTGATTGAACTTGTGGTGGTGTGGGCTAACTAAGTTCCCTGCATGTTCAGGGAAGGGGAGAGGGAGTGAAAAAAATAACAAAAGCAGTCAGGCACTGTCAAAAGGAGACAGGAGTATGTACAACTGAATAAAGTCTCCACTGTTCTTCTTGTCCAGTCCACTTTCTCTCTCTCTTAAAGCCAAAGAGACCTTGTGATCTGCAAGTGGTGGGGCGTCTGAAATAAAATAAAAAAAAATCTTGACTGTGCGGACGGGTGAAGGCTCTATTAAGCTTTAACGTTCACTGTGTAAAGCCCTCCAGAGCTGTTAGCTGCAGCTTGAAGATAGATACTGACTGTACTACTACTAACTTAAACTAGCCCCTGTCAGCCTGCTGTTGTGCTGTGCTCTGCCAGTGGAGTAGAGTAGGTAGCTGAATAAAAGAAAAATTGAAAGACTGTGACACTGATTGGTTCCCTCTAACGAGAGCAACCAACATTGACTTGGCCCTGGGCTTCTTTGTAAGCACTTTCAACTTTGCCTGTGATATCTTTGCTCCCATAACTGCTAGGAGGTCCAAAGTGAAACATGCCCCTTGGATCACCCCTGCCCTTCTGTGGCAACTTAAGCAACGTGACAATCTTTGGCACCTTGCTGTTGCTACTGGCCATTCAGCTGACAGGCAGTCCTATGCTGCTGCCCGTAACCAGTGCACCTGGGCCATCCGCAAAGCAAAGGCGGAATACTACCAAGCCTCTCTTACCTCCTCCTGGGGGAACCCCAGGTGCTTCTGGGACAACATCAAGCAACTGAATGGTCACTCCCAGTCCCCCTCTCCTTCTCTTCTCAACATCAATGGTACCGTCTCCTCTGACCCTGCCCTCATTGCCTCCCACCTCAATAACTCCTTTACCGACCTTAGCTCAGTACTTCCTGGTAACTTTTTCAGTCCACCTCCTCCATCTGTACCACCACCCATTGCCGCCCCCTCTTTCCACCTGTCGTGTCACCATGCAAGAGTTAGGCCTTACTTGCTAAAAGCCCTAAAGGTAACACCATCAGTAATGACTCACTTGATCCCTGCCTTTTCGTCAGGTCTTGGATCAGGTCCTCTCACCTATTACATGCATTTTCAACAAATCACTCTGTCTCGGAAAATTCCCCTCTGCCTGGAAGATTGCCACAGTTACCCCTGTCCATAAAGGTGGTGACAGGACTCTTCCAGGTAACTACTGACCCATCTCAATCCTCTCCCCCCTCTCTAAGGCGTTAGAGAAAATTGTGGCGTCCCAAGTCTCTGACTACCTCTGTAAGTACAGTGTTCTCTGCCCTGAACAACACGGGTTCAGAGCAGGTCATAGTACCAATACAGCACTCCTGGAATTTTCCAACTTCCTCCATGCCTCCTTGGACTCTGGTGCCCTGGCTGGTGCTATATTCATTGACCTGTCTAAAGCATTCGATACTGTTTCGCATCCTCTTTTGCTCTCCACCCTCGACCTAATAGGCTTTGCCTCAGGACCTGTTTCCTGGTGCACCAGCTATCTCTCCTCCCGCTCCCAATGTGTGAAAGTCAACGGTACTCTCTCTGAAACATGCCCCATTCGCTCTGGGGTGCCGCAGGGCTCAATTCTTGGACCCCTACTATTCTCACTCTTTCTTAACTCCCTACCCAGCAGTTGTGCGGGTAAGATGCTTCTCTATGCTGATGATGCTGTTCTCGTTGCCTCCCACAATGACCCCATGCTGCTAGAACTCCCTCCAACTAGTCTTTGACTCTGCAGCTACCTGGTTCACTGAGCACCGACTTGTTATCAACCTTAAGAAAACAAAAGCGATGCTCTTCTCCCACCCCAAAATAAGTACAGCAAGTTTCCTTAGCTGTCCACTCCACACCAATCTCGTCATTGACCAGTGCAATCCTATAAATATCTTGGTATAACCTTTGACCCTGCACTTTCATTCCATGGACATATATCTGCCCTAAATTCTGTCGCCAACTCACGGCTAGGCATTCTTTACCGGCAAAATGCCTCCTCCTGATGCCCTCCGCCTGGCTGTCACTTCCTCTGTCATGTCTCTCATTGACTATGGCCTTCCGGTCTATGGCTCAGCAGATCAGACTGCCCTCAACAAGGTTCGTCTCACAGTAAATAAGGCCTGCAGACTTATCACTGGTGCTCCCAGACTCACTCACACATGTGAGCTGTACACCCTGGCTACCCTACTCAACCTGGAAGAGCGACTCATGTATCAGACATGCCAGCTCACCTTTAAAACCCTGCATGGCCTATCCCCCATGGGCCTATCCAACTCCATTCGCCGTACTGCACTGACCTGATCACGCGCGCTCGGTCAAAACTACCCTAGTTATTCAGAGCCAGGACCTCCACAAGTCAGAGGGCATTCCCCTACGTGCGCCCCACTGGTATAACTCCCTCCCTGCCAGTGTCTCAAACTCTCTAACCTTAGCTTGCTTTAAGCCCAGGCTCAGAAACTTCCTGCTTAGCTCTGCAAATGCAACTGCCGCTAGCCTAGTGTAAAAAAAAAATATATATATATACTCTGTTTGACAATGCTCACTGGCGCCCCCCTTCCTTTCCTTACTTATTCCTCCTCCCTATTCTCCTCCTTCTACCCCCACCAGCTCTCCCCGACCATAAGTTTTGCACCTTTTGTTATCTTTAGCTCGTTGGAGATTGTACTCTATTGTAACAAAATTGTAATTGAACTGTAACTTTTTTGTTTGTAAGTACTGTGTCACCTGTACTACTGTTCTGATGTCCTCTTTGTGACGAGGTACCTTTGTAAATGAGCCTCTGGCTCAAAGGTTTCTAAACTGATGTTTAACTAAATAAATAAATAAATAAATAAGAAGGCACTGTCGAAGGGAGAGGAGGGGGTTGAATTGAGTCACTCAGAGTAAACGAGTAAAAAAAAAACTTGTTTCTGGGGTTTTGTTATGTGGATAAAAAAGAAATACTGAATCAAAACCAACAAGTATAATAGCCGGCAGTCTGCTTGTGCTTTCAGTGTGGAGAAAAAAGGATTGCAGGTGGGGGGTTTAAAAAATACATCAGTAAGTGACAACAAGGCACTGTCAAAAGGAAAGGAAGGGGATTAAAGTATAAAACAGGCTGACGGCAGGAGAGCCTCCGGTTTTAGTTGTGAAATCCAAGTGGGAGGAAAATATAAATATTAAACTCCTTTGTCTGGGGTTTTACAGGGAGATAGCTAACTACAAACCAAAAGAGGAAAAAATGTCTTTGTTAAAGTTTGGCTTTAAAAAAATTACAGCAAAGCCTTCAGCTTCAAGCAAAGAAGGAGGAGAAAGCTCGGATTCCTCTGTGTACTACTACTGCTCCTCCATTAGTGATAGACTCAGTAGCACAAACTACTCACCCCACCATTGTGGCCACAGATGTTACAACTTGTAGTGCCACTGCCAGTGCTGATACGCCAGCAACTCTGACTATTCCTGTCATAACTGAAAGTGGGACAAAGAGAAAAAGGGGGTTCCAGGAGACCTGGAAGAAAAATAGGGAGTGGCTACTATATGAGCCTGATGTGGGCATGACCTGCTCTTATTGCAAAAAATACTTAAGAGAGACAAACACTTTCATGACTGGCTGTAAGAGCATGAGACTTGAAAATGTACGTGCTCATGAACTCTCCAAACCTCACAAAATAGTTAATGAAAAAAATACTGTGTCTAACACAGACCCTTCCAACTTAGCAATAGAACGAGGAATAATACAAATGGAAAAAAATGAGGCGACACAAGTGGAACATTTGTTTAGAACAACTCTTTATTTGATTAATTCAGAACGCCCATTCACAGATTTCCCTGGCATCTTAGAATTACAACGTGTAAATGGTGCAAATGTCATGATCAGTTATAGAAGTGACAAACAGGCAGCAACGTTCACACATTTTATTTCAGAATCAATAAGGATAAAAGATGCAAAACTGGTTAACAGTAACACTTTCATCTCTGTCCTATGTGACTCGAGCACTGATGCCTCAGTAATAGAAGAGGAGGCAGTCTATATTAGGACAATGGAAAATTTCCGTCCAGTTAACAAATTTGTTTCCCTGCAGCCAGTCTGTATTCCAAATGGTGAAAGCATTTATAACTCAATAGGTGATGCCTTAGAATTCACCTTGGACTGGAAAGACTGGAAAGAAAAAATTGTTGCTTTTGGATCTGATGGGGCACCCGTCATGTTGGGTAAAGTGACTGGGGTGTTTGGCAGGGTTTTGAAAGACGTGCCTCATTTGTTAGGGATTCAGTGCAGTGCCCACAAGTTGGAGCTTGCTATAAAGCAATCAACAACATCTATTCCATACATGAAAACAACAGATGAAGTCTTAATGGGTATCTATAAAATATACCATAAGTCTCCCAAAAACTGGGCTGGTCTCAAAGAGTTAGCCAGTAATATGAGCTACACCATTCACAAACCAGTTAACGTGTCAGGGACCCGGTGGGTTGCACACAGAGAAAGGGCTCTGTCTGTTATTCTGTCCAGCTACAAGGCCTTAGTTGTACATTTACAGCACATTGCTTCCACACCAAGGCAAACAAAAGATCAGGCAAGTGGGTTGTTCAAAACAATAAGTATTGTGAGATTTGTCCTCTTTTCTCAGTTTCTGGCTGAATACCTTTCTGTCATGATGGCCTTCAGTCTAACTCTACAGAGAGAAAGCTCAACAGTAGAAACAATAGTCAGTAAGGTTGAAAGCACAGTGCTCTGGCTAGAGAACTACCCTGTGCAGGATAAACTTGACAAAGTCTGTAACGAATTGCTCTTGCTCCCTGACTCTGACACAGCTGACAGTGACACTAGCACAAGTCGACTGACAGGCTCAGCCACTACTCAGGTTCAGTACCATGGATCTGATATCTTCCTTAACCTAGAAAGGGGATATTCTAAGATAGAACCAAACAGGCAGTGTTGCATGATGTTACAAGCCTTCTTTCATCAACAATTGAAAGTATTAACTCACGATTTTCCAATTTTAAAACAGACAAAGTCCTACGGTCATTCAGTATATTTAACCCATTGCAGTTACCAGATAGTGACCAACTAGCCCTTTATGGCAATGAGGAAGTCAGAACCCTCACAGAGCACTACAGTGACCTACTGAAGAAACACAATCATAATGTAAACTTGATTGAAGCGCAATGGTTAGAGCTTAAACCACGTATGAAAAAATCACTGATTGAGCTGTCTCCGAAATTTCACTATTTGGATTTCTGGCAAAAAATTCTCCATAATGATGCACATGAACAGCGATTCCCTGATATTCTGGTCTTAGTCACAATAGCTCTACAGATCCCAACCCAAACTGCAGTAGTTGAGAGAGGATTCAGCTTGATGGGCAGAGTGAAGTCTGACCGGCGGTCCTGTCTGTCTCCTATGACTACATCTGAACTAATGCATGTCAAGCTGTCAGATGCTAGCGTTGCTACATTTGACCTGCAGGATGCCATAACACTATGGTTCAAATCTGGAAAACAAAAGAGAAGATCTCATGTGAGACCATATGGCTGCAGACTAGATTCAAGTTCTGATTCAGAAGTAGACTAGACTCAATCAGTGTTTTACCTTGAAAATAACCCCCCAAAAGCAACAGTTTTCTCTATTTCCACTTTACAGTCCATTTTATGTTTTAAGTGTAAAATTCACCTCACAACAATGTGGACAGGTAAAACTTTGTCCGGACAGGCAACATTTACATTCCACCTGTCCCTCGGACAGGCATCTCAAAAAAATTATTTCTAGCCCTGGACACAGATCAACACTGGAAAAAACACAGCTTTCCTCAGACACTACAGAAACTCTCAGTTAGTGCTATCAGATAGTAACAATTCTTTTTTAACGATTTAAAACAGCTACCCACAACTTTCACTTTCTATTGCTGGCAGCCACCACTTCATAAGCGGCAGCAAGCTTCCTGAGCTCACGTTATGCTAATATGCCTGTTTGACCTCTGCTATTGGTTGGCAGGACATATTAGCATAACGTGAGCTCAAGAAGCTCACTGCTGCTCATGAAATGGTGGCTGCAAGCAATAGAAAGTGAAAGTTGAAGGCCACTGTTTAAATCACTAAAAATGCAATTAGAGAGAATTAAAAAAAAATTACTGTCTTAAACATTAATCAAGCATTTTTGTAGCACCTGGGTAAAGCTGTGTCTTTTCCAGTGTCTCCTTTTAAGACAAGAGACAGGTAGACTCCCCTCCTCCACTGCTTCCTCTAACATTGCTGCAAGCGAGCCAACCAAGTCCCTCTTTAACTGTTTATAATATTCCATTACAAATCCGTTTGCTTTCCCACAGCCTTCCCTTTTTCCACTGTTCCAATTGCTGTTCCTAACTCTACTGCAGTTATCTTAGCTCCCAGAGCCTCCCATTGCTCCTCTGTTAGTGTCTGGATTCTTATACCATCTAGAAACACCATGTCCAGACACTCAGACTGAAACAGTTTCCGATAAAAGGAGAGAAAAGCCTCCCTGATGTGCTTCCCAGTATTCTCTACCCTACCAGAGGGCCCCTTCATAGCAGGAATCACAAAGGATCTGCCCTGCGATAGCCTCACCGTGAGTCCCCCTGGTTTGTTCCCCCATTCGTAGACTCTCTGGCGGGCATAAAACAGGGAAGTGCTAGAGTCCCCAGCCAATAGTAAAATGAGAGCTCCCCGGGCTGTGAGCATTTCTCAATGCAAAGCCTCCGAGGGGGCATCAAGGACCTTTCGTTCTAGATCCTTTAACTTAGCCTCAAGGGCTTGCTGTCTTTCCCACTTCTTTTTCTTTTGGGAGGAGACATAGCTTACAATCATACCCCACATGTATGCCTTGTCTGCCTCCCAAAAAGTAACCTTGAATGGGGCCGTGGCTCTGTTGGTAGCATTATAGCTATCCCATTGTGCTTTGAGATATATGCAAAATTCCTCACTAGCCATAAGTGGGAAATCTCCAGCTCGAATTGGCACATCCCCCCCAAAAAAAACAGTCTGAGTATGATCACTGCATGGTCAGACACACAAATAGGGCTATGAGAAACATCCCACATCTGGCCATAGTGTTTCTAGAGCATATATATGTATATGTATAAAATGGATAGGAAAAATTATCTCTGCTGGTTGGTTAAAACACATCACATGACTGTGCGTATATCAGAGCGTGACTGCACACCTGCACTTTCACCCATCTCCAAAACAATTTTGCTATTTTATAAGATAGATAACCCACTCTAGGGTGTACAGTCGTGCTCTGCTATATGCACGCCTTGGGTGGTTGATGTACTCAACCTGTGGCCTCGTGCATATATCAGAGTGCGACCGCACACCTTAGAGTGGGTTATTTATTACTTATAGTATGTATACATATATATAGAAATAAATATGTGTATATGTCTATGTATATTATTATCTTATGGTGGCACTGTAGCAACACTATAGTTAGGGTTGGTACAGCTTCAATGTTAAATTAAAAATTTTGCACCTTAATAACTTTGGCATACTTCAACGAAATAGCCCAAAATTTGGCATACATGGTCATCCTTCCAGAGTCTCAAGTTATAAAAAGTTTCGTGATGGCATCTTGTATGGTTTTTGAGATATGTAGTTGTAAAAAACAGGGGAAAAAAAACCCCACTTTTTTCCCCATTGGTTAACGTGGGATTTTTTGCCTTCGTCTACAGAACAGATGGAACGGCAATTTTCTCTGAAATTTTCAGGGATGATGGGGTCTGTACCTAGGGTGTGTTTCTGGATGGTTTGGTGAAAAATATTTTTCTATTTTTGAATTATAACAATGTTTGCGATAGCTGCAAGACTGGCAGGGAAATGTCAGTTCTGTTTCTAGCTCTGGTGGGACCAAGGCATCTCTCGGGAGTACCCACATGACTTCTGCCTCTGCCTCTGCCTCTACTCACAGCCTGAAACCACCCTCCTCCTGGGACACACATTGCTGAGCACCCCCTCCCCGGTCCCACATACTCGTCCAGCCCCCCCAGATCATCCCCTGGGCCTGCCCCACCTACCTGACAGCATTTCTGGGATTAGGGGGACAGTCCTGGTCCAGGTCGATGGGCTCGGGAGAGCCGATGGAGGGCTGGTCTGGCAGCTGGATGTGGGCATCAGTTCCAGGAGTCTCCATCGCCTCCTCCAGTCCACCGGGGGTTTTCTTCTGTAGTGTTGCCCCCTCGAAGCGCAGACATGCAGTGACATCCGAGCACCTACGTGCTGATGTCTGCCGCTGCTGCACCCCCTAATTCCATCACCGCTCGGGCAGAGCTCGCGATCTCCATCGGTAGCCGATAGTGAGTGGTACGAGCCTCAGTACCCACCCCAGGAGGAGAGAGCAGTCTTCTGGATGCTCAATCCCCTCCTGACCCCCTGATGACCCGAGTCTGTTCCTGAACCCGGGTCACCGGCATGTCGTGAGGTGTGGCGTCAAGTGCTTCAACCCTCAGTGCCACTGGGCTGGCTAATGAAAACAGTTTGAACTTTAAATTTACTGTTTGTTCTTGGACAAATATGGTTTGTGAGGTCAGCCATCTTGTTTTCTTTTCCTGTGTTAACAAACTTTTTCTGTCCAGGTACTGCTTGGAAATTAATGAACAAGACTTGTAATTAAATCTCATTAACATTCTTTGTTGGATTCTTTTATTAGTATTGTAAAATGAACGCTGGAAATACCAGTTAGTGTGGTGAGCAAAATTTCACTGGTCACTCGCTTAGTTAAGGACTGTTCGATCGGAAACTAACCATTCGCAGCTCTTTACTGTTCAAGCCAAAAAGACTGTGAACAGTAAAGGTCCATGCCATCTTTTCCCCTGCAACAATTTGGGCTTCATTATAACAGTGGCACAGCAGCATGGTAAACAAGCCGACAGAGACAATTTCCCTTTCCCAAACAAAATCACGCTTCTGTTGTGTCCCCAGCCCAGAGAGCAGTAAATGGCCCTAAAAACAATGGAGCCAGTAAGTTTCACACCTAGCTAGTAGCTTCTTATCTTGTCCATCAAAGATTCTGCCAAAAGAATTTTGTGCAATTGCAAATGTGCTCAGCTGGTCTTTAAATGGGAATGTGAATTATGTGACTGTCAGTGATGGTGACTCTGTAGAGCAGTTAAGCACATCTGTCTGGGCACCCACAGCCAGCAGCAAAGGGGAGAGAGAGGGTATAAATTAAGATAATATATGTAATGTAACTAAGGCTGATCAGCCAGTTTCTTCCAGTTCCTTCCTGCTTTTACCACCAACCAGCCTTACTGACCCATCATTTGATTGAGAGCTACCCTAGAGCTTGTGAACGCCTCTCCACACTGCCTATGTTTCCTACTGCTGCCTGCCTCCTCTGCTCTGTGTGGTGCTCTGTAAGTCTGGTCCAGACCACCTCCTCCAACAAGACTACCATGAGTGACCACCTGACCTCTGGTGCCAACATGCAGTCGCTGAATTGAGTTGCCCTTAGGCCATTTCTTTTAACCATTCCTGCTGCCATTTGCCCATCACCAGCGACCCGTCACCGGGGAGAACAGTACCTTGAGAGGACTCCTCTGCTGCAACCACCAACTGACCCAACTGCAACATCAAATATGGACGTTGCCGGTACTGCAATTTGGTAATGAACTGAAGTTCACCTCAAAGCCTCTTCGTGCAGTAACATTTGCCGTCTGTCTTGAAAAGACAAGGAAGAAGTCATGAGATAATTTCCAGTCTGCAACTCTTCATTATAAACGTTAAAAAATTGATATCTAGGGCTTGCCCAGTGTCGTGGAGGGCCTAGGCATCAGTGCCTTACCTCCTGCCACACTGGCGACCCATATTTACGGTGCGAACAGGTCAGCTGGGGAGGGAGAGGATTGAGCGTTCGAAGGACAGCTCTCCTCTTTCAGAGAGGGTGACTTGGCAGGCCTGCCAAATGACTGCCCCCAAGTGGAGGCCTGGAGGGTAGAACGGGATGGGACACCAACAGAGGCTGGGTGCTGCAGGACTCCGGAGTGTGTGTACTCTCCACATATGCACACTGACATGTCACACCCCAGCAGTAGGGAGGGCAAGGAAGAAAATTGTGGAAAAACACCTGCGGCGGGAGATGAAGATCGACCCCCCCACAGGCTCCGCACTGGTGGCCGGGCTAACTGGATTCTGTGGCCAGGACGGCTCAAGGTAAGCTCCCAGAGAAACCGGGTGATGGGGCTGGGGGGGGGTGATCAGACGGGGGCCATCATGGAGATAAGGAGCCCAAAGTATATGTGGGGGAAAAAAAATGATATCTCATCTTGCAGCACAATATGTATGGTTCTGGAGTTTCAGCATTTGGTAGGCAATCATCAGCACATTTACTTATCAAGCCACGTGGTGACCCCCCCCCCAACAAAGAACACAGTGAAAATCTATGTAATGCAATCCTCTCTTCTGAATAAATTCTCGTTATCCTGATGTGATGCATTAAACAAAAATGCAGCTTTATCTTCGCAGATCCTGGCAGGTGCAAAATGTATAATACACTACAACAAGAAAATTAACTGCATCCCCCCTCCCCACCCTGACCTACCCAGTGTTTTGTACAAGTTTCACCTGCCAGGATCTGGGAATATTATGCTGCATTTTTGTTCTACACATAGCATTAGCATAACGTGAATGAATTCAGAAGAGGAGCATGCCCAGCTTGTGATATTCTGTAAATCTGACATAATTTTCCCTTTTGTAAATTCCTGATGCCGCAGTATTAAATAAGTTGATACTGTGGTCTTAATAATCAAGTCATTTATTTTGTAAACAGTTTGTGAAATGAGTGTTTATTTTGTTAATACCAGCCCATTTACTTGTTGAGCTGCTTGGTGACCCCCCTCAAAGAAAACAATGAAAATCTGTGTCGTGTTGAGAACCATAATATAAAACCTGCTCACAAAATGTGTTGTTCCTACTTCATTTCAATCCATATTCAAAGGGAACAGTGATAGACATAAATAAAGCTGCTCCAAGAACTGAGTTGCTAATCACGGCACAAACCAAAGGTCTTGTATGTACCACAACAAGCTAGGCAATCATCTCTTCTGAATAAATTCATAGTATGTTGGACGTGATGCGTTAAACAAAAATGCAGCTTTATTTTCACAGATCCTGGCAGGTGCAAAATGTATATAACTCGTTGGGGAAATGAATTGCTTCCCCCCACCCACCAAGTGTTTTGCACAAGTTTCACTTACCAGGATCTGGGAAGATTAAGCTGCATTTTTGATCTATACATAGCATTAGCATAACGTGAATGAATTCAGAAGGTGGGTGTGCACAACTTGTGATACTTTAGGACTTGTAATCCATAAAAACCACAAGCATTTTTAGCCATCTAGTCTACTGACATCCTTCAAAATGTGTTTGCTGCTATTCCGTGAATCTGATGTCATTTTCCCTTTATTGTGAATTGCTGATGCCGCAATAAGTTGACACTTTGGTCTTAATAATCAAGCCATTTGTAGACAGTTTGTGAAATGAGTGTTTATTTTGCTCTAAGGTGTGTGTGTAGAAACATAGAAACATAGAATTTGATGGCAGATGAGGACCGCTTGGCCCACCCAGTCTGCCCATTTCCCTACCTAATGGATAAGCTGCAGATCCTAGTTAACCAGCAGCCTACTTCTTCCTACCCCCACCCTCTATAATTGCCTTATGACTGTCCCATGCATGCTTGAATTCCACCACTGTTTTTGACTCCACAACCTCCTCCGGGAGGCCGTTCCCTGCATCCACAACCCTCTCTGTGAAAAAATACTTCCTTAAATTACCTCTGAGCCGCCCCCCATCTTCAAATTGTGCCCCCTTGTTCTTGCACACCCCTTTTTTTGAAAGATGCTACCCTCTTGGACTTTGCTGATTCCCTTGAGGTACTTGAAAGTTTCTATCATGTCCCCCCTCTCCCTCCTTTCCTCGAGGCTATGCATATTAAACTCCTTAAGTCTCTCTTCATATGTCTTCCGGTGCAGACCCTGCACCATTTTAGTTGCCCTCCTCTGGACAGCTTCCATCCTGTCTATGTCTTTTTGGAGATTGAGTCTCCAGAACTGCATGAGTACTCCAGATGGGGTCTCACCAGCTGTCTGTACAGAGGGATAATAACTTCTTGTTTTCTACTGGTGATGCCTCTCCTATGCATCCCAGTATCCCCCAACCCTCCTTGCTGCCCTCTCACATTGCTTGCCCACCTTTAGGTCATCTGATATGACTACCCCCAGGTCCCTTTCCATTTTTGTTGTTGTCAGTATCTCACCCCCCCATTGTGTACTCTTCCCCTTCCCCTGGGTTTTTGTTTCCCAGGTGCATTACCTTGCACGTCTTAGCATTTCTTCTAAGCTGCCATACATTTGACCATTCCTCTAACCTTGCCAAGTCCCTTCTCATCCTTTCCACCCCACCTTGTGCATCAACTCTGTTGCAGATCTTTGTGTCATCTGCAAAGAGACACTTTCCTTCCAGTCCCTCTGCAATGTAAACTTATAAAGACATTGAAGAGGACCAGTCTAATACTGAACCCTGCGGTACCCCACTAGTAACCCCTTTCTTCAGAGTGGACTCCATTTACTGTTACTCTCTGTGTCCTATTCTCCAGCCAATTCTTTACCCAGGCTGTCATCTTGGGACCCACTCCCAGGCTGGCTAACTTGTATATTAATCTTTTGTGTGTGACTGTGTCAAATGCCTTGCTAAAGTCTAGGTAGGCCATGTCCACAGCCCCTCCCTGATCTGCTACTTTGGTCACCCAGTCAAAGAAATCTATCTTGTCTGGCATGACCTTCCCGCGTGAATCCATGCTGCCTTGGGTCCTGTGCCCCTCTGGCCTCTAGATACTCGACAATTCTTTCCTTCAGAAGTGATTCCATAATTTTCCCTACCACTGAGGTTAAACTAACAGGTCTGTAGTTTGCTGCTTCTGCCTTGCTCCCACTTTTGTGAAGAGGAATCACATCTGCCCTCCTCCAGTCCTTGGGTACCACCCCATCCTCCCATGATTTGTTAAAGAGGGTAGTCAGTGGTGTCACTAGTTCTACCCTTAGTTCTTTTAAATTGTGGGATGAATCCCATCAGCCCCACTGCTTTGTCCACCTTCAGTTTTAAGAGTTCTTTCAGAACCCTTTCTTCTGTAAATGGGCTGGTATCAACTTCTGTATCCAGAGTGTTTCTACTGTTTGTTTATGTACCTCCCCTCTTCCTTTGTAAATACTGAGCAAAATATTTGTTTAGTATCTCTACCTTTCACAGTCACCCTCTGCCCACCCTCCATCCCCTTTATTAAGCCTCACTATCCTTCCCTTGGTCTTCCTTTGCTCTGTGATGTACCTCTAGAAGGTTTTATCTCCCTTCTTAACTGAGTTGGCTATCTTTTCCTCGGTTTGGGCCTTTGCGGTTCTGACTGCCTTCCCAGCTTCCTTTTGCTTTAACTGATACAGTTCTCTGTCCTGCTCCTTCTGTGATTCCTTGTACTTCCTGAATGCTTTCTTTTTCTCTTGAACCTTCACTGCCACTTCCTTTGAGAACCATAGTGGTTTCTTACATCGTTTTGTTTTGTTTATTTGCTTCACACAAAGGCTTGTTACCTCTGTGATGGCAGTTTTTATTATTCCCCATTGTTCTTCCACCTCCTTCCTGCCCATTTGCTAGTGCATTCCTTTGGCACTCACCCATTTTAGCAAAGTCAGCCCTCCTAAAGTCCAAGTACTTCTGCCTTTGTATGGCTTGACTCTATTGCTGTGTTTATTGTGAACCATACTGTTCAATGGTGCTAGTTCCCAGATGGCTACCCACTTCTACATCTGTGATCCTCTCTTCATCTCCATTTGAGAGAACCAGGTCTAAGATTGCTCCCTCTCAGGTGGGCTCCAATACTAGTTGTCTAAGGCATGCCCCTGTAGGGCATCTAGAATAACCCATTCTTGAAGTGGCTGCTGCAACTGCACTCCAGTTAACATCTGGCATATTCAGATCACCCATCAGCAATATCTCCCCTTTTTCTGCCATTCTAAGTATACTTTCTATCATTTCCTTGTCCATTTCCTCCCCTGAGAAGAGGTCTGTATACAACCCCTGTGCAGATTGTGGTGCCATTGCGGTCTCCAAATTTACCCACAGTGCTTCTTCTCCTCCTGTTTTCCTTTTGTTCTGTTGCTTTGATTCCTTCCCTTATGTAAAGAGCTACTCCTCCTCCTCTTTTACCCTCCCTGTCCCTCCTATAGATAGTGTATCCTGGTATGTTTACGTCCCAGTCATGGTTTTGTGTGTCCCATGTTTCTGTGATTGCCACGATATCCAGATGTTCCTCCTCCATCAAGGCCACTAATTCAGGAAGCTTGTTACTCAGACTACGGGCATTGGTACTCATTGCTCTCCATCTTTTGATGGCTTTACCTTCTTTTGCAGCATCCCCCACTGACCTTTCTACCTCAGTCTTTTTCTCATTTAGTACCCTGTTTTGTAGGAAGAGGCTGGGATTTTCCTGCTGCTTATCAGTGCCTCCCCCCTTGACTAGTTTAAAAGCTTGCCAATGAAGCATTTAAACGCGTTGCTCAAAAGACTTGTTCCCTTCCTGGACAGATGCAGACCATCCTGCCAGTATAGGCTGGTGTCCTCAGGTGGAACCCCAGTCCCCAATGAAGCCAAACCCTGTTCTCCACACCATTTTTCAATCATTCATTAAACTGCATGGTGCAAAGTACCCTCGCCTCACTCATACCATTGACAGGCAGCGCCTCTAGAAGGATACTGTGTGTGCTGCTGTCTTGAGCCCTCCCCAATGCCACAAAGTCCTTCTGCACTGCTCTAATCTCATGTTGAGCCAAGTCATTTGTCCCTAGGTGGACAATGACATCCAGCTCAGACTCCCGTGCAGCTGTTCTTGTGATCCTGAGGATGCGCTTCCTGTCCCTCCAAGCCATGGCACCAGGCAGGCACCTTACTTCAGTTTTCCCTGCTCCCCCCAGTTCTGTCCCCCTAATAATTGAGTCCCCCACCAGGAGCTGCTTCCTTTCCTTGTGGTGTCCTCTGCCTCCTTCCTGTGGACCTCCCTTGTGACAGTTGTCCTCAGCCTCCTTACTCTCCTCTGCGGGTGCATCCATAGGGGAGCTATGCTCCCCCAGAATGGTGTATGGATTGTGGAGTGGAACAACTGACTGGGTGTGCCTCTTTTCCACCACCCTCACCCCCTCTGAGCCCACTGTGGTCCAACTGCTGTGCTTTCTTTGCAACCTCTGAGGTAGTGGTGGTGGCTCTGGTGCTCCCTGGATGGGGGAGGTTCCCTTCCTACCGCCCAGTGTGGCCTGGGGGAAGGTTCCCTTACTACTGTCCAGTGTGGCCTGAAGACGGGCAACTTCCTCCCTCAGGGCAGAGAGTTGTCTGCAAATAGAGCAGCATCTCAGCCTCCAGAAAGACTCCCGGAAGACTGCTGCCCCACAGCCATTACATTGCACTACTCCCCACATGTTTATCTACTTTTTTTTGTGTGTGTGTTTGTGTGTGTGTGATTGGTTTGTTATATAGAAATATATATATTATCGTGTATGCTTATATTGTTAGAGCAGTGTGCTAGAAGGGATATGACAGTGATGCACCTTGCACTCTTGAGAAAATTATGTCAGAACCCCAGGTATAAGGAACTATTTCCAGGGGTGGGTGGGGTGAGGGGTAGGAAGGGTTGGGCCTAAACTGTGCCCTCACAAAGCGATCAGCTAAGAGCCCTGACCCACCACTGCGATGAGTGCCTTCCTGTCAGCAAGATACCCTACACAATAATTTGACAGAGAAATTACCTTGCTAATCAAACAGAGAAAAATCCAGACATCCAAGTCAGACAGAGGTAAACCTCCCTAGCCCCAAAACAGCCTGGTGGTTTGTGCTCTGAAAGCAGTCAGCCCCAAAATACAGTAAGTCAGCTGTGCTTTAAACTCTTCCTGCACTGAAAATCTTAAGAATTTTAACAAACGTAAAGCTAGATCCACCTCCCTCTGTTGCTTGAAAGACTGTCTTTTCCTGATAATTCTAAGTTCCTTATTTCACCTTTTAGTTAGAAGTAGCCTCCACCTGCAGAATATCTGTTACAAACCAAAGACAATTGTAAGGTTCACCTCCCTCTGTTGTGAGCACATCTCACTTTCTTGCAAATCCTGTGTGTCTCAGTTCATGCAATTGATCACTTGCACTAATTGCCTCCAAATTTTTCACTTCTCATTTCTAGTAATAAAATAACTGAGCAATCATGCATGATATATATATCATGCACAATTATTTTTTGTGTAATTCTTGCATGTCTTTTCTCTTATGATTTTATGTAATCCAACAGAATGGCATTGCAAAACTCTGCTTGTAAAATAATGTTGCATTTTCCCTATTATCAGCACAGTTGCACAACCACGAGTGATGGAAACTGAGGTAATAATAATTTATCCTTAATAGTAGCTAGAAAAAGAATTGAGTGCCATTTACAATATGACTGAAAAAGCCTGATCAAATCTTTTTGGTTCAGTAAGATACTATTTCTTAGACAGCCAAATATAATTGACAAGTCTTCTACAAAATAGGAAGGGCCAGTTCTACATTTGTGGTGCTGCTAAACAGCAAACACACGGAAGAAGAGAACTAGAAGCCGAGCAGTCACCTGAGACAAAATAAAAGTTGCACAGTTGCTGTAATACAATATTGTTTTCTTTTTTTTCGAACTTGAAACTTTTTTTTATTTAACGAATGATAAAATACCAATACATTCACATAGTAAAAATTTCCATCCGTTTTTAGGAAAGAGTACCATTACAACCAATTTTACATAAGGTAATTCTGTTTCCCATTTTTACAAAGTTCATTCCATTGACCATCTTATTTCTTTCCTTCTATTCCTTCACAGTACGAAATATAATCATATATATCTCTATCATTACTTCAGGATTCTTTAAACTAATTACCTCTCTGAACTTACAGTTCGCTATTTCCAACAGATAGAAATTCACCAATTTCTCTACTAATCTCTAATGCTTAAACCAAAACAATATTAGACAAGAAAAAAAAAACTTTTTCCTTTTTCTTCCTCTCTCCCTTCCCTTCGTCCTCTTTATTTTCATTCTCAGTATCCATTATTGTAATTATCCACCTTTATTACCCTTCCTTTGTTGGGCTTACCTTCTCTTAAGGGCCTATAATACCGAGAGGCTGCCCAGTATACCGGGAGGTCTCCACCCTCAAACCTAGCCCTAGGGGGGTCTCTTGAGACAAAGCCTTTCTACCTTCCTTTCTAGTTGGAGCTCTATGACCAGACCCTATTTTGGACTTACAACAATTGCTCCAGGGTGGACACACCATCTCTCTCCTCTAAGTGATTGAAGAAGGGGAGCCATCTAGTGTTGTATTTCTCAGTGGTCAGTCTTAACCTTGCTGTGATTGCTTCCATATTTCTTATTTGGTTGATATTATTATACCATTGGGTAATTTAGGGTGGGTCCTCCCTGAGCCACCTCTGGGTGAGGGACTTCAATGCGGCCGCCACCAGGATGTAAAACAAATGTTTCTCTGTGTACTTCTTAAGGTCTGTCGGAGGGAGTCCGAGCACCAAGTTTTCAAACTTTAGGGTTATCCCTAGGGGGAATATTTTGGTTATTTCTTCAGATATTTCTGTCCAAAAGGTAGTTATGTGGGGGCAGGCCCAAAAAATGTGATAATGTGTACCTTTGGACCGGCACTCCCTCCAACAATTATCCAAAGAGAGTGATGTGTAGTGATGTGAGATGGTCGGGGTCTTGAAGAATCAAATGTTAACCTTCCATCTAAATTCTCTCCAGGAGGGCGAGTTTGTTATTTTCTGAACTCCCCCCCAAATTACTCTCCAGCTACCCTCCGGTATACCAGATTCTGCTTCTGCCTCCTAATGGTCCGTTATTCTCAGAATGGCCACAGTACCCCTCTCCTCCATTAAGATTTTATATATTTGTGAAATATATGCCCTCGTGTCTTGTGAGATACTCCTGTGGTAAGTTAGTTTTACTGGGGATGTTGGGCCTTGGGCTACTCTGTGAGTCCTATATTAACCTGTAAATAGTGGGTACACTGGATGTATCTGAACGCATCAGTCTCCTTCAGAGTAAATTCCCTTTGCACTTCTGCAAAGGGTTTCTGGCCTTCCTTCCCTAGAAGCTGTTTGGGATATCTAAGTCCCTTAATCGCCCACTCTGCTAGACACCTATCTCCCCTACAAGCAGGGAAACCTGGCATGTTATACAGGGGGAGATATTCCCAGGCTGGTCTTGGTATCTCCCACTTTTGTCTGGCCTTCAACCACATCGACATGGTGTGCCGTGTGAATGTATTCTTGAGTTGCTTTAGTTCTGTGGGAAGAATTCTCCAAGGCAGCAGGTTAAGCGGTCCTAACTGGCAATCTTCTTCTTCTATCTCCTGCCATCCATGACTTCTCCCACACATCAGCATTTTTATGACCCGTCAATAACTGAGCCGCTAAGAAGTACCTGGGGAAGTCTGGGAGCCCCAGTCCCCCCTTCTCCCTGTGTTCTATTAGTATTTCCCAACGGACTCTTGGTTTTTTCCCTGCCCATATAAAGTCCAATATTTTTTTTCTTTAAGTCCTTCCAGTCCTTATTTGGGATTGGTAAAGGGAGACTGGTGTAAAGAAATAAGAAACGGGGTAGGATGTTCATTTTAACAGTATCTATTCTATTTATAAGTGTCAGCAGAAGAGCAGACCACCTATTTATGTCCGCATACACTTGTTGCTTTAATGACCCATAGTTACATTTGTAGATCAATCCTGTCTGAACAGGGATATGGATCCCTAAGTAATTAATTTTGGTGTCCACCCATTTAAAGGGGGTCATATCTTTTAACCTCTGGTTGGGAGGTCTTCCCCAGGGCCAACACTTCTGATTTATCTTTATTAATCTTAAAGCCAGAAATATCTCCAAAGTTTTTCAGTAAATCTAGTAAGTGTGGGAGGGAAATTTCTGGATCCCTCAAATAGATTAGGGTGTCATCTGCATACAGGGATATTTTATGAATAGTGTTTTGGATCTCTATTCCTTTTATTTCATCTCTTTGCCGTATGGCCTGAGCTAATGGTTCCATGCTAATTGCAAAGAGCAAGGAGGAAAGAGGACATCCCTGCCTTGTTCCTCTGCTAATTCTAAGGGGGGGGGGATATTGTGCCGTTTACCCTCACCCTCGCATGTGGGTCTTAGTAGCATACTTTTATCCAAGTCAAAAAGTTACCCTCAATCCCCATTTTTTCAAGAACCTGGGAAAGGTACGTCCAACTGAGCCTATGGCTTTTTCTGTGTCCGGAAAGATCGCCAGGTCTGTTTTTGAGGTGTGGGTTTTTGTCCGAATAATGTTTAAGAGTCGTATTATGTTGTCGCTTAGTTGTCGGTGTGGTATAAAACCCGATTGGTCAGGGTGGATTAATAGTTCAATATATTTTTGGAGCCGAATTGAGAGTATTTTTGTGAATATTTTTAAATCCTGATTCAGTAGGGCTATTGGTCTGAATGATGCACATTTCGTAAGGTCTTTGCCTTCCTGTGGAATCACTGTTATTAACGATTGTGTCCAGCTCTCTGGTGTTTTACTCTCTTCTAAACATTTATTAAAGACCTCCGCTAGTATCTGGGCCACTGTGGCCCCTAAAGCCTTATAAAACTCTCCACTGAACCCGTCAGGGCCTGGGGTTTAACCCCCTGGTAGCCGTTTAATAACCTCCATTATCTCTTCTGTTGAAATGGGGCGATTCAGGTCCTGTTTCATCTCTTCCGATATTCGGGGAAGGGTAATTGAGTCAAGAAAAGTAGTAACTCTCTTTTTAGTTATGGCTTCATCTTTTTCCTCACTATATAATTTTTGATAGAACTTTTGAAATTGAATTGCTATGTCTCTTGGGTCTTCTAATTTTGCCCCTTGTAGGTCTGCTTCTTGTAAAAAGGGGACATACCTATCAACCTGGGCTTTTCTTAACCTGAAGGCTAGAAGCCTTGAAGCTCTCCCCCCTGCTTCGTGGTATTTCTGGTTCGTGAATCTTAGGTATCCTTCTACTTTTTGGTTTTCGAGCTCTTGTATATTCTTTCGAATTTGGGTTAATTCTTTTTGAATCTGTTGGTCTTGAGGGTTGGCTTTATGTTTTGCCTCTGTTGCTGCTAAATCAGTAAACAGCCTGTTATAGGTGGCTAGTCCTAACTTCTTTTGGGCAGAAGCAAAGCTAATTATGTCCCCCCCTTATCACCGCCTTAAGGGTGTCCCACTTAAGCAGCGCAGAATGGGTCGTTGGGTTGTGAACTATTTGAAAATCTTTAATAGTTTCCTTTAGCTTTTCCACTAGTGTTTTATTGTTCAAAAGAGAGACATTAAGCCTCCACAGGGCTTGTCTACCCGAGGTAGTAAATTCAGCTCTATTGATATTGGGACGTGATCTGACAGGGTTATATTATGTATACTGGAGCTTATGACTTCATGTAAATGTGTGATATTTGTATAAAAAAGATTGATTCTCGAATACGATCTCTGAGGGTTTGAATAGAAAGTGTAGTCTCTATCCTTTGGATGGTGCGCCCTCCAAATATCTACCAAACCTAACTCCTTTGTCAGTGTTGTTAAAGTTCTGGAGGCTGTTTTGTTCATAACCCCCTTTTTTGAAGAGCGGTCCCTCAACAGGTGTAGTGCCACATTGAAGTCCTCCTCCAGAAGTATCTGGCCCCATGGCAGGCCAGCTATTTTCTGAAATACTTTTTCAAAAAAGGTTTCTTGATGCTCATTTGGGGCATAAATGTTAATAATATGGATAAGTTTGCCCTGCATTTTCGCTGATATACTCACGTATCTTCCCTGCATCCCTCCTTCCGTTGCTTCTACTGTCAGATATAGACCTCTGCGTATCAGTATTGCTACCCCCGCCTTTCTGGAGTTGGGATGTGAGGCTGTCACTACCTCCCCCCACCACGCTTGTCTTAGTTTGAGATGCTCAGGCATTGATAGATGTGTCTCCTGAAGGAGAACCACATCCCCTCCCAACCTTTTAAGTTCCTGCAACAACTTTGCCCGTTTTACTGGAGAATTCACCCCTTTAATGTTATATGAACAGACCTTTAAGCTAATCATTATCTTGTGTATGGAAATCTCCAGCAAGCCATGGGGGTCGTGGCCCCTTTAAGTGTGTATTCAAACCTAAGACCCCTTACCTTTGTCTTGCTTCTGTCCTTTCTTCTGTCCTGCTTAATGTCTCGCCCCTCTTTCTGAGTTCTTGCTATGGAATAAACTGAGAACTTCACAACCAAAACAAAAAAGATAAAAAAAGTAATCGTAAAAAAAAAGGTTAACTCTAATTTTACAGTCATCAACCATTAAACCTTTTTCTACTGGACCAACCGTGGTCTAACTCAGTAGAAGAACAGAGGTAACAACAATTTTTCTTGTTATTAAAATATTGAGATCCCTCCCTTCCCCCTCCTTTTAAATATGGAGGAAGCCAAAAATTGAAGGGAAGGAATCCCAAATGAAAATTCACTTTCTATGTGCCTCCCTTCGTCCCCGTCCCCTTTCAATAAAAGGGGAAAAGGGCGAGGGGGTAGCTAAGCTACACTTGTCTCTGTCTAAGAGACTCAGAGCAGTTGTTTTATCTCTCGCTCTGAATTAAAACGTCACGCTTCTCCCCTCTGGGACTCTGATCAACCCCCCGGACTCCACCCATCTTTTAGTTCATAGGACGCTCCCTCCTCCCTTCTCAGTCTGGTTTCTTATAGCCTCCAACCCTTACAGCCAGTCCCCCCACCTTATCGCTGCGGCCACCGTTCTCTTCCTTCTTCTGCCGTCTCTCCCCTCCTTGGTGAGCGCAATTGTCAGCCACCCCCTTTAAACTAGGGTCCACTGCATAATGAAACGAGACACATTGGGCTCTCGCCCTTCACCCATCGGCCCAGACTCACACACCTGTATTAGTCAGGGGTGTATGCATCGCCGACGTTGCCCATATGGTGGTGGATTCTTCACCCCAGCTCACCGGGTGTGGCCATTCTATTTAATCGCATCCCCTCTTACTCACACGAAACCCATCAGCCACAGCTACCTCTGCAAAAAAAAAAATTAATGGAGAGTAGGTTTCTTCAATTTTGACCTGTTGTGACCTTGGGTCTTAGAAACCAAACGTGTGCCTCCCTCCTATTCTAGCTAATCTATCTGTCCCCCGTTTCATTCCCCCTAACCTCATCCCTTTGGGCAGTTGGCACTGCTTCAGTGATACTACTTTGGGTCACATTTTAATTATACTCTTTTCTGCCCTACCCATTTTATCCTAACCCTGACTCCGTAACCTCCCTCCCTCTTCCTCCTGTCTTCACTACTCACCCACTGGAGGTGCTCCGGCAGGGCCCCGGCCCCGATCTGCATATGGTCGGGTTATTCCTTAGAGGATTTTATCCTCATTGGGGGCCTTTAGCTTAAAATGCAAGCGTCAATTCATGGAGTATTCCTTCCCTGCTCCCCCTCCCCCTTGAGGAAGGAAAAAGGGGGGAAACAAAAAAAAAAGATAAAAAGGAAAATCCCCCTTGTCCCACCTTCTGCAACGCGATTAACAGATGCCTATCAAATGGGCAGACTGGGATCCTATCAGCAAGATGAACTTTGGTGAACAGGAATTATCATATTAGGGATATTGCCCTGCATTCCGCCAATTAACCCCTTCGAACAAAGCCTTTCGGAGTTTCAATCCTTTTGCCCTCTCTTCCCACCCTCCCTCTCTTTATTTCCTCCCCCCCTCTCGTGTTTCCTCCCTTTCACCCTCTCTTTTCAGGTAGTAACCATTTTACCATACCCCGAGAAGAGGGGTAGTCATCCAGGAGCAAAAAGCACAAATAAAACTGACAGGAAAAAAGAAAGTGGTCAGCTCTTTCAGTAACAACTTATCTGTACCAAGTCCCAAATAAAGTTTGTTAGTCCATCGCTCTCCTTCCAATTCTCTTAGCCGTGAAGGCTCCACTCGCTTACAGTTCTCTTGTGTCTCAGCGCTGGGGAGACGATCTCTCATGCAGGCCCTGATCCGGCTGCTTTCCTCCTGCCTCTGCCCTCTTGATAATCTTCTCAGCTTCTCTCACCAGTGTCTTCAGAATTGTGCCCAACCGTGGCCTCTTGATCCCTTTTCCCATCGTGTGCCATATGTTCTGCTGGAGCTTCTTCTCGAATGTTTCCAACTCTAAATCTGGTAGTGTGACACCCCAATCTTTTAGCAGAGGAGCAGCTTCCAGTATGTTTTCAAAGGTTTTCTGACCCTGGTCTGTGTTGGAACCTTGGTCTTGCTGGAAATAGTAGTTGGCCTCTTATTTTTTCCTTTCTCTGACCTCTTTGAGTACTGCTCTCACTTTCAGTCTTTCTTGCTGCAGGGCCGGGGAGAAGTCTTGCTCAGAGAAGATGCTATGCCCCTGATATTTCAGCTCTTTGAGTCGCCATGCTTCACGTAAGATCCATTCCTTCGATTGGAACAGCACCATCCGGATTACCCATGATCGGGGTCTGGCCTCAGGGCTGGTGGGCTTCGGAACCAGGGAGCAGTGAGCTCTATCCAGGGTCAGATCTAAATCCGCCGGTATTTCCATTAGAGACCACAGTAAATGCTGGATAAAGTCGATCGTGGTAGCATAACCCTCTTCAGCCCCCTCTGGGACACCATGGATCTGAAAATTGTTCCTGCAGGAACGGTTTTCAATGTCCTCGAGTCTGGCTTGTGTTTCTCTCTCTTTTTGTAGTAGGAACAGGAGGACTCTGTTATCAATGTCTTGCAACTCGGTTATCTCCGTAATTTTCGCAGTGTTTGCTGCACTTTACTATCCATGTTTCGTACATCCTGGTGTAAGTCTGCAAGTGACGATTCTATCTTTTGCACTGATGATAGTATTTTTGGAGGTTCTCTCTGCTCTCCTCAGAAGCAGGAGTTCATTATCTTCTGTATCTACCGATGACTCCGAGAGGTTGCGGCTCTCACGTGAGCAGGCCGCGTAGCCCTCTCTTTCTTCATCCATGGTGAGCTGCTTTAGTTTCATTTGAGGGCCGTTATTTTTCACCATTTTCGGTCTATTGTTTCTGGTAGTCATCTCAGTGTTGGTCTTCGACTTTTAAAACTCTACAGCTTGTAATTTGTGGGAGGATTATTTTAGATTTTGACTGGTGGGCCTCGGAGCTCTTAGCCTAGCGTCCCATCGCTCCCGTGACGTCACCGGAAGTCCACAATATTGTTTGCTTTCAGAAAATGGGAAAATGAGTAAATGAGTAGACAGGAAAAGCAGTTGCAGCGTTTTGCACAAATGCACATTTTCAAGAAACCTGTCAGGGATAGAGTGCTCGACCTCCAATTCTTCCTTATAATGTTTTGGTGGTCCTAAGTAAAAGGATATTTGACACAAAAATAAAACTATTATGCACAGGTTTACACAAGTAAACAATACACATCTGATGGAGCACTAACACTACTTAACACAAATCAGTAACAACTGTCATAACAGACATAGAGTGCTTTTTTATTTACCGTGCACACACCAAGTATTCAGTCTCTGATATTCATTTTTCCAGATATCAGAAACAAAAAAGCAGCACTCAAAATATCACTGTATCAAATGGCACCAGTTTTAATTTTTTGTTTAAATGCACAGTGGTCTTTCAGCACTAAACAAGCAAACATGAAATCATATTTTCAGGTTTGTTTGGCTTCTAATCTGAGCATGTTTTTTCTCAGAAAGCAAGTGAAAAGGGCCAGCCTGGGAAAGCAAATCCTTCCAGACCTGCTCCCTTGGCACTGTAGCACAGTATGCTCAGTTTTGCTTACTAAACACCTTCAGCAATAATTTGAAGTCTTGGATTACAGTACCTTTGAGCTAGAAGCTCTTTTACAAAGGTTCCACATCTGAGAACACACAATAGCATACATTTCAGACAATTCATAGATTTAAGCAATAGCAAAATAAGCAAATTACAGGCTACAGAAAACAACTGGCATAGAACTTGAAAATCTTAGACAGGTAATTCACCAATTATATTTAAAAGTGATAGAAAAACAAAGAGGTGTGAGCAGGTATAACAATATTTTTAGACAATGGTAAAGCAGCCAAAGTTGGTCTTGTCAAATTGTACAGTTGGTAGGGGGTAATGGGTAAATGGTAGGTGAGGGGCAGTGGGAAGGGGGGTAGGGGAAAAGTGGTGGAGGGGTAACATGTGATAGAGGCTATGAGGGACTGGTGGAGGGTTAAGGGAAGCGATGCTTGGGAAAGTAGGGGGGTGGGATAGGTATAGAGGGGTGGAGATGTTATTTGAGGTGGTAGACCTGCTGTTAAGTGCAGGGGGAGGGGTAGAGTTTGCACAATGATGATTGGGGGAGTTACTCATCAGTGAGGGCAGTCGCAGCTGCTAAGTGCAGCTAAGTGATGTCATAACTGTCTCTTGAAGGGGCAAAGCTTCAGCTCATCCAGGAGATCCCTAGGGAGGGTATTTAGCCAGTAGGCACAGTACACAAAGGATCGTTGTCCTTGAGAGGTACAGCAGTGGGGTACTTGATATGATTGTCTTAACGTATTTCTAGTCCGGTGGGGGTTTGTTAGATTACGGAGGTTCTGGATTGCTGGGGGGTTAAGTCTAAGCAGATTTTCTTAGCAAGGAGGCAGGTTAGATATTTCATTCTACCGTTTAGGTGTAGCCAGTCAGTCAGAGTGTACAGGTCACAGGTATGGATACGACGATCGGCACCTGTTATTAGCCTACAGGCCTTGTTAAGTGCAATGGTGATCCTTTTGTGCAACGTATCTGATGCTGCACTATACACCACCAGACCATAGTCAATAACAGAGATAATGGAGCTATTCACTGCATGCCAGAGTGCTTCTGTGGTCATACACCAACTCTACCTATATAGGAGGTCAATTTTAGCATTGACTACTTTTGTAACACTGTCCATGTGATTGGAGAAAGAAAGGACGCTGTCTAGGGTTACTCCAAGGTATTTGAATGAGTGAACCTGTTCGAGTGAGGTTCTGTGACTTTTGTTTATCATGTGGATTTGCAGATAGCATGACTTTTGTTTTTTTAACAGTTCACAAGCAGTTTGTGCTTCGTGAACCAGTCCTTAACAGCTGAGATGTTAATTTGTGTAAAATATTGGCAAATGTACTGCCATATGTTAAGTTATCTAATAAAGGCATTGGATGCTAAACCTTTGACAGACTGCTGCAGAAAAGTAACATAGAAACATGCTACTTTGGGGTTTGTAGTCAGAATTACAGCAACCTGACTGCAATAATGTTGGATTTTGTTTAACATTCCTTCAGTATGTTGTATTTTCTTTAACTACTTGGTATGGAAGCCCCTGGATGAATTATGTCTTTTACTGCATAGTGCTGTGTTGACTTGCTTAGCTGGATGTTTAGAGGGAATTGTTTTCACCTAGGGTGCAGGTAGATGCTGTGATGTGCAATGCTTTTTTATCTCCAGGACTGTGTAAATACAGTGAATAGTTGTATTTATTTATGATTGCAAGACAGTTCCCACAAACAATCAATAAGGAATCAGAACCTTGCCCTTATATACCCACAAGCCATGTTTGGCTCTTGATGATGTTCCTTACCAATACTGCAAGCTCTTTTTTGGTCCTGGTCCCATCTACCTTAGGGGATCGGCCCCTGCCCTGCAGGCCGCTCCCCCATGCCTAGGCTTACCCCCCTAGGTGAGGACACTGGGTGGGCACCCCCTCCCCATGAACAATGGTCTCAAGCCTTGGCTTACTCCCTAGGGTGGGTCCGGAAGCACCACAGTAGAGCAACTGCAGTGACATCCCACACATCAACACCAGCATAACGCCGTAGCCAGCCCTGACGCACATCTGCTCGACGAACATACCCACGATGCGAGGCACCACACTGCACACCCCGACCGCTACCACCACTACTGTACACAGAATGGCACACTATGTATGGACCTCTCGAGAGTGAGCCGGTGATTGGCGAACCCCCCCCCCAGCACTAGGGCAGCAACGGACGGACAGCAATGGGATACACTGGGCAGTGGTGGCAACCACGGAGAACAGCACTGCAGCAATGACTGGCAGGGACGGGTGGCTCGGCACAAGGATACACCATGGGCGGACCACAAACCAACATCAGCAGCACTTGTTGCCACTGTGGGTGGTGCATTAATGTGCTTTGCTGGGCGCTGTGGATGCGGTCGGGTTCGATGTGTCGCTGTGGGGTAGTCAGTGTGGGGGTGTCGCTCTGACACCATGCTTCCGGCGGGGCCATGGGAGCGGGACCCTCCTAGTGGACATGGATTGCAGTGGAAGCGGCAGCTGGCAGGGCATCAGGGACAGGGGAAGGATTTTTTGTAGCTGCTGTGGAGATCCCTGGGGGAGGGGATGTGCAATGACAGCCAGTGTCCGTCCCACCCCCCCATACGTGAGGCACTGGCAACGGCAGTATCCCCAGCCTCCACCAGAGGTCCATAGAGTGCCGGACACTCTTCCCCCTCCCCCCAGAGAAGGAGAGCCATCCCTGGGATGCTCAGTCCGTTTCCCCACAGCCAGCCCTGCAACTCCCAAGTCCATTTCCGAACCCGAGATGTCGTCACCACAAGCGGATGCCATGCCACTGCGCCAGCAGGCCAGCTATTCTACAAGCTTTCTAAACTAATCAGCCCAAAAAAGCTCACAGCTACAATTCATTTTATTTGAACAAGTAAGTTTTTGCTGATAATAGAGATGGAGAAGGAGGAAGATGATGCTGTAATGTTTTGTTTGTTATTATTTTAAATGATTGTTTTGCAAAACAGACAATAATAAATTTGTGACTCAAGTCTTTTCTCATTCTTTCCTTTGTCTTGTAATGAATTCATTATAAAAAAAAAAACAGTGTTCTGTCTGTCTCTTTGCTCCATAGCCAGTGACATTGGCCTTGGCACAAATGGCTTAGTAGAGCCATGTCCCCTGCAACCTTTTTGCCGTGGTTGCACCCCTTGATGACAGATTCAACTGTCATAGCTCCCTGGTGTCTAGTGGCACTCACTACCCACCTATTTCCATCCCATGAAGATAAAATAATATGTCCCCGGTAGCCCAGTGGTTCCTCCCCCATTCTCCAATTGCATTCCCCGTATATTGTTTAAAGTATTTCCCTGGCAGTCCCAGTATATATTTTATATTACTGTTGGTAGTCCAGTGCTTCCTCCCCCCTCCTCCATTCTCTGATCACCATACCATGTATAATTTTTTTATTCGCTGGTAGTCCAGTGGTCCCTGCCCTATTCTCCGATCACCGTCTTGTATAAAAGTTTTTATTACCTGGTATTCCAGTGGTCCCCCCGCCCCGTTCTCCGATCGCCGTCTCATATATAATTTTTTGTTCCTTGGTAGTCCAGTGTTCCCTCCCCTTCCCCTGTTCTCCGATCGCCATCCTGTGTATAATTTTTTATTTCCTGGTAGTCCAGTGCTCCCTCCCCCAGTCTCCGATTGCCATCCCCAATGTTTGTTTTTTTTAATTCAGGAAAAAATGTCCTTTACAAACATAAGAAAATCACCAGCAGTAAAAGGCCTTATGGTCTACCAAGTCTGCTCGGTTGTGCAGCTAGTAGTCCTTATTTTGCAGCTGCCCCCTCCTCCCTTGCCCCCTCTCCCTTGCCCCTCCCTCTTGCTCTGTTCCATTCCCTCAGGAAGCCCCCCACTGTTCTACTGGATACCACCACTGCCGGCAGCATGTTCCACCCGGCCAGCTCCCTTTCCGTAAAAATGTGTCTCCTCATCTCCCTCCTGAATCTCCCCCTCCAGTCTCATATCATGGCCTCGAGTGTCCCTCCCCTCTCTTAGTTTAAAAAGCCCCTCCATAAAAGACTTGTTTATCTCCGTCATGTGCTTGAAGGTTTCAATCATATCTCCCCTCTCCCTCCTCCAGTGAGTACATGTTCCATTCCCTCAGTCTACTCTCATATGGTAAGTCCCTCAAACCTTCGATCATCTTTGTCACCCTGTGTTGCACCCCCTCCAGTAGCTTAATGTCCCTCTTCAGGTATGGGTTCCAGAACTGCACGCAGTACTCCAGGTGAGGCCTAACCAGCAATCTATACAATGACAGAATCACCTCCCCCTTCCTGGAGGATATAGCCCTAGCAATACAACCCAGCATCCTTGTGGCCTTTGCAGCTGCCTTTCTACACTGTGCTGAGTTGTTCATTGCCCCAGTAATGAGCACCCCCAGATCCTTCTCCTCCTCAGTCACTGCCAACTGCACACCTCCCAGATGGTAGCTCCTCCTTAGATGTTTAGCCCCAAAGTGCAGCACCTTGCATTTTTTGGCATTGAATCCCAGCTGCCAGGTGTCTGACCAAGACTCCAGCTTTGACAGATCCTCCTGCGGCCCCTGCCAGTCCCTTGGGTCATGTACCACTGCTCCCATCTTGGTGTCATCAGCAAACAGACTGATTCTGCTCTTGATGCCCACCAAAATGTCTGCAATGAATATCTCAAACAGCACTGGTCCCAGCACTGAGCAATGTGGAACTCCAATTGTCACCGCCTTTGGGGACGATAGCTCCCAACCCACCACCGCTCTCTGCTGCCTCCCCTGCAGCCAGTTCCCTACCCAGCCCACCATCTCTGCTGCAACCCCTGTAGTTTGTAGCTTACTTTCTAGTCTCCCATGTGGCACCAAGTCGAATGCCTTACTGAAGTCCAGGTACAGGATATCCACTGTGTGGCCCTTGTCCAGTTGTCTAGTTACCCAATCACTGTACTCCACCAGGTTGGTCTGGCATGATTTGCCAATGACAGAGCCATGCTGTATACTGTCCTGCAGCCAGCTGGCCTCCAGAAGGGTCACCAGCCTCTCCTTCAGGATTGTCTCCATCAGCTTTCGCATGATGGATGTGAGACTCACCGGTCTATAGTTCCCCGGTTCATCCTTGGGGCCACTGTTATGCAGAGGTACCACGTGAGCCAGCCTCCAATCCTGAGGTACACACCCTGAATCTAGTGAGATATTGAATAGGTCTGCCAAAGGCCGCGCAAGTACTTCTGCCTGTTCCTTCAGTACCCTGGGATGAATGCCATCTGGCCCTGGTGCCTTGTCCACCCTTAGTGCCCTCAATCTCTCCAGTACCCTGTCCTCTGTGATTTCCCTATCTGTCACACTCCCTCCCTCCCTCCTTACCTGCCTTCAGTCCTCCCATGGGTATCTTCCCCCCTTTTCCTTAGTAAATACCGAGCAGAAGTAGTCATTTAGCGTTTCTGCCATTTTCCACCTCGCTTCCACACATCCCCCTTCCCTCTTAATCCTTACTATATTGTCCTTACAGACCCCTTTCTCCCTGATGTACCTTCTCTCCCTCCTTAATGCCTTGCACCAGCCTGAGCTCCCTTGCTGCCTTTTCCGCCCTTACTGCCCTTGTCACCTCCTTCGCTTCCTTCAGGTACTCCTCCCTGCCCTCCCCCCTCCCTGTCTTCTTATACCTCCTAAAGGTGACTCTTTTCTTCCTTATCTTTTCCATGACTCCATTGGTCACTGAGCTAAGTTTCTTTGCCCTTGCCTTCTTACTCCTGGCCTTGATGCAGGTCTTCATTGCCTCTGCTACCCCCAGCTTTATGATCTCCCACCTCTGGTTAGTATCCATACTAGGGTTAATTTTGGCCATGTACTCCTTTACTATTTCCCCCATCTTCCTGAAGTCGGCCCTTCTAAAGTCCAACACCCTTGTGTCAGACACCACTCCTTCCTTATCCATATCCAATGTGAACCATACCGAGTGGCCGTTGCTCCCTTCCAGGGGCTCATCCACCCTTAGTTCCCTCACAAACTCCCCATTTGATAGCACTAGGTCAAGAGTGTTCATTAACCTGGTTGGTTCGCTATTTACACCAAGAAGTTGTCCTGGAAGGTGTCTAGCACTACCTACTCCCTTGCCGATCAGTTCCCCCCACCTCCACCTCCCACTCAGCACCCACCACCCCACACCCCCCAGTACAGCCCCATACACCCTCATACTCACGTGAACAGGTCCCAGGTTTGAGATCCACTCTCCGATCGAAGACACGTCTTGCTGCTAGAACTGGTGACTGCAATATGAGAAAACTAAGGTAAATGTGGTTCAATGTATTTCAATGGGTGGGTTCAATTTTTATGCATAACTCAGCCATTTTTTGACATTTTGATATCAAATTTTCAACGTGGCCTTTTGGGGACCCCACCGCATGAACAATAGGACTGTCATTATGCAACTCCCGCCCAAAAGTTGATTTTGTGGTCACTTGGCGAATTCACCTTTTGGGCAGGATTTGAAACATTTTCCTGCCTTTGTTCATGAGTTGGGATCATAAGAAGATTATGTTAAAAATTCTGGGTTGAAATATGTAAAAACTGCAGAGTTATGACCATTCGTTGCAATTTTGCCATGCACGCTCGTAACTTCGGAAATGTAAATATTTTGACTCCGAATTTTCAACAGAGACTTCTTATTACTCCACCACATGTATGTCACAGCTGTCATTTTTCAAATCCTGGTCAAAATCTGTTTTTGCATCTGTGGCATGGAATGGCACTGCAGTTGCGCAGAATTACGTTTTGGCGGGGATTCGAAAATTTTCAGTACCGGGTACATGAGGTGGGGTAATAAGATGTCTATGCTGACAATTTGGTCACTGTTGTCCTATAAATGGAAGTGCAGGGCCCTTTCACAGCTACATACATACTGTATATGCATTTATGGAGGGATAGGAGCACAGGGCCTGAGACAAATAAGGATACTATTACTGTATCTCAAAAACTATAGATAGGTGGGAGCACAGGGCCCAGAGGGCCCTGCGCTTTCACAGGCAAATAAGGCTATGATTACACTATCTCAAAAAGTAAGGAAATTCTTTGCAAAAACTTTGTTAATGCATCAGTTAGGGTTGAAGATAAAGTGACAAATGTAGGGAAATATGACGTTAAGGTTTCCAACCCTAAAACCCCTGCCCCACCCTTGAAGCGAATGATGGGTGGAGTCTTCCTTGGGGTTGTCAACCCTAACACTCACCCCATACCTTCTTTGGAGACATGCGACAGATGGATACTCTCTGACTACTCACATTATATTTTCCTACCTACAAAGAGCAGGAAACACCAGCTCACAACCTCTGGTCTTCCACATATCCAAGTTCCAGTAGCCATCCTGCAAAAACATGGCATCAAAGCAGTCACGTCACTCCTTGCCTGAGTATAGACGCCTCCCCTACTGGCAGAGTGTCTATGTAGGGCCCCCACTTATTCAGGAATAATTCTACTCTGCCATGCATTTGATATGTGAGTCACTCTAATGCTAAGTTTTTTACCACCAGGATTTTCCATTGATTCCTGTGGGCTTAGCATGGGAGACCCACGTATTCTGAATGCATTGGTGAGCTAAAGTTAGTAGTAGTACCCTTACCATTCTGGGGTATGCCTCCCATCCTTCCTTCCCCTAGTCCTCCACCCCAAACAATAGTGACACTGCAGTATACACTACCTGTATATAAAGGGCATCTGAGATTGTCTGTGCAGTTGTTGATCAAAAGGGGCGTCGATCCCTACACTCCCAAAAGTAGTGTATATAGGTACCCAAGGCACTGTTACATCGGCCACATGTAGGGGGGACTGCTGGGTGAAATTTATTGACGACAACTGGTCGGCAGTATAGCCTATGCAAAATCTTAAACTGTGATTCCTTAAATTTATTGCACATTAGGAGACCCTTGTGAGATGCCATTACTGTGGCCCAATTGTCATCTGAGATCTGAAGCCCCATGTCCCTGTCCCATAGCCCTCTAACCTTAGCCATCCTATCTGGGAACAAATCTTGATCCTGCTTCACTGGCTGTACCACCAGTCCCCTTGGGTTGGAGCGTGCACACTACAGGAGCTCCTCCAGTGATCCCAAAGCTGATGCATCTCTGACCATTCTCCCTCTGCTCAGTCCATTTGCCCATATCTGAAAGCACTTGTATCAGTGCTTTACCGGTAGTCATAGTGCTCCCAGAGGTCCTCAAATGTCCTCATCCCCCCCAATACAGGTCTCTCATGCAGCACACCCCTTCTAACTCTCAAGCCCTGAAACCTCCATCCTCCATCCCTGGCAGGAAAGCAGAGTTCCCCAAAATCGGGACTAGCCACGTGGCATCTCCCCCCGCTCCTCTCCTCTTCTTCATGTATTCCCAAGCCTCCAACACCCATTCCACCAAGGTATTTTTATCCCACAGTCGATGATATGCCCCTTTACGCCCCCCCGGATCCAGATATGCTGCCAGGTGTACTGCTGTTACTTCCCCCTCGAGATCCACCCAGCAGCCCTCCTCCCCTCTGTGGACCTAATCCTGTATGTATGTATTCTGAATCGATAGGAAGTATATCCCTGGAGGTCTGGGAAACTGAGGCCCCCTTTTACTGTGGTGCCTTTAAACCTCAGCAGACTCATCCTGGGTCTTTCGTTCTGCCAAATGAATCTGCTAAATTCCTTCTCCATGTCCCTGATGTCCCCATTCATTAACCCATTGGGAGCATCTGCATGACATACAAAATCCTTGGTAGCACATTCATCTTTAAAAGATTTATACGCCCCATCCACGATATGGGCAGAGCGCTCCATCTTTCCATGTCTGCCTTAACTTCTCACATCAGGGGGACATAATTAAACCCATACAGCTTAGTTAAGTCCTTTCCCACCTTTATACCCAGATAAGTAAAACTATCCTGCACTGCTTTGAAGCCCATTGTGTCCCCTCCCCACCCCACCCTCTGATTGGATACTCTTAATAATTTGGACTTAGACAAATTTAGTTTATACCCGTAAAAAGCTGCAAATTGCTGTACTACCTTCAATAATGCCGGGATTGTAGTACTCAGTTTCATGGTGAACAGTAACAGATCATCAGCGTACAACGTGGTCTTGTTGTGCCCTCCCAGCTTACTCCTCACCCCCTTGATTCTGAGGTCTTCCCTAATCCAGATGGCCAGTGGCTCAATAGCCAGGGCAAAGAGAAGTGGATATAGGGGCCAACCCTGCCTCATCCCCCTGTATAGCCCAAACGTGGTCGAACGGCTACCATTTATCAGTACATGTGCACTAGGTCCTTGGTACAACATCCTGACCATTTTCACATGTGAGCCCCCCAGCCCAAACCTCTCCAAAACCCCAAACAAGTAAGGCCACTCAATGCGGTTGAACGCCTTTTCAGCATCCATGGATAGCACCACCACTTGCCCTGGGTATTGATTCCCCCAGCGAATCATGCTGAATAGTCTCCTCATATTGTGGTACGATAGGCACCCCTGAACAAAACCAGTTTGATCCGGATGTATCAACAAGGCTGCACCTGCTCCAGCCTCCAGGCCAAGACCTTCATGAAAATCTTCACTTTGCAGTTAAGGAGAGATATGGGCTGGTAGGATCTACATTCCGTTAGGTCCTTACCTGGTTTGGGGAGTACACAAGCAGGACATAGGTATACCATCCCCCTCTGCTGCCTCCCCCAACATATCTGCCATTACCCCTGCCAGCTCCCCCTAAGCTCCTTATAGTATTCCATCACATAACCATCCGGGCCCCCTGCTTTCTCTCTTTTCATATGCACTATCGCATTTCCAATATCCCAGCTGTAATTTTTTCCCCTAATTTCTCCCTTTGTTCTTCCATGAGCCCTGGTATCTGAAGACCGTCTAAAAATTCTGAGGCCAAGTGCTCCTAGTTGTCACACTCCACCTTATACAATGTTTTATAAAAGGCAGCAAAGGCCCCTCTTACTTTATCATTATGGGTATGTATGTGCCCCTCCTGATCCTTAACCATCGTTACCACTGTGGTTCCCCTCCTACCCCTAGCCAGTCATGCCAGAATAGCCCCAGGTTTATTCCCTCATTCATAAAGGGCACAGGGTCATAATGTCGCACTTCAGAATGTCATGCAGCACAATCACGTTGCCCAATTTCAGTTTATTTTATTTTCTGTGGGGGGCTTTGCCCCCCACACCCACCGTTATGGGGGGCTGCACCCCCTGGACCCCCCACTTAGGATTCTAACTTCAGGGGGATCCAACTCAGAGAGCGCACAGGTCCGGGATTCGCCATAATGCCATACGCTATTAAGCGTACGACATTATGATCTGGTACATTCATAAAGCCTCTGTCTTGTGTAAAACAGTGACGTACTGGCCTCCCCCATCAGTAACAGACTCAGGGCCCCCCTGAGCACCAGCAGTTCCCATTGCAACTGCTCTGTCGGTGAGCTAATAAGTCTCTTTTCTGTGTCCTTTAACTGCTGCCCAAGGGCCTGCTGCTGCTGCCTAACCCTTTTCAGTTGCATGTGGTTTGCCACATATCCCATTATCACACCCCCTCATGTATGCCTTCCCCACCTCCCAGTAGATTACCCTGGTAGGAGCAGTAGCCACATTCTCTGCCTTGTAATATCCCCACTTTGTCTTTAAAAATTCCTGGAATTTTTCTGAGGTTAAGAAATATGTGTGGAACCACCAGTCTGGATTGGGATGTCCGCCCCTCCCAGTGAACGATCTCATCACCACCATAGCATGGTCTGATTTATGTATGGGGCTGTGTGATACATCCCTGACATCACCATATACCTTCCTAGTGACGTACATATAGTCCAGCCTGGACCAGGTTCCATGTGGGATTTGAATAAAGTGTATACTCCCTAGCCTGGGATTAGCCACCCTCCATATGTTCACTAGGTCCAGATCTATTATTCCCTGCTTCCACTGTTGTATTGCGCCTTCATGCTGTCCCATCCCCACGGAGTGGTCCAAGCTGGGCTCCATCACACACTTTTGGAAACTACACAGATTGGGAAACTGTTCCGTAACCAGGACACCCAGCAGATCCTTATAGAACTCTGCATCAAATACAGATGGGGCATATGTACTGGCGTACTAGCATACGTGACCTGCTCTCCTCCCACCTTGCCCTGTACAAAGACATAGCAACCCTCGCTAGGGTCTGCCACCACCCTTTCTACTGTGATGGGGAAATTTCTATGAAACAGTATCACCACCCCCCTTTTATGCGAGTTATAGGTCACAGTGTGTCAGTGTCAGTGGCTCAGTTGGTAGCACACTCGCCTCTGAGGCCGGGAGATCAGAGGGCTGTGGGTTCAGTTCCCACATCTGGCACTTGCGTTATTATCCCAATACTGACACTGTAGTGCAGCATGAGAGGGATGCTGCACTTCTGAGGTGCCGTCTTTCAGATGAGACGTTAAACCGAGGTCCCATCTGCCTGGACTGGTGGTAGTTCAGGTGGATGTTAAAGATCCGATGGCACTTATCGAAAAGAGTAGGGGAATTTTTATTTGAAACGTAACAAAAATATACAAAGCAAGAATGCAACATACAGAAACACAACAAGAGAAAACCAAAAACAAGTATTAAGCCATACAGTAAGTCTCAATAGAGAAAACAATAGTAGCAAAACAGAAATAAACAGACAAAAAAAAAAAAAAACAAGCTCGAATCAGCATAGTAAACCCAAAAAAGAAAGAAAAACACCAAAAGAAAAGAAAAGAAGCATGAATACATAAACTAGAGTAAACTATAGAAAAAAACAGCAGTTACAATCACCAATAGCCTAAAAAAATAAAGAAAAATGCAAAAAAAGAAAGCAGTATTACATCATACAAGCTAACCTTTGCAAAAATTTCAGCCAAAAAATAGCAAGAATGGAGAAAAAAACACAAACAAAATAAATGAAAGTAAGGAGACAAAATACAAAAGCAGAGAAGTCCATGAGGCCAACACAGCATCAAAATGCATACCAATAGTGTTCCAAAATACCCCACTTTAAGGAAAAAAACTCTGAATCTTTCTTCCTAGATATATAAGAAATCACAACTTGATATAAGGCAGCCGGAGTTGTCTGCTTTTGTTGAAAAAGAAAACCACATCGCACTTGCCAAACACAGAATAAAATAGCTGCTGCCAATACATTTAAGGTGCTCACATGACATTTACTCCACTGTGTCACAAACCCACTCAGCAGGTCAGGCCCTCTACTCCCAAAGTGCCAACCTCTGAGTACAGTCTTGTGAACAGTGTAACAATACAAAGTAACCCTCTTGTCTGTTTTTGTGAGTTCAGATCAACCTTTGGTCTTAAGTTCTGGAGGGATTCAAACTGTTAACCTCCTGTTAGCATGCCCAATGCACAGGCTCAGATATATCTGTCTTCGGGGGGCCAGATATCTTTGCCTATGTGCACCTAACCAGGTATACAGAGATGAACCCTTGAAAACTTTAATAAAGACCTCAGATTTAAAAAGCTTCTCTTTCCAGTTTGGTACCACCCTTCAAGCTTATGTTTAGTATCTGCAATAACCATGTACTTTTCTTACAAATAAAAAGAAGTCAAAGACAGACCAAGTAAGTTCTAAAAAGAATTTTACTAAAATAATTAAAAATATGTAAAATGCCAGCTAAATTAAAGCGCATCAGTTGAATTCGCCTCGACATAGATGACACGGGTTGGGGAACAAACTTGGGTCACTGGAGGGCAAGCCAGGGAGAAGGATGGAGTGTCCACTGACAGCTCGCCTTCTCTGGGAGGTGCAGGTCGATGTCTGCTGACCCCTAAGCGAGGCTGGGGTTCAGCTGAATCCACCCACTGGCAGCAAGGAGAGACAGGCGTCGAGCGTGAAGCCTAGACATCATGGCATGTCTCTCCTCGGAGGAAAACCACCAAAAATGGCACCCCGGCCAGTCAGATGACAGCCTCCCCGGATCCTCATTCCCGGGCTCCCGGACCTCCATCGGCCACCTCAGCAGCAGCCAGGGTTGTTGGACTTAGCCGAATAGGCTCTTCCCCTTACGAAGGTAAGGGACCCTCCCGATGAAGGGATATGTCGGGGATACCTGGGCTGGCTGTGATGTGGGGTGGTGGGGTCGGGTGCACCAGGGTGGGGTAATCCATGTAGGGGCCCGAAGGGAAGCCCGGTCAGGTGCGTTGGGGGCGATAAATACCATAATACAAAAAAAAATAAAAATATGCAAAATGCAAAATACATAACTCTTATACCACCAGACATACAAATCTTTTAAAAGAAACAAGGTTTAAACAGTGCAATTCCTACTACAGTACTTAGTCACTAAATACTTGCTTAAAAGTGCTCCCAAGATGTTTCATGGTCAGAGTCTAGGTAAAAATGTGTCTCTGTGAAGTAAACCAGACTAAATTAAAAGCTGGCTTTTACCCCACCTCTTTTCAGGAGGTCACCTAGCTCCTCCCTGTCAGGATATATGAAAATATATATTTTATACAAAAGTATTACATTCTGCAACTTCAGCATAATCCATGTCCTTCAAATGACACGTCGTTTGATCCCATGCTGTATCCTCCCTCACACAGGCTTCACAGGGACATTTACAACCTTGCACCCCTGTGTAACAATCTAGGTTCCTCTCCAACATCATAAACCTTTTTTTATGATTTCTGTCTTAACAAAATTAACTTAAACAAGTCTGTAATTAACTCAGAGAAACAGGATCTTTGATTAAAGTCTTCCATGTAACACATCTCTAAAAACTGAGTGTGTGTGAACTCACATGCTGTCAGCATTTTTCTTATGGTTTTCATCTCTCAGCTGAAATCTGGGGGGGGGGTGAGTGAGGTCACTCCTAGAGCATTTGATTTTCAGCAGGAGACATTCAGTAATACATTTTATATTAAAAAGAAATGATACAGCACTCAGAACTGGCTGTCTACATCACACACTGTACAGGATAAAGACCATAGAACAATTGAGGAGCCAACCAAACTGAAAAAACCTTAGCCTTCCATCCGATACCATAAATCCCAAAATTCTTGCACAAAAGGACACTCAAAGTACAGATGCTCCTGAGTCTCAACAATCTGATGGCAAGACTCACGGAGGCATTACCTGTCGGCTAAAGCTTTGTACTTATGATTTCCCCCTTGTACCAATCTTATCATGTACCCCTAACCACATTAAATCCCACATTGATTGTGGTATGCGGCAATCAGACAATCTGAGACCCATAGCCTTCTGGTCTTCAGCAGTGAAGGAGAGAAACAGATCGGCCTTAAAAAAAGTCAAAAGCAAGGAAGCATAGAAAGTCTTCCTGGGTAGGTGGACGACATCCAAGGTTGGAATATTCCATTTACGAATATAATCAAAAATAACACCCCAATCACTAGGCAAAGTATATTTCCTTTTATTTTTATGAATAAAGGAAGACCGATGCCATTCAAGTAAAATCTCCCTCAAGCCACACTCAATCCAGGGTACCCATGTCTTATCCTGGTGTAAGAGGAGAAGCTTCAAATTTGTAAAAAGAAAAATAGAAAAAAGAACAAAACAGGATTAATCATCCGAAGACCCCCAAGCTTAATATCCAGATATAAAACATTCCGTTTCACTGGATTCAGTCTACTGCTCCATACACCAGTGAAAAAACAAGCCATTAAAGCAGTTTCAAAAGCCTTAGGGAGTGGATAAATATGACTTAAAAAAAGAAAAATGGGCAATAAGAAAGATTTAATAAGGTAGACCCGTTTCTTCTTCCCCATCTTCCAAGTCACTCATTTACTGACCATAGCCCTCCCGTGATTCAAACAGATTTCCCAATTATACGCAGCCACATCAGCACAGCCAAAATAAATACCTAAAATCTTCCTGGGAGCGTCAGAAACAACAATACCCCCAATGTGATCGTCTGCGATCGAAAAACTGGTAAGATTCGAACAAAAACTCTTATCCTTATTGATGCTAGAACCCATAACAGAAAGAAGAAGGATCAACACACGAAGAAACAAAAGCCCCATAAACACAATAGGAAATACAAGACATAGATCATCAGCATAAGCGATCATCCGAATTTTCCCCCAGATCTGGACTGGTAATACCACGCAACAAAGGTGATCTATTCAGGATTCGCAGAATGGGATCCAAAGCCAAAACAAAAGATCTATCCAGAGTGGTTTGTTCCCCATTAGTTGACTTTAAACCTATGGGGTTAACCCTTCTCTAGTGCCCCCCTCCCCCACCCTCTCCATCTTCAGGCAGTTCCACTTGAGGTCCCCCTTGATCCACCTTCTTGGATTACAGTGATGGCTACATCTCCCTCCCTCCCTCCCCATACTGGGCTCTCCCCCAAAAGCCTCTGCTTACCCCTGAGCCAAGTTCCAGTAGGAGTGAGATCAGTTCTCCACCACCTAGGTGTCAGCTGCTGCTTCAGTTTTCAAACAGGTTATGGTTGTTCCTGCAGAATTGAAAAAGAAAACCAAAATTATGTACATTAGGGATGTCCTCATTACTCCCCAGCACTGTGTAGCTGTCTTCAAGCTATCAACCATAGTCCCCCCGTCCCCCGGCCCAGCCCAAGGCTCCCCCGACACCAAAGCTATTCCCCCCTTTTATGACCACAGATTCCACTCCCTCCCCTCTTCCCCTAAATGATCTCCAGGCACCACATAGTCCAGCATCCTCATCTGAGGGATTAGCAGGTCAGAACAGGGGTTCAGAGGCGAGGGCACCGCCATATTTACGTGTCCCCACAACTCTGCCCCTGCTCTCAACCTCTCCTCTGTTTCATCTTTTTTTCCTCCATGAAGGCTTCTCAGTGTAGGACAGCTCGTTTAGTCCACAGTCTCTACTGCTGTCCTAGGCATTGGCAGGGCGGCCATTTTGCAGCCCCCTCATGGCTGCCTCTGCCCCAGCTTCTCCGAGAAAAATAAGTATCCCACAAAGTTTGTATGCAGCGGTATAGCGGAATCGTTCAGTCAATCAATCAAGTAATCCACCAATAACACCTCCACACTGCAGCAGGACTGGGTGAGCCTTCTAGTGAGCAGGGTCCCTGAAAATTATTCCCAGGCTGCAAAGGGTCCCACAGTCGATTTCCACATCCCTTGCAGGTGTGACCTGCGATCAGTCTGACAACTGCGAAAGACCCTGAGTAAGGCGACCATTTTGAAGTCCCTCGTGGACATCTTTATCTTGTTTCTATTGTTTATGCACTGGTGTCCCACGAGGACCATGAATGTGAATGATACCATCAAGTTCCAGTTCCCAGATCATAAATACCATGCCCATTACTCTCTACATGCCCAGAAGCCATTCAGCAGATCGGAGTCCCCAGTCATTACGTTACAATTTTCTGCGGGTCTTTCCTTTAATTTTTATACACACACACACACATATTCCCCCAACAGTTCCTTTGGTGTCCTCATTAAGTGTGGGCTCGCACCCGGTCAAGCAAGCGGGTGAGTCCATAGCTCCAACACAGTCAGCCAGCACACAAAATTATGTTAAATAAAGTTTTAACTATGATGCAGAGGGTCTAAATTCACTTATCTCATTATGGAATGGTTCTTCTATTAGCGCTCTCCATATCCTTCAGGAACTGTTGCACTCTATCCACCTCATGGGAACTAAACATTTCACCCCCCTTTCTGACTTTCACCACTGCTGGATATAGAAATTGAAAATCAACTTTCTTGGCCTGAAGTTCATCCAGCACTGGGTGGAACAGTCAACACTTACGTTGGAGGCGCTGAGAGAATTCCTGGGGCAAAAACAACCTTGCACTGTCATAGATCACTTCCTGTTTCTGTTTAAAGGCAAACCATATTGCCTGATGATCACTGAAGTTGTGTTTGCGGAAGATTACCTGCCTCGGTGGTTCCCTCACCAGAGGCTTCGGCATCAGAGCTTGGTGCACTCTCTCAATTTTGAATCAGTCCCCTTTTGGCTGGAGGCCCAGAAGCTCCGATAGCACTTTTCCACAAAACTTTTCTGGGGAGATCCCTTCTTTTCCTTCCGGGAGTCCTTGTATCTGCAGATTATTACGTTGTTGGTAGTTTTCTTGGCAATCTAGCTGTTCTTTCAGTTCTTACAGCTCCTGCTTCAGCTCACTGACAGACTCCGGGAATCGATGGGTTTTTCCTCAATGTTCGAAATTCTCCCCTCCTCTTCTGTGAGCTGTGATGCCTGTCTGATGAGTTGTGTAGACATTTCTGTTAATTTGCCAGCAAGGGTGTCAAATCTTGAATTAATTGCAACCATCACTTGGTCCGTGAGTGTCCACCTGATAATTTCCATTTCTTTAGCGGACAGGGAGATAATTCCTGGGCCTTCACCTGTTGCTGGGGCCCAAGCTTATTTTGATGATTTGACTGCACTTCTAGATGACTTTCCCACATTTGCCATGAGATAATCATCCATGGTGATTTACCCTTGCTGTATTTCCACTTCATTTTTGGATTTTTGCCGAAAAACACTTACAATCGTTGCTAAAGAGTCTTATGGAGACGGAGCTGATAGAGAGACATTCTTTTCCCCTAGCTGATCATTAGCGCCCCCCACCAGTTTTTTATGCTCTTCCTGGGATAAATGTATTTCCTGAAGGAGGGCCACCTGAGCCAACTGGCATTACAAAGCCAGAAGGACCTGTTTCCCCTTAATGGGATCACAAAGGCCCCTCACATTCCATGAAACAACAGTATTATAAGACCCCATTTTGCAGGCAGTCCCCTTCATTGCCACACACGTACATCCATCTCCTCCACCCCATCCACATATATGTAGCCTAGATTGACAATGCAGTGGTCAAATCAACATAGACAAAACATAGAAGACATAAAATACGCACATTCCAAAAAAGTGAAACCTTGAAGACATCTGCGACCGGCGGAGTCCTCTGAACTTCATTTAAAACTCTTAAGTTCCCCACAACTGGCTGGGGAAATTGTACAAATACCCCTCCCTCCACTCCAAAAGCCAAAGTGGCTCAAAGCATTGCAGACAAGTGTTTGCAATGGCATCACTGCACTAGCTGCGTCTGTTCCCCCCCCCCGTCCCCACCACTATAACAACCGTGCAATGGATTCAGTCATTACATCAAGTTGAGCAAAATTGAGCAGGGATGTACATCCTGTTTGCAATTTCCATGCAATCCCTTCTTCTCCAAGCCATGCTGAAGTAACCCTTGGGGGCCTGTGGCTGTAAGAGAGACCACTTGGAACAGCGTATTCACCAATCGTAAAGCAATCCCCCAGTCATGACAGCCTGCTGGGCTCCCATCCCCAAATCATATTATCTGAAGCACACAACCCCCCCCCTTTCTTCAGCATGGATGGGCTGGCACACTCCAGTGGCTATACCACCAAGACCCACCCCCCATACAACTATACCCCGTCCCAGTCACATAACCCCCACACACCAGTAGTACCCCCAGTAATTATGCTATTCCTCATCATCAGTTTCCCAGAAAGAAAAGCCAGACTCGGTGAGAGAACCCCCACTATTCGAACGGCCTCTAATAAATTGAAGTCTATGGTGATTGGTCCCCTCAGCACCAGTGCAGGGGCCAGGGATAGGAGGCACCCTCAAACATCTATGCTGCCCACCCCCACCCCACCTGGCTGAACCCTAACTGGTCCACTCTCAGCACATCATTCCTGCTTGTAACAAGCATTTGGCCCAGCCATTCTCAACAGGACACCTCTTCAGCAGGCAGTTGTAAAAAGAAGTCCGATCTTCAGTCACTGTACAGGCCTCTGCAAGTAGCAGCTAACTGATCAAGACACCCTCTGCTGAGAAGTCCAGTGGTGGCACACAATACCTTGCTGGCAACGTCATGATGGGATGACCTCTCACTTGCATGCAATTAAAGGGGAAGAGGCATCTCTAATCAAGATTCAGCAATATGGGGCACAGTTCCAATTTAGAACCCACTGAGCAGACGAGGTAAAGTCAAAATGCCGGCCAGATTATTTAATGTTCTCTTTGGTGGTATGTGAGTGATAGACCAGGTAGAAACTCTCCTTCACATTCCTCAGGGCATGCAGGTAACAGTCATGGTGGAGCAGTGCCAGGTCAGTCAAACCCCAGTGTGTCATAAAGTTTTTAAGTGTTAAAGGCTTTCTCAAGAAGTGACTGTCTTATTATCCAGATCCGTGACATATCGTTTCAACTTTTCAACCTCATAGTAGGTGTATGTTGCTCATTCGCTGTGGATAGGGATGGCTGCCGGGTAGACAAACTGGAAATCTACCTGCCTACTCACGCAGTGTATCCAAAACAGAGTTGAAGAGCTTGCAACAACACTGTAGTCATTGTGAGAAGTCCTGGTGGAGAAATAAGTGTGTGCCCTCATACAATAACCCCTTTTTCTGTTTATAGGCATTCCAATTAGCCTGTCTGTCCTCGAAGCTGTGGACTCAGAAAATTATTTGGCATGATGGCTCCTCTGGTGGAGGCCCATTCGATTTTGAACTGCCCCCCTTTTGGTTGCAGCCCCAAGAGTCCGGGTAGCATGGAAGTGCAGAATTCCTCTACGCTATTCCTCTCATTGTCCTCCGGTAGGTTGTAAGTAAGAGGTTATGGCACCGCTGATAATTCTTTTGGTAGTCAAGCTATTCTTTTAATTCTTTCACTTCATTGACTAACTGTGCCATTTTTTTCCAGGAGGGGGATTCACCACATCTTCTGGGGCCAATATATGTCATTCCACTGCTGCTATACACTTTGCTTGGCCTGCCACTTGTTCCGTGAGCTCAGCGAGCTTTCCTGCCACCACATCCAGCTTAGTGCATAGCGGCCAGGACCTGATCAGTGACGGTGCATCCCAGGGCTTCCGTCTCACAAACTGAAAGCGTAACTGTGCCTGGCCCCTCTCCCTGGTTTACAGTGGTGCTCTTCTTAGCTGATTTTGCTGCTCCGCAGAGTGGTTTCTCAGAGGCAGATGCCACATATTCATCCATCATAGGTTTAGACCTCTGACTATACTCTTTTTAGGGGATTCCGTAAAGGAAAAACACTTTTAACAACTTTTAAAGAACCACATGCAGATGGAGCTCGGAGGAAAACATCTTGCTGGTTACCTGCTCATCAGCGCCCACAGTTGAAGTCTGTTTTGTTCCATTGCTACTTATCAGCTTAAGTAAAGTTTTATTTATTCTATTTAAAGCAGTAGTACATCCTCATGTCTTGTAAATGTTATTTGTTTCCTTGTCAACAGATGACTCTTTCTGTGTAGCTGTTGGGGATATATGTATTTGCTTTAGTTTATTTTCACTGTTTACACCAGTCCCCGTAACTAGCCTGGGAGTATCCATTTTCTAGGTGTTGAAATCTCATTGTCCCTGAGAGCTGCATTAGCAGATGAGAACATGGTGTCACAGCACCCATTTACACCATGTATCTCTATGCTGAAAGCTCACATAACCTGAAAAACTCTCTAGAAACACACAGATTTAATGCAGTTTAAAGCAAAAAACCCTGCATTACATCTAAGACAGTTTGTAAAGCTAATTGAAGGTAAATGTGATGTTTCACACCATACTGCAACTTGTTTTGTTTTGTTGAATTGTAAGTAAATAGAAAGGCACACTGTGGAGTCTACAGGGTGCCGACACATCATGTTCTTATATGCTAATGCAGCTCTCAGGCACAATGAGATTTCAATAACCAGAAAATGGAGAGCCCCAGGATAGTTACAGGGACTGGTATGAGCAAGGAAAATAAAATAAAGCAAACACATATATCCCCAACAGCTACAGAAAAATTGATGTTTATTGACAAGGAAACAAATAGCATTTACAAGATATGAGGGTTTATTACTCCTTTAATTCCACTTTTTGTTGTTTCATTTTAGTAGATCTTGGTGCCCCTTTTAGTCTGTTTCTCTGGGTGATGGCAGTACGTAGAATCATTTCTGGGGGAACAGTGCCCCCCATTAAGGCTGTTTTTCATTTTTGCTAGGGGCTGACTCTGCATCACGTTTGGGCATCCAGCTGTCAAGACCAAACAACCCAGCATTGTCACCTCAGCCTGTTTAAGCCCACTATCTGTGACTCAGGGTGGCACCACCAAAAACACCATCTTAATATATGTTAATACACTGCTAAATAATAATAGCTGTACATATTTATGCATTTGTCTGTATCAATGCATTGTCAATGTAAAAGTGCTATTGTTCCAAAATTTTTAATAAACTTTAAATAAAAAAAAAAAAAAGAATGCCATCTTGGTCATACCACTGACACACAGATCCCACCACAATGGTGGTAGTGGTGGGATTTCCAAGTCCATGTGGGGGATTTTCTGTCCAAAGGGTTTTCCCCTTTTAAAGTATTTTTTTTCAGAGCACAGACTAACCAAAACTCTTAAAGTATCCCCCTTTCCAGAAGACCAGTTCGAGTTGGCTGCTGAAATAAACAGGTTAGATGAAGATAACCAGATCTGCTTTGTGATACTGCTGTTCAAGGGACAGGCTTGTGAGGTGTATTGAGGCCTTGTGCCCAAAGATCACACCAGTTACAAAAGACTGAAGCAGGTGATGAAGCAATATCTGGAGCCACCCATGCTGGAAGACTGGTGTCTGGTCACATTCTTAGACCATAGGAGACAGGAGAAAGAGACTCTCTGTGACTTGGGGTGATACAAGTAAAACAGGTATTTATAATTTTCGTTTATTTATATTTATACATATGTATATTATACAAATACAAATAAATAACTGGACTTAAGTAAGGGAAGTGTAGGAACTACTCCATATATAACAGAACTCCATATATAAGATAGGCCTTTTTGGTTCTAGTCTAAGGATACTAGGCAGATAAAGTAAAGCACATTATTAAAACAGTCTAGGGATTTATCATTGGATCAGTATGGAGATGAGGTACAGTGGGGAGGTAGTTGGGAGACGCTGTTCTCCAGGGTTATGCTCTGGAGGAAGGGGCACTCCCCCATCTGCAGGACCTTTGTAGAGCTCCACGCTCAGCTGGCAGCAGCAAGAGATGAGCTATCTCAGCTGTGGCACCAGCTCAGCTGGGATCCACTCCCCACTCCCCAAGAGGCCCAGTGGCCCAAGGATCTGGAGGGTGGTGAGGAAGGGCAGCAGGGGCAGCCTCAGGGGGTTTGACCACTCACATCATCCAGACAGCAAATCACTTTGCACCCCTGGAAGAGACTTGTGTACTTGACTCTGTTGTGAGGGACTCTGAGTCAGTTGGGGGGAATGGGCAGGACAATTTGGTGGCACCCAAGGGGGAGAACATCAAGTCATCAAGGAGTCTTGATGATTGGGGATTTAATGATTTGGGCAGCAGAGTGAGTGATAGGCGAGAAAGGGAAGAGGAATGAAATGGTCAGATGCCTCCCTGGTGCATCAGATATCTGGGACATAGATAGGATAGGGAGGATGGCAGAGAAGGAGGAACCAGGGATGCTGGTACACTTGGGTACCAACGATCTGGTGAACACAGAAGTGGTAAGAGGAGTAAGGGAAGGGCAGCCACTAGGGTCCAGCAACTATAACTCTCAACTTGGCCCTTCGGACAAGTAAGCCCTCATGAAAGGCCGAAGTCCTAGATTTCAAAAGGGCAGACTTCCACTGGATGAGGGAGCTGGTTCGGGACATGTTAGTCAGAGTGGATAGCATCAGAGATGTGGAGAAAAGATGGGAGGCAAGCAAAGGGGCTATTCCCAAGGCAGCAGTGGTGCATGAAAACGGTAATCAAAAGAAAAAGATAAAAGAGACCAAAATGGTTCTCTGGAAAGGTCATGGAAGCAGTGAGAGCCAATAAGACGGCCTTCACCAGGAACAAGGAAAAACAAGGGAAGAAAGAATAGGGAGAGTACCAAATGAGAACAAGGGAAACCAAGAGGGTGGTCAGAGAAGCAAAGGCAGACACAGAGCTACGTATTGCGGGGGGGGGGGTGTCAAGGCAGGGGAAAAACAGTTCTTTATATATAGTGGAGGAAAAAAGAAGGGAGGAGGAATTGGTAGGCTAACAGACAGAAGTAGGGTAATTGAGAAGGATGTGGAGAAAACAGACATTCTTAAGGACTTTCTGCTCTGCATTTAAAAGGGAAGTCAGGGGGCCTGTACCAGTGAGTGGCATTAAGGCAGCTATAAGGGGGATCCCTGAGATGAAACAGTAAGTATTTACTAGTGAAAGGGCTAGCAGCCCTAAAGATAGATAAGACCTCAGGGCTAGATGGGATGCATCAGAGGGTGCTCAAGGAACTGGCTACGGAACTAACGGAACCCTGATATGGCTATTCAGTAGCTCAATTCAGACAGGATCAGTTCCAAAAGACTGGAGGGTAGTAGATGTAGTCCCGTTTTATAAGGGGGGGAGGAGCAGCTGAGTAATGGGAGGGCTTTAAGCCCGTGGTTCGATGGGTGGAGCAACAACGTCACTCCCCCATTGAATTTAAAGGTCGCAACATCCTGGGTCTTGACAGGATTCTTTTTCGTTGCGGCCGGAAACGCTGCCACTCCTGTCTATGTTTCTCTCCCCTCGTGTGTGCTTTGCAGCGCTTCCAGCTCGCTCATTTTATTTACTTCTCGCTAAGGGCTGATGCTGGTGCTGTTCAGGTCTCCATCTCTATGGGCTGTTGCAGGGGAATCAGCACATTGGCTCTGCGATTTTGCCCACCGCAGCTCTCTATACTCCCTGGTGTTTCCGGGTGTATGTCAGCCACTACTCTGCCCCCATCCATGACTTCGCTCTGTCCCGAGCTGCCTCTCCAGACCCTACCACCCCTCGTTCTGCCCACTGGTTCAGTTTCCCTACATTCACGGCTTTTGCTGATTGGTCCTCCCTGCAGCCCCTCCTGGCTGCTCCTTGCTGTCTCTTTCCCTCGCTCATTTGCCGTGCTGCCGGCTCAGCTCCGCTGCTGTCCTGGCGTTTGCTCTCTGCACTTGAATCTCGGACTTCAGTTATCCAGCGACCCTGTGTGCCTCGTTAGTTTCTGCTGTTTTGTTAGAATGCATTCTTTTTCAGGTACTGATGCAATTTTTCTGATTCAGCCACTCGTTGCACTGGACTGGTCTGTCCTTCCTTACTTCATGTACCTGAGATCCCTCTTGCAGTCTATGGCTGTTGGATCCTTGCTATCTGGGGAATTGGTGTGTTGGTCCTAGTATTTTCTGGTTTTCTGGATCTTTACAGTTGATGCTGACTGATTTAAAAAAAAAAAAAAAAACTGGATTTACGTCTGTTGTAGCTGCCCAGACTCAGTTGTTTTGCCGCTACCCAGGCATTTGATATGCAGGCTGTGTGTACGGGAGTTGATGTGCATTATGGCTGACACTCTGCTTTGTCACTTCACTTCCAGTCTAAGTGCTTTGGGATATGTTGTGTCTGCAATCGGTCAGTCTCTCTATATGTACTGCTCTCTGGTGCCTCAGCCTTCCCATTTGGCCAGTGCCTTGGCCTTGGTCTGCTCCATCCACTCCTCTCATGGCATACTGGGGTTCCTGCCCAATCACCACCAGCATTCTAGGCTTCAAATTTCTCATGTCTTGTCTCTCATTCAGTATTCTTCTGGCATTCACTTCTGCTTTTCAAGCTGCCTGTCATTTCTTATGTCCCGCTGCTCCTGGACTACCACCCCCCATCTCTGGCCTATTACAGCCTGACCTCGTAGTTCTCCATTGATTCCCTCTCCTTCACCCTCCTCCCATCTGTGCTGCCTTGCCTCACCTTGATCTCTATGTTCTTTCTTTTAGGCATTCCTATCATGGATCTTGTGCCACCTGCTCCGTCTCACCTACTGCAGTTCTCATCCCGTGCCGGCAGAGTCCTATGCTACCCTATTGACCTCCCTATCTGGTTCTATCCCTACCGTCCTAATCCTTTCTTGCCTCACTTTCCAGTACCAGCCTTCATGGCACCTCTCCATCATCGTACCTCATTCATACCTATGTTACCTTCCTCAGCCTAGTGCCTGTTCTTGTCCTGGCCGTCATGGATTCTTTCCAATCATGACTTCCCTCCTCATCATAAATTGTCCGAGTTTGGCACCTCCCAATCTCCCTCCCTGAGCTCGTACTCTCTGGTTCGCATACCCTCTGGTTCCTGACTTGCCTTCTTTGCCTTGGAGCCTGCCTCCTTTCAATGAATCTCATTGCTTGCATCGCTATCTAGAGCATGATACTTCCACTTTTGCTTCACTCCTCATCGTACATCGTCTGGTTTTGCTCGCTCCACATCATGCTTTGTCCAGTTTTGTTCCTCGTCTCCTTTTCCAATACCATATGGCCAGTCCTGGATTTCCTCCACTCATGACATGCTTTTGATATTTCTCTTTAGGCATGCCTGTCATGACTCTTAAGCTGCCTAGTCAACCTGCGGCCATCCTGCCACACGTATCCATCCTGCCGCATGTTTCAAGTTCCTATCTCCAGTTATCATTCATTCTGCCTTCCCTCAGGATTTCTGTAGTCACATCACTTACTCTACCATTCATATCCGTGACTCCTATGCTGTTCTATACCACCCATTCAGCATTTCCTCTGATCGAGGCCTGCAATCGATATTTCTGTTGGGCCCTATTGCCACCTCCACGAACCGAAGCGCTAGTGCAGTATTCATCTAGTTCCTGACATCAGTCATCCTTTGGATATACCTTTCCGAATCCTATGCACCTTCTTCAATTCATGCCAGCTTCGACTACTTCACGATGACTTATACCGACTGGGTTCCCTGCTACCCTATCGATTGCTATCCTTGCCTCTTGTTTTGTCGTCTCATGGTTCTCCACCTTGGTTCCCTGCTGGGTTCCATGCTGCTCCGCTATTTGTGCTCCTTCCACTTTCCACTCCTCCATCTGCTCCCCTCCTGTTCAGGGTGCTGTGCTGCCCCTCTCTTGCTACAAGCCGGGAGAGGTGCCTGCATCCGCTGTTTCTGGATTTTCTTGTGGCACTCTCACTCCTACTGTCTGACCTGTGCCACACTTCCACTGGGTCACTCCTGCCTCACTGTTCAGCTCCTGCTATGGCCATTCTGCAGGTGTGTGGGCTCATAGTGGCTTTGTCATTTGTCTTCCTCATTTATTCCTGTTGCTAGTTCACTCATCCACTTCTTCCTCTATTGAAAAAAAAAGGGGGGTTCTCTGTGGCTTTCGGTTTGCTTTGTTGCTCGGCATATGACTTGGCACCATCTCAGTGTTTGCTGGACTTGTTTCTTGGTCTCTGGATGGTGTGGGAGATGGCCTTCTAATTGCTGGTTGTTTGGGACTTCTTTTCAGCCACAATTCCTCCTCTTGCTACTGCTCTTTCTGGACTCCACATCTCTGCTCTGCTTCTGGCATTTCATGGTCTGCATTGATTGCTTAAATTAGGCATGCTTCTCGAGCCCTTGTATCGACCTGACCTGTGCATTTCTTCTGGGGTTTTTTCCCTATCTGGCCATCCTTTTCTCCACTCGTACTTGTCTCTTTGGTGCTTATCCCTATGCTTCCTCATCGAACTGCTGCTCTCTCGAAGTTCTTACTGACTGCCTTCTCTCCGTCTACTGTCCCTATCATTGGCTATCTCTGGATCAAGTAGTTCTCATCCCATCCCGGACATCGAGAATTCACTCCAGTCACGGCCAATCAATATCTATCTGCTGGCTCCATCTGGCCTGCAGTCGATATTTCATTTGGACGTCTCTATCATGGCTCATGTGCCATCTTATTGGCCCTAGGCCCTCCTGCCACATTTATCAGGTTTGTGACTCTGATCATCATTACCCACCTCATTGCACTGTGGGCACATCTCTCATGATTCATACCTCGCCTTCCTGTTCCAGCCTTCATGTCTTCCCTCTATCATTGTATGATTAGCCTCTGATTCTCCTTGCTCATCACTCTATCAAACTCATCAACCCATAGCTTGGCTACCTTGATTCAACTTGATATCCAGGCGAAGACATGTGGGTCCACAATATCTTTCCTCATCTTGTGCATCTATTTCATTCACTCATTCAGTTTCAGTTGTCTCAATTCAACTCTATCTCCACTCGTGGCTATGCCTTCCATCCACTGCCCTTTGCTGCTGGCTGGCTGGCCACTCTTCACCATCATTCCAGTTCAAGTTTCAGCGCTTCATCAATCCACGGCTCTCACGCCTCATGTATCAGGTTCCAGATTCCATCCATCATCAGCAGTCCTGGCTTCATTCCGTTCAAGGCTACTATATCTCATCTTGCCTCAAGTTTCTCTTTGTTTGCTCTGCTATTAGCGTCATTGGGCAATCTATGGCTGATTGCATGTAGCCTTCCATCGACCCTAGCCTCGTGCCTCCTCATCAGGCTGCCCTATTGCAGTTCTGTTTTCTGCATCAGCTGGGTCTCACTTTATTCCCTAGGCTCCCTCCGTCCTTTGTCCTTTCAGTTTTGAATTCTGTTTTCCTCCAGCCAGTGGAACCCTCAGGCATCCTGTAGTACCCCTGACTCTACCTCTGTGCCTGAGGCCTCCTGAAACCTGGCACTCTGGCTATCCCCCTGGCTGTGAGCCCCCCAAGGTAGGGCCGCCCTATCCATCCAGGGCGCTCTGTCTGAAAATTCAGGCTGGGCTGGGCTTGGCCCAGGTAAGGAGTACCCCTGGCAGTGGAGTGTGGTCCTGGTGGACACAGGTGCCATCGCCTATCCACTTGGCTGGGTATTTTTTTTTTTTGCTATGTCCCCACCCTCCTCCCTCATTACTCCCTCCCTCTCCCTGATGAATCCGGTGTGCAATGAAGCCAGAGAACATCTTGCTGTAGCTCTACAACCCTCTATTTCTGGTCCTAAGCATTGCGGTACCTCCAGTCTCCACCAGAGGTCACCGTGGTGCCGGGCGGAGAATCCCTGGCCCCCCGAGGAAGGAGAGCTGTCCTCCGGACACTCAATCCTTCCTCACCCCGCCGACCCCCGGTGACCTAGGCTCGCTCCTGAACCCGGGTCGCCGGCGTGGTGCGAGGTGTGGTATCCAGTGCCTCAGCCCTCAGTGCCACCAGGCCGGGTCCTTTGTCCTTTCATACCTCGCTTCTTTGTACCAGCCTCCATGGCTTCAATCCCTCATCATTCTTCTTCTGTTTTTTTATTTGCCTTCCCTGTCCTAGCTCTTTTTCTAGCACCAGCTATCATGGCTCCACTTCGCTCTTAGCTTCCCTCTTCATCTTACTTCATCCAGTTGTGGTCCTTGATTGCTCTGCCTGAGTTGCCTTTGGTTTCCAATCTCCCTTCTTGGCCTCTGAGTCCTCCTTTCAAAGAGCCTGCTTCCTTTCATTCCTTCATCCTGATTCATTTTCAGGTTCATTCCAGCCTCTTCCTATTCCAATTCCATATTGGCCATCCAGGATTCACTCCACTCATGGCTGGCTTTTGATATTCTTTTGGGTGTTCCTACTATACCTCCTAGGCCATCTATCAACCACAGCTATCCTGATGCTTGTATCGAGTTATTAACTCTAGTCATATCGAGTTCATAAATCCAGTCATTATTCACTCAAACCTTACCTCAGTTTAGCATTTAATCATTCCCATCATCTATTTCATTCACATTGCTCACCTCAGCATTACCTCAAAGTTTAATTATTTGCATCTATTACTAGAACATTCCTATCATTGAATTAGATACTACTGCATCGACTACAAACTCGGGGTCTAATTATTCAGAATCTAATCGTTTACATCGCATAATCAGACATGTGTCTTCAACCTCAGTGTCTATCAATTGTATCGCTCAATCAAGCATATCGTTCAATCAAACCAGTATGCATTATCATCTGTCTCCTCATCAGCACATCTGGAATCTTCTCTTAAACACCTCTAGATACACCTTGCTCTGACTTATATATGGATCCACTTCCTCCCATCCTTGCTTCTCTGATATACTATGCTCCTCTGATCTGCTATCTCTCATCGAATACTTGAGCATTCCCTCCTTGGGTCCCTGATACCTCATGTTCCTTATTTTAATCTGTAATTCTTTGGGGTTTTTCGCTATCCCATCGTTATCCTCTCTACTTATATCACTCATCCATGAACCATTCTTACATATGTCCTCAAATCAAACATCGTCAGCCTGGAGGGCCTTGGATCCCCAGAGGTTTCCTCCTAGAAAAAAGGGATTTTTCCTCTCCTCCGTGCCAATGGTCATAATATTAGTTAGAGTTAGTGCTTTATTCTTGTTAGTTAATTAGGTTCTGCTGTTGGATGGAGGCGAATGGTGGCCCCGGCTTTCCCCTCTCTCCTTAGGAAGTTAGCCCTTCTCTCCACAAAAATTATTCATCATCCTCACCTCTTCGATGCTTGACATCCTTAGGTATTCTTTTTGGGCTTCTTCCTACCCTACCTTTAGCCGACACCTTCATTCACGGCACCTGTAGGGGGGAACCCTCCTCTAGGGTTCCTTGCATCATACTCCTACAGGGTGATATATCCCATGGATAGAGAGGCGAAAGCCGCAAAGAAAACTCAAGTTACACAAGCATTCTCATATTATCTCATTTTATTGCATCAGCACATTGAATGGGAGGGCTTTAAGCCTGCGGTTCGATGGGCGGAGCAACAATGTCATTCAGCCATCAAGTTTAAAGGTTGCAACATCCTGGGTCTCGACAGGATTCTTTTTCGTTGCCCACCATCCTCCCCTCCTTCTCCTCCAGTGGCACGTCTCTCTTACTTGTGGGCTTCTTCCTACCCTACCTTTAGCCGACGCATTTATTCCCAGCACCTGTAGGGGGGGAACCCTCCTCTAGGGTTCCTTGCATCGTACTCCTACAGGGTGGTAAATCCCATAGATAGAAAGGCGGAAAGCCATAAAGAAAACTCAAGTTACACAAGCATTCTCATATTATCTCATTTTGTTGTGTCAGCACATTGAACTACAGACCTGTCAGTCTTACCTCTAATATGGGTAAACTGATGGAGACATTAGTCAAAGAGGACCTTGTGAACTACCTGGAGAGCAGCGGACTCCAGGATAGTAAAAAGCACAGGTTTATTCAGGGAGGTCTTGTCAGACCAACCTGATAGTATTCTTTGGGTAACAAGTGTAGTGGATAAGGGTCACGCTGTATTTCCATTTCAGCAAGGCTTTCATCTCAATGCCTCACTGAAGGTAGCTGAAGAAGTTAGATGATCTGGATGCAGCAAAGGACACAGATGAGTGAGAAACTGGTTGGAAGAGAGACTGCAGAGGGTTGTGTTTAACTGAGTCAAATCAGAAGAGAGGAAGGTCACCAGTGAGGTGTCACAAGAATTGGTCCTCTGTCCAGTCCTTTTCATTATGTGTATTAGTTACATGGGAGAAGGAATTCAGGGCAAGATGTGTCTCTTCACAGATGACACTAAGCTCTGTGGCAGGGTAGACAGAGAGGAGGGGGTTAGGGAGATGCAGAGAGATTTGCAAAGGCTAGGCCAGTGGTCAAAGGTTTGGCAGTTGAAATTTAATGCCAGAAAGTGCAAGGCGATGCACATAGGGAACAAGAACCTCAGGACAGAGTACTGGATTGGAGGGGATAAAACTGGGCATGACCTCAGAGGAAAGAGACCTAGGGGTCCTCGTCAGTGACTCCCTAAAACAATCAAACCAGTGTGTAGCCCAGGCCCCATGCGCCAATGGGCTACTACCCCTGCCTGTTGAGTACCAGAAAGGTTAAGGGACCTGGGTCCTGCTACGGTGGTGTTCGGGGGTTCTATGCCAAATTGGTAAGAAAGCAGCACGGTGCTGCACCCAGAGTAGAGAAACAGTGGGTCAGTGTCTGGTACAACCCCTGGGATGCTATACCTACCTACCCACCTCCCCTTCCAACCACCCCACACACGGAATACCACATTGTACCCCAGTACTATAAAATACATTGACTTAACAGCTTTTACCAATAACTTGGTCACAACACAGGACTTGCAACAAACAAACAAACCACAGCTTTTATTTTTTAAAGGGGGTGGCTAGGAAAAGGGGTACCAGGAACAGGGTAGCTGTGAAGAGAAAATGAGTTTGTTATTTTTGAATTAACAAAGCCCCTGGTCTTAAACTCACAGAAAATTCACCCCCACTGGTACCAGTGAAACCCCCATGTCCTGACTGGGTACTTGGGTTCTGTGCAGGCCTGCTAGGTGCCGCGGGTTGGTTGGTGTTGGGGCCTTTAAAACAATACTCTCTAGAGTGCTAGCAAATTGTTTAAACCTTTGCTCCTCTTTTTTTGGTTTTTTGGTTCAGGAAAAGCCCTGGGTTACTCACGGTCCCGAAGTAGGGGTCTCAGTCACTGGTACGGGCTGTTCGAGTTCCGCTAATCACTCTCAGAGGGCAGCAAGCAGATGGGCAGAAAGGATTTGCTGGAATAGCCTTGGACTTGCTTGAAGGTCTAGCCGCTTGTCCCCTTCTGACTTGCTTGGAGGTCTAGCCACTTGTCCCCTTTAGCCTGTTTCTAGGCCCGGTGTAGAGCCCAAAGCACAAGGCCTACAAGGCCACAAGGAGCCCAGACCCAGGAGTTGCTCCACAGTTCAGCTCCCCCAATGAGTCTACAGTGCCCTCACAGTCAGGCACCTGCCCGTGGTCCCCAGCAGCCCAGTCTGTCCCACTCAATAGGGGGGTAGCAGGTTGCCTACCTGGCTCTGAGTTGCAGCTGTGTATAGCTTCAGATTCCACCTTTCTCTTGAGCAATGCAAACAGCTCTGGTGTACATCAAAACAGGTCATCAGGAGCCAGCCTGGTGGCACTGATGGTTGAGGTGCTGGACGCCACACCTCCTGCCACGCCGACGACCCGGGTTCAGGAACGCACCCGGGCCGTCAGGGGTTGGCTGGAGAGAGAAATAATGGAGCATCTGACAGACTGCTGTCCTTTCCATGGGAAGGGTTCAGGGTTTCTATCGCTCTGCGGCAATGAAGATTGGGGGCACTGCAGGAGTGGTGAACTCAGGGGTGAGGTGCAGTGGACATTGACACATAGTGCCTGGACGTCATTGCACATCCGTACCTCAGGGGAAGAAAACTGGAGGATAAAGGCAATCGGCCAAGCAGCTTGATGGCTGGGCCTGTCGTGGAATCGCGCTCCGGTATTAGATCCCAGCCAGCGAGAGGGAGTGGGTACCCCTCCGCTGTTACGTAGTGTGCTAGCTGGATGTGAGTGAGCCTGCGGGCTGGAAAGGGGAGAGGATGGCAGCTGGGTGTAGGCAGGCCAAGCTACAAGGAGCAAGAAATAAAGTTATGAAAACGAAAAAAAAAAACAGGTCCTCAGGGCTTTCCACCTTTCCAGTAGCTTCTGGCTAGGGGCTCTCAGTCTTTGATACAAACCTCCACCTTTCCATAGCTGGCTTTCAACAGACCGCAGGCTCCTGAAACACTGGACACCTGCAAACCTTTTCTTTCCAAACTCCTTCACTTCATACAACAGTGCCCTTTTGACTCTGGCACTCACAGTTACAAACCACCCCTTTCACTGCCTCGGGGGCTTTCTTCACACTGGTGCAGGCTCACTGCAAAATCCTTGATCTCTCACACTGCCAGGACCTTTTCTCCAAAAAGTCTGATATTCAGATGCAGTATCACAAGTCTCTCTGCTAGAATAAAGTCCTTTTCAGATCCTCCAACTGCTGAAATGATTTACCAAACTAAGGCCTGGAAAAGTCCTTCTCCCTTGACACATATACACAGCCTGAGCCCTTCTTGAATCAAGAGGAGCCCAGCAAAGACTGCCCAAACTGCCCAAAGTCTTAGAGGTTTCACACAAAAATCTGGCTTCTGATTGGGTGAATCCTGGTGTCCGTCACAAATATTAATAATCATTAGCCCACTTATCTTTTAATACATTTTTCTCCCCTGCCCCAGTCTGCCAATGTTCCTGCCTTTCTCAACGCCCCATCTCCCGACCTTCAGGCTTACCTCCAGTCTTCTCCCATGGCTTACCCTCCATGGCAGGGTGTCGGGGAGACCCCCTCTCTACCCACCAGGACTGGATCCAGTTCAGGGAGGCGCCTTCTCGGGGGTGGTACCTGCAGAGGACGGCCTTCATCCAGCTTGACCAGGACCAGTTTTTCCGTTTTCTGCAGAGGGGAGTGTGCAGTGCCAACAATGGCTAAGCTGCACATGCTTCCACATGCAGCACACCAGTCAGCTGCTCCGCCTCCGAGCCCCACAGTACAGGACACTGTGCGCCAACACCCAGCCTCCGCTAGGTGTCAGGCAAGTGCTGGTCTCTGTTCCCTACCCTCTCTGGGAGAGGAGAGCTGTCCCCTGGATGCTCGATCCTCTCCCTGCCCAGCTGACTCTCGATGACCCACTTGCACCACGAACGAGGGTTTGCCGGTGCCGCAGGAGGTAAGGCATGATGCCTCAGCCCTTCATGCCACTGGGCCAGCCCTCATTAGCCCACTTTGATTATTGATTGGCAAAGGTCTTTGGTGCCTGAAATTAATTCACACCTCTTCCCATAAACCATTACAACCAGTTTTTGGGCGCCTAGATAACTGATTAACTATTCATTGGGGTCAAAGGGCTAAATATGGCTGCCACTGTATACAGTCCCACAGAGTCACACAGCAATCCCAGCTTCAAAACATTATTGCAGCCAAACAAAGCAATTTAGATGTATGGTTGCCCCCTCATCTGATAGCTGACGCTGTCTTCTGCTAAGCGACCACACATTTATATTTATCAGATCCTGCTGCAGCTGGTCACTATCTCTGAAATATAATCCCCCTAGGAGCAGCGATCCAGTGCATTTTATTATTCAAGGGTGCATTATCAATATTCATGAAGACCCCTACAGAGTAGTGCTTACTGATGCTTTTAAACTAAACTTCAGTACCACTTCTTAGGCACCTCCTTCAGGTGTCCAACCCCCCAATTAACTTATTGCAGGGGTCGAGACCACCAGGGAGGCATTTGGAGGATCGCTAATGGGATCCAAAAATAATGGTGCACTTCTGGGCATGTGCAGGCCACCACCGTACAGAGATGCAGGAGAAAGAGCGGTGGCTCCACGGTTCAGCTCCTCCAGCCCCAAGTTACACTGAAAAAGGATGCAGGGGCCAGATAGAGACTCAAGGGCACAAATGGGACCTGTTCCAGGAGGAAGGGACACTATGGGGGAAACAGGGCAAAATGAGAGCCCGGGCAGCCCAAAGGGGCAAACAGGTAAGCACACACGGGGGGGGGGGGTTACACCCCCCTTAAATGCTTGGTGCTCACACCAAGTCCATAGCAGGGTCCTGTAAACATTAAACATTCAAACCTTAACATATAACACATTTTGAGCATTTCTATCTAGACACCTGATTCCTAACTATCATAAAACAGTTAGGTGTCATTTTAGAATAAACCATCAACTATATATATGTAACCCTTACCTGGCCAAGAGCAGCATCTTGCAACCAGGACCCCCCCTACTTGTTACACAGACAAGGCAACAAACCACAAGTTGGCAGAAAATAGGTATCACCTTTGGCATTAGGGTAAATACTTGGCTCGGGCATCTAGGAGATCGGGGGTTTAGGGCACAAAATAGCATTTATATTTAACCTGAGTCTGGGAGAGGGGTGCCAGGGCTATGCTGTGTCTCTTATCTGAGGGACCTCAAACATTTCACTCAGAGACTCAAAGATGGATTGTCCACAACCATAAACTTTGCGATTGTATTATATGGCTTTATTTCTGACAAGATGGTAAAGCAGAAGAGGGTGAACCCCCAAGTTTGTAACTGTTCGAGACAGATGATAACTTTTTGCAGGAAGAAATACTTTACAATCTGGCAGTACTGTAAATTCCAACATGAACACTTTTCCAAATAAACTTATCCATCGCTGTGCTGAGGGATGTCTCGATCTGTACCCCGAGCATATAGTGTAGGGGTTACCAGTGCACTAAAACTGGAAGCACCTGACAAGATGGACCATTGTTAACATCTGCAGGAAAACTGTTCTTATCTTGTAATCAGTTAGATCCACTCTGAATCCATGAATGAGGTTCTGGCCAAAGTCAGACTCTGCCATTACTTCAGGAAACAAACTGAATTCTCCAGCTCCGCGGGGCTGCTAAAGATATCCTTACATTCAGCTCATAATCGGCACATTTTTGTGGTGAAAAGGGTCCTAAGTGCCTGTAATCTAGCCAATTTAGGGCACATACAGCACCAGACAACCCAAAGTCTGTGTTCTTTTTTTTTTGTATCATTTATTTATAAAGTTTGTAAGAAAAACAGACAAGCATGCAGCTCAAAAGGTTGGTACAAGGATAACAGTAAACCACTACATTCGCTTAACACAGGATGTAAGGTACCCCTTCTGTTGCGTTACAGCATAGAGGGAATTACCCATTTAAGAATCAATATCATACCAAATAGTTACAAAGGCATACAATACAGAGCGAAGACAGGGATGAATTAGAGCAAAAACATACAGTTCAATTCCTGTTTTCCATTTGGGTATCAAGACCCCATCATCCCCAGTAGGCTACAGAAACCAGCACTGAAGCCCAGCAAGTACAGTATCAGGGGGAAATATTATTAAATATCAACTAATATTTCGACATTAATAGCAACATCAACCAAGTAATTTAACATACAACAGGGATGCAGTACAACAGTCCAAAGTAGCAACTGCGAGCCATATTCATTAATAGGGGGAAAGAAAAAAACAGGGGGATCCCCAGAGGACAGCGGTATGCAGCATCGCACCCAATGCAGCAGCACCAAGACATTTGGGGAGAGGGGAGGGCACTCTCACCGCTCAGGAGTCAAAAGCACTTTGGTGGCTTCCATGAAGGCAAAATCACCTGCCAGCACCAGTAGCTGAATATGGGAGAATAACTTCTGCCCACATAGCCAAGACTCGTTAAGAATAACAGGAGGGGAAAAAACATAATATTGTCAGAGACAGGCAGCACCACAGTATTTATAGTGGAACCTTCAAGCTACTATGTTGAGGTCGCCAACCCAGCTGTTCACCCCCAAAACATGTAACAATAAAAGGCATGTCGCAAATAAGCCCCCTCTCAATAAACTGCACATATATAACAGTTGAAGGACAATAATCCACATCTATACAATAGTGACCGCTCAGCACCTTTGCTAACATCAACTCAAACTCAGCAAGCATTATGAACCATGCATCTCAGAGAAAAACACATAGTGCCATAATTACAGCTTGCAGGGTCAGTCTGTAATATAACTGAGTCCAAAAGTCCTTCATTCTGGGCCCATGTCCGCCGAGCCTTCCTCCTCTCCCTCTGCTAGCTCTGTTTCAATAAACTGCAACGGTTTGGCAGCATCTGCAGGCTCATTAAAGAGATAGGTATGTCCATTTCAAGACACACTGAATTTGGCGGGTACCAACAGTTGATGTTGTGCTGTGAGCATTTTTTTTTAAATTCAGATGTTTATCCTCCTACGACCTGCCGACATGCATCCATCCTCCTACCAATCCCTGGCCGCCGCTTTGCCCCCCCTTGCACCCCGGGCCCTGTGTCCCCCATGGATTACCCCCATGGCAGGGTGGAAGGAGGGAGATATCCTTCCCTCGAGTGATATCCGGGCGGGCCGAGGCGCTGTAGCCGCAGCTGGAGTACTGGGGACTTCCATGAACCCAGCAGCCATTTTTCCTCTTTATAGTGTTCCCTCCCCTCACGGCCATGAACGCGCGTGCGTGGAGATGCGCATGTGTCACAATGCCATGCTATGTGTCTCCCTAGCTCTGGTGCTACCTCCCATCCTCCTCTGAAGGGCAGCCAAGGAAGAGGGACAAAATGCCCACCCTTCCCCAGGACAGGAGAGCTGTCATCGGATGCTCAATCCTCGTTCCCGAACACGGGTCGCTGGTGTGGCACAAGGTGTGGTATCTAACACCTCAACCCTCAGCACCACTGGGCTGGCCAGCTTTGAGCATTTTTAAAGAGCTCTGGACCCGATCAGAAGCATTTCTGTAAATTTGAGTACTATAAGACAAGTCCAGGAATAAAGAAATGTCCAACTCGCCATATTTCACATGTCTCAAACTTCATGCCAGTGACAACGCACAATCTCGGTCTCCAACCCCTGTACAATCAGAAAAGTTGGAGTGGCAGTAGAACCACTAGGTGCTTGTCGAGGAGTGATCTGAAAGGCCTTCTCGATGGAAAATGTAGGATCCTCTTGCGATAGGCCCAGAATCTTCGGTAGAAACACAGCAGCAAAGCCTAGAGGATCCTCACCCTCCATGTCTTCTGGAAGCTCGATCACCCTGACATTTCTATCATGGGCTTGGTTCTCCAGATTTTCCAGGCAGTGCCGCAACAAAGAATTTTCTTTTATAAGCTTAGTCATAGCATCCACCGCCTTTTGAGACAAGCCCTCGGCCTGCTGAATCAGTTGCTCTGCTCCATCCTGTCAAGTTTCAAGGAAGGTTACCTGAGGCGTTAACCTATCCAGCTTTTTATCAATATCCTGTACAGTACGTATTAAATTAGCTATATTGGTATTTAAAATTTGTAGTGTCACCTCTCTCATTCTGGAATCTTCACTCCCCGAGGCTGCGTCGGACTGTTGAGGCCTAGCATCCCTCTGTTGGCTAGTTTTTGGCTTAAAGAAGTCCAGAGGTGCAGCAGAGTTTTTCTATTTGCCCATATTTAGTGACAGTAAGGTTGAGAGCAGGAATCCTAACTAAAATAATGAGATTAAATGTTCAAAAAACGGGTCCAAAATAAATAAAAATTAGGTTTCTCCCAGGAGCTGAGCTAAATAGCGTCTGCTCTGCTCAGTTGCTTAGCCGCGCCCCCAAGTCTATTTTCAAATGAACCTCGTACTCATGGTTTAGTATTCTCTTGTTACAGGCATTTGAACAAACACTTTAGTCCACAGTTCTCTCATAAATCCATAGCTTTTGAAGAAAAACTCACAGTCTCTTCACTCTGGGCAGCTGTGACAGTCTTTCAGGGGATTGCCCCTAAGAACCACTGACTTCTTAGTCCCTTTCCACTTCTCTGAATGAAAACTTGAACCCACTGGGGCTCCACTGGATCAGGTCTCCACCACTTCCAGGCAAACACTTGTTGATAACCAGACTAGGGTGAGAAAGTAACGAACAGAGGTCCTTGACCTTCACCCAGCCAAGAGAGGCTGGCAGGCATCTCTTGCCCCCTGAACTCATGGAGAGTTCCTTCTCCTTCAAACTCCAACTCAGAGCTACCAAGGTTCTAACAGCTTCACTGCAGCTGAGCCAAAAGGGCTTATGCTGCTGCGAGAGCTCCAAATTACATCACCTCATTCCCTGCCCAGCTTAACCAGGTAAACAACGAGGTAATGCATGGTAGAGTTTAAAACCTTCTATTGTTGCCCAGAGACCTTCATGCTCTAAATACTGATGGGATTCTAGTAACCCCAGGGACTGGGTGGTTACATATACAAATGGTGGCCATGTAATTCGGTGTGCCATTAACCATATATACCCCTTTTCACTTTACCTTCCATTAGTAACTAAAGCACAGGTACATTAAGCACACACTTATGTAGCCCTCCTTTCCCACAGATACCATTCTTTTCACCTTCCCCTTTTTCATTTTACTAACTTCCCTCCAGGCCTGGGGGGTTTAGCATTAACTGGGCACATAAAGATTTTGAACAGTGATGTGGGGGTAATATATACACTGTTATCGCTATATATATATATACATATATATATATATATATATATATATATACGCTAGCAGTATAGCCTAGAGGTTAGAGGAACGAAGTGTGAATAAGTTTAATACATCCAGCAGACCAGACCTGAGTTTGAGTCTCACAACCTCCACTTGCATACTGTGTGACTCTGAGCAAGTCACTTAACTGCCCAGTGCTCCCAGGTCGCCCCTGAAAACAGGCACTTGTGCCTAGTGCGCCTTACTCGGTTACCAAAAAAAATAAATAAATGTATTTGACATACAAGTATCTTACAGGGAGGAACAGGGTGCAGGAAAACACTATTTTTAAGCGAAAAAGGTGTTCCAGGACTAGAGGGCATGGGATGAAGTTGGAGGGAGGACGATTCAGAGGAAACATGAGAAAGAATTTCTTCACAGAACGGGTGGTGGACAAGTGGAACACCCTGCCAGAGGAAGTGGTGGGGGCTGAAACAATCACGGGATTTAAGAATGCATGGGATAGACATAAAGGAATTCTAGAGGTCAGGGGTAAGGGGAAACAGACTTCTAGGAAAACAAACTGAACTTACAAGCTCAAATGGGCAGACTGGGTGGGCTATAGGCCCTTATCTGCCGACACTGTCTATGTATCTATGTGTACCACAAATAGGGGCAGATCAGTGGGTGCCCCAGGAGAATCATAAGTCAGTTTAAGCAGGGGCTTAGCAGTTCTCCCTGAACATCTTGGAGGTGCTTGCTCTTCTACCCTGGTAGTCGCCTGCTGTTTGGAGGTGTGGTCAATGTCTTTTGCCTCTAGTTCTGTACCTGCTTCTGCTTTCTCTGCTGTGGAGTGCTCAGTCACCACACTTGTGTCTCCACTCTGACCAGGGGTACTGTCTTGTGACCTCTCAAAAAGCTCACTCAGACCAGTGTTCAGCTTTGAAGTGGGTTTTTCAAGAAGCATTGTTTCAGGGGAGCTGCTCTGGAACCACTCAAAAGGCTCAGCCAAACTAGTGTTCAAGTTCAGGGTGGTCCCTTCAAGGGGCTTAATTAGAGCAGCTTCCCTTTCTGCACCCTGTTCAGCAGGCACAACATGGCCCACTTCCCCAGGCTCTTTTAGTTTTATTTATTTATTGGAATGATTCACCAGGTAGGCACACTGAACAACAAGTTGCTCGTCTCCCGGTGCGACCTGGGGTGGGGTTGGGGGTGGGGCTACGAGTGGATAAAAACAGTGATTATACATACAGTCTCATTTACAATACAAGAGGGATTAGATACAGAGAATAAAACAGCAATATTGCCAACACATTGGTGGACTGGCATTACAATTAAGCACAGGTAAAAAAGTAAATTTAGACAATTTAAACAATTGAAATGCTAAAGGGGGAGGGGAAAGAGGGAATGGAGGGTTTAACTAGAGGAAGGTGAGGCAAAAATACAGAGGGTGCCAGAACTATAACCGTAACCAGTACTAAGCACAGAAGAGTGAAGTGTTTTGACCCAATCAAGAATGGGCTGAAGTAGTAGCTCAGAGGGGCAATAGTATCGCTTGGTCATGTGGGGGCAGGTTAAATAAGTGCAATGGGGTACAAAGGCAAGACAAGAGGGGCAGAGAGAGAGGTGAAGGTCAGGAAAAGGAGGGAGTTTATGCCAAGGTCTGGCACCTCCAGGATGCTGAAGAACCCTGCCAGGAGCAGAACCAGGTGTAGACTTTTAAGATGAGAAGGAATAGGGAGGAGGTTAAGGAGGGGTACAAGATGTGCCTATGTTTAACCCCTCCAGGATGTTGAGAACCCTGCCAGGGGCTGAACCGGGTGCAGATGAATAAGGGTGAGAAAGAAGAGGGTGGGGAGGCAGGGAAATAACAGAGGGATAGAATAAAGGGAAGATGGGTAGCTGAGGGGGAGAAAGGCATGCTAGAAGTAGGCCCTTCAGGGTGCCGAGAACCCTGCAAGAGAGAAGCACTTCAGCAAGGATAATTAGATAGAGAAGATGGGGGAGGGATGCAGGGGAAGTCAGAGAAAGGCAAGGGGGGCTTTAAGGGAAGGGGATTGGATATGGACCTGGGGACAATCTCATGGGAGGGAACTTTAAGGAGGATTAAAGCAGGAGTAGCTAGAGGACAGGTGATTATGTAAGGCAGAGACAAGGGGGGGAGGAGGAGGAGAAGTGCCGTATTTAGGAGGGTAGAGAATTCCAGAGTTGCAGGAAGCGATCAGAGAAACCAGTCTCTCCGATCAGAGTGGAACAGTGGGGGATCAGTAAGGTACGAGTATCAGTGGATCTGAGGGAGTAGGAGGGAGGTGAAGGGGTAGAGAGGGAGCATGAGAGGTAAGTGGGAAGTTCACTTAGCCAACATTTTGAAGTGAGTTTAGCACAATGGGCAGTGCACCTGTTTGCAAGCGGGGGAAGGACAGAGTGTGGTAGAGGTCACAATGATGAGAATGAGATGGGGCATCCAAGGTGAAACAATAGAAGGAGTTAAAGAGAGAAGTCCCATTTGGTCAGGGAGGATTTGGGAGCGACACCATAATCTACATCACAGTAGTCAAAAATGGGAAGAATCATTTTCTGGACCAGTTCATGCCATGCCATAGGAGGGATGCAACTATGGTTCCTGTAAAGGGCACCAAGCTTGAGGCACAGTTTTTTCAGGATGGTGTCGATGTGGCCAGCAAAGCTGAGGTGCTGGTCCAACCAAACCCCAGGGTATCTGAATGAGGAGGTGTCCTCGAGGGTAGTCCCATCCAAGGTGTGGAAGGAGGGTAAGAGAGGGAGCCTAGAGAATCTCTGCCTGGTAACAAAGGTCATGGAGACGGTCTTCTTGGCAATGAGGAATAACTGATGTGAGGCAAACCAGAGCTGAACCTTGTGGAAGTCACCCTGTAGGGTGGTTGCTACACCAGCAGAGCGTATGCCAGAGGTAAACAAGGCAGTGTCATTGGCATACATATGGATAGAGGAGGATGGGAAGCAGACTGAGGGCAGGTCATTGAGGAATATGGAGAAAAGAATAGGACCTAGCACAGAGCCCAGTGGGACTCCAATGGTGATAGGGAAAGGAGGGGCGATTGCATCCTGAATCCTGACTGATTGCATTCTGCCTATGAGATAGTCTCTGAACCAGTTATGGGCAGGAGAAGACAGACCAGCAGCCTTGAGGAAGTCAAGAAGCAGGGCATGGGAAACTGTGTCGAAAGCCTTGGCGTGGTCGACAAAGATGGCAGAGGTGATGAGGCCCTTATCCATCCCGGTTAGGATGGAATCAGTGAGCCTGAGAAGAGAGGTGGTAGTGGAGTGGTTCTTATGAAAACCAGATTGAAATGGGGTGAAAAAGGAGGAGTCAGAGAGAAAGGATAGAATGAGGTGTTCTTGGAGCTTGGCCAGAGAGGGGAGGAGAGGGGAGGAGAGGGATTGGACGATAGTTGCCAGAGTAGGAGGGGTCACCACCCTTTGGGAGAGGGGGGACAACTGCATGTTCCCATGATGAAGGGACTGGTGAGGATGAGAAGGAGAGGTTTAGAATTAAAGAGTGAGGATAGGCAATAGCTGGTGCTGATAGGTAGAGAAGTTTAGGATCATGATCGTCAGGTGAAGAATCTTTAGAGGGCTAGAGATAGAGAAGGGCAGCAAGTGTTTTGTCTGGTGAGAAAGCTGTGAAGGAGAAGGAGGGGTATCTTAACTCTTCAGGTGGCTCCACCAGAGGTGCACCAGCCATGGTGTCTGAAGTCAGTGGTGCTCCCCAAAACAACCTAGCCAGCTCTGGATTGGCATAAAAACATAAAGGATAAAAATCAAGCTCTTCCTCTGAGTCACCATCTGAATCCTCCCTCTCTGGAGCCTCATCTGTCTGAACAGGACCAGCCACTGGTTGATCACCTTTCTTTTTTTTTATACTCATGTTTATTTAGTGATCTTAATCCAGTCACATACAGAAATGAAAAACAATAATAGTATTTTGCATCATATATTTCATGTAGAGTATAAGAGACAAGAATAAAAGAAAGTTACACATCTGAATCATAAATAACCAACAGTGAAAAGATCACGAACATTGCAGTACCTTAATAAACAAAAGGCAGATATTATATTTATACAACAGACACACCACTCAGAGCAGGAAGACCAGAAATTATCCTGGGGGGGGTAGATATATAATCCACTCCTCCTCTCACCCGAGTGGACAAAGAAGGGGAGTGACAATAATGACACCCGCCACCACCCAACTCAAAATAGATAAAATATTTTCTGACGGGTTAGGGCATTATATTGTAGTCCAAGGTCACCTATATAATCAGGATGTTACTCTAGCCAATATATACCTACCTCCACAGACTAAAACACCAACAATTCATTCAATCTTGGCAAAAATTTTGGATTCACTACAGGGTCAGTTAATAATGGCCAGTGACTTTAATATGACACTAAAACCAAACCTTGACTCTTCTAATCCTAAAATTTGCCATCTGTCCAATTCTGTAAAATTTTTCAAAGCACAACTTGAAAATCTTGGATTGGTGGATGTTTAGAGGAAATTTTTTCCTTCCTCCCCAGGATTTACGTACTATTTGGGCAGATTTCTCTCGTATTCAAGACTGGACTATTTTTCACCACATGTGAGCACTTTTCTATGGTTTGTGACATCACAATATGCCCCAAAATTGTATCTGATCATCATCCAATATTACTAAAACTTGACTTAGGTAAAAAATCTAAACAAAACTCTCTGGAGGCTAAATCGTTATCTTTTAAAGGATAAGGAGTTCACCGACCAAATGAAGAAGAGAATCCCTCAATTTTTTGAGGATAATATCTCTTCTGAAGTTTTAGAAGCCAACATGTGGGATGCAATGAAGGTCACCATTAGAGGTGAAATCATTGCATACACCTCTCGGGAAAAAAAAAGAGAGAAAATAAATACAACGATCTCATTACTACCCTGCAAAATTATCAACTGCTTTATAGAAAAGGGGATAAAGTACTACAAATCAAAATAAGAGAGACCAAAGCGGCCATCCAAAAAATAATGGATGACAAGATCCAGATGTCCCTCATATACTGAAAAGAAGCTAATTATGAGAGAGGGTCAAGAGGGGCACGTAGACTGGCTCAGAAGTTGAGGGCAAGAAAACACACAGTAACAATACTGAAAATGAAACATCCCCAAACGAGTAAGATAACGCATAAAGAAGAAGAAATAAGACAAACTTTTGCTTACTACTATCAGCAATTATACACACCACAAAACAACTCTTCCCAGAATGATAGGCAGAATTTTATGACCCAATTACAACTACCAAAACTAACAAGTTCCCAAATACAGAAATTGCAGGCTCCGATCGTAATTGAAGAAATAGGTGCTGCAATTACAAAACTTTCCACAGGACGATGTCCGGGTCCTGACGGATTCACTAGAGAGTGGTATAAATTTTTTAATAAGGAATTAACTCCAAGACTTCTCCTATTATATGGAGAGACAGAGAAGAGTGAACCCCCCCTTTGACTTGGGAATATGCCATGATTGTGGCAGTCCCCAAACCGGATGGGAACAAATTAGAACCATCAGCCTATCGCCCGATATCCATACTAAACACAGACTATTAAATCTATATGGCCATTTGAACAACTAGAATAGAAAATATCCTTCCAACAATAATACACCCAGATCAAGCCGGTTTTATAAAAAATAGGTCTACAATGGACAATACTAGAAAATCCTTAATTTTAATAGAATATATCCAAACCCAAAAAATATCAGCTGCTTTTATAAGCCTAGATGTAGAAAAAGCATTTGATCGGGTCTATTGGCCCTTTTTATGGGACACACTTAGGGCCTTCGGATTTCCAGATTCATTTTTACAATGGTTGGGCCAAATATATCTTTCTCTTGAGGCATATGTGCGTAATAATGGGAGACTCTCTTCACCAATCTCTTTGCATCAAGGAACAAGACAGGGTTGTCTGCTTTCCTCCTTACTATTTGTATTATACATCGAACCCTTAACAGTAGCAATAAGAGCATCAAAAAAAATTGAAGGAATCCCTATGCAAGAAAATGAATACAAGACCAGTCTCTTTGCCAACGACATTCTCCTTTCTCTTTTGTCTTCCTTAGAATAGATCATAGAGACATGGAAAATTTTAACAAAATTTGAAGAACTGGCTGGCTTCAAATTAAACTTATCCAAAACAAAAGCTCTCCTATATAATTACACCCCCCAAACACTTTAAAACAAAGTTTATCTGTTAAATGGCACTCCACTAAAATAAAATATCTAGGCATAAATATATCCCAAAACTTGCAGGTAATTGAATTAATCAATTATGAACCTATCTCTGTTTCGATAAAGAAGGACTTGGATAAGTGGATGCATCTTCCACTCTCCCTGTTTCAACGAATTGAAACAATCAGAATGAATGTTTTACCTCAGTTATTGTATTTGTTCCAAAACATTCCATATTTCCCATCATCATATTACTTTAAATCATGGGACAACATGATATCAGTATTTGTGTGAAACAAACAAAAACCATGAATTCAGCTTTCAGTATTAAAATTATCCTTAGCCCAGGGTGGAACAAACCTCCCAGATCTTAAAAGATATGCTGAGGCAGCATTTCTCCGGATACTTCTCCTCTGGCTCTCAGAACAATTTAACTCCCTATGGAAGAAGTTAGAATTTCACCTGAATGATATGCATGACATAAAAAAGATAATTTTTTCTTCCCCTGGGAGGTCTCCTCCTATAAAGGACTTTACTGAAATTACCTCACAGGTTCTAAAACTATGGTTTCATATACATGGCAAAGAGCCATTTCAATTAATCTATGAATACTGTAAGGTCATTTCAGAAGATTAACTCTTTATTCCATCTTACAATGATTTGACTTTCTCTCGGTGGTGCAGACTAGGATTGGAACAGATGTTTCAGTTCCTGGGTCCCAATGGGATATTATCATTCGAAGATCTAAAACTGAAATTTAATCTATTAAATACTGATCACTTTAGATACCTTCAAATTAAAAATCATATATTAAGAAATCAAATCATTCAGGTGAAACTGATTCCCCCAATCCTTCCCCTCGTAAGAATTTTTTCCAACCATTCCTTGGGACACCACTGGAGTCATTTAATAGGAAACCTAAACAAAATAATGCGGGACCTAACTAAAGAATCAACCAGATCAATATTGATCAGTTAGAACAGGGACTTGGATCTTGACGTGTCCGAAGAGGCTTGGTCCTCTGCAGCTCTTCGAGCAGTTAAAATTACTCAATCTTACATTTGGAGAGAATATTCATGGAAGTGCAGATCCAGGTTTTTTAGGTCACCTGCTCGGCTGACAAAGTACCTTCCGATTGAATATGGGGTTTCCTGAAGGGGGTGTGGATGTAGGATGGCTGATATTGCACATATTATGTGGCAGTGCCCACTCTTAATGCCTTCCTGGATAAATTTGCAAAAAGAAATGGTGGTCAGTCTGGGAGAAAATATTGAACTTACAGCCAAAATATTATTACTAGCTGTCTACCCGGACCACTCCCCCCCACAGACAAAAACTTTACTACCTATTTTTTTGCTGGCTGCTAAGAAGTCTCTTACAAAAAAGTGGATGACTCAAGACATTCCTACCCTACAAGATTGGAGACGAATAATGATATCAATATATCAGATGGAAAATATTACTGCTAAAATTAATAACCAATTGCAGAAGCTTGTTCAGCTGTGGCAGAGATAGGTCATCCACCAAGTAGAAGTGGATCCTGATTTCTGCCCATAGTGGAGTGTGGGTGATGGAAAGGGGGGAAAAAGGACCTGGAAATAACCAACTGCAAACTTTTTATAACAAAAAGGAACACAGGACCTTAATAGAAAAAGATTGTATTAAATATAAAGATCTCTATTTCATACTAATCACATGATATCCAAAGAAAAGAAAAACTTAAGTATGTATCAGAATGTCAATGAATGTAAAATGTCTCCTAACATAAAAGAACATTTTAATAAAAATATATGTAAAAAAAATAACCAACAGTGAGAACAAGTAACCAATGTAAACAGGTTGGGGGGGGTTCAGAAAATGGAGTAAAATCTTGACATCTCTGCATAAAAGTATTTTTGGGAGGAATAAAAACAAAATACATTTAATTTATTTATTTATTAAAATGTTGCACCAGGAAGGCATACTGAGCGACAAGTCGCTCATCTCCCGGTGCGACCTGGGAGGGAAGAGGTACAATAAGAGTGAAACATTAAACATTCAAGTTACAAGATCAACTTACAAGACCAAAGATTTTAAAATACATCCTTAAGCAATAATATAATCAGAGGGGTCCTGTGGTTTAGCATAAGCTGATATATGGTCAGAGTGGGGTCGTAGTCAGACGAGGGTTATTAAATTGATATGGAGACAACCAAAAGTGTTAACAGCTTCTTAAATTGAATAGAGAAATAATTTATAAAGAAATAAGCCTATCAGTCCATCTGGGGTTTCCATAAAATCTATTATGTAGTAGTTAGGTCATTCTGGTATGTCTATCTGATATAGTTCCCACCTACTCCATCGAGTAATGTACAGTACATAGAGGATAATGGCTGGCTAGTGGTGGTTAACCACGATGTAATTACCTCGAGTGGTTGCCAGGGCAATGCAGTAAACCTCGAGAGCGCAGCTCGGGAGGTTTACAGTTGCCCTGGCAACCACATGAGAGGTATCACCTCATACCCGTGGTTGACTACCACTAGCCAGCCATTATCTATTATAGTGTATGGACAAGAAAAGAGCGTCTGATCCATTATTCTAAAAATTTGAAAAACTTACCGAGACAGATGAGACCAGTCAGCGAGATTTATTGCTGTACAACAAAGCGAGGTTACACAAGAAATCTCAGACACACGAATCATAATGCAAAACTGCATTTTGTGGCTAATATTAAATAAATATTACATTTAGACTAGATCACAAGCGGCAGCAGTTAAAAATAAAAGCAGTTCAAAGTCTTTAGTGAAATTTGGTCTGCTGCTTCCGATTGGTGACCTTGAGGCACGTTGTTGAACGTCACGTCGCTTATGTCTTTCAGTTTGTTGGCAGATCATGTGAGGAGCCTCTGGGACTTTGAGACAGAATGGATGGACTTCTGTAATTTTAAATGTACGCTTGTTGTCCTGCTCAGTGATAAAAGCTTCATGGCTGAGCCGTGGTGTGGGTGGGTTGTTTTGATGCGTCATTGCACTCTACAACGCGTCGGGACAGTAGCAGTTACTGATAGAATTATAGTAGTTTGAAAGCTTGTCATGGGGAAGCGGGGGGAGGGGGTTCTGACAGCTGAATTCTTTCATGATCAAAATTCTGTTTCAACATTCGCTCCTGTAATCCCACCGGTGTGACATGGTAATGAAGAGTTTATAGATACTGATGTCACATCGGTGGGATTATCAGGTTGTAAAACTGCAGAAAACACATGTTAATTGACTGTCTTCATACATTATAAGGCATTTTTTTGTTGTAAATCAAACATTAATTTCTTCATTGTATGTATATTATTAACAATTTGTTTCCAGTCTTTTAACAATGGTGGGTCAGCCTGGAGCCATTTCCTTGTTATAGTTTTGTAAGCCGCTACTAGTAGGATATCCCAAAGATATAAAGCATCTCTGTCTTAATGGGATTGGGGAGGAGGGGATTTAGAAACAACTGATCTGATGTAAGAGGTTCTATTAAAGCAAATATCTCTTTGAGGTGTTGAATCACCAGAGACCAGAAAGGAGTTAGGATAGGGCATTGCGAAAATGTATGGGCATGGGTAGCATGCTCCTATCCACAGTTGTGCCAGCATCTGGCAAGGGAGCCCGGGAACCACTTAGCTAGGAAGGTAGGGACCAGAAAGAAATCTCACTTTTACCTTCCATGTATATTCCCTCCATGGGGATGAGGAACTCGTACACCAGGTTCTTCTCCAGACCCTCAACCACGGGTTATCTGTAAAAGCTGTGCCCAGGTCCCTTTCACACTTCTCCCTTAGATAGTCTGCCTGTTGATATCTAGCTATTAATAAGGCTTGGTAGATCAATGATATGGCCTTCTCCCCTCCAGGGAAAAGCCATATTTTAATAAATGGGAGCCAGTCCTCTTGTAGCTGAGGCTGCGTAATGCATAATCTGAGATTCTTAATAATGTAATCTTTATTTGTAAAGACTGGGTATGGATTGGTTCCTTTCAGCCATACCTCTTCTGGGCCTATTGAAAGGTAAGTATATTTGAGCCTTGCAAAAGTTTCCATGGAGCGGTAAAGCCTCTGGCCGTCTGGCCCCAAAACCAGGGGTCTATGCTGGGTGGGGGAAAAGAGGGATTATGTAGCCACCAGTTATAGTTACATAAAAGTGGTTTTATTGTTTTGGAAAGTGTTCCTCTTCGCCATCCCTCCAGTATGACCCATGTCACAGGGGGAAGTGATTATCGCAGCTTAACCTGCGAGGAAGTGGCAAATAGTGTTGCAGGTAGAGCAATTGGAGAAGGTCTAGAGAGACCCATTTTCTTCCAGTGGGCTTCATAAATATGTTTTCCCCATAGTAATGCTAGTTGCATTTGGGCTACAATCCAGTAGTTTGCTTGGCATAGGAGCGCCAGACCTCCCTGGGCCTTAGATAATATTAAGAGCTGCTGGCGTACCCAAGAGCGTTTGTATTGCCATATAAAAGATTAAAAAAAATGACTGCCACTTCTTTAAATCTGATACTGGGACCACACATGGGACACACTGAAAGAGATATAGCAATCTTGGCAAAGCATTCATCTTAGTGGCTTGTACTCTCTGATAGAACGTTATAGGGAGGAGATGCCAACGTCTTATGCGTATCTTTAGTTTTGGAGATAAGGGGCAAGTAATTCACTGCGTGTAATCGGAAAGTCTCTACTGTTATCTTAATGCCTAAATATTTAAGGGGTGTCAGGCCCCCATCTCATGGGATAATCAGTGTAGAAATTGTCTGGTGGTTCAAAATTAAAAGTCAAAACCTCAGTTTTTTTGGGTGTTCAAAGCATAACCAGACATTTGGGAATGGTTGATCACCTTTCTGTTCACTCTGACACCTGCGTGCAGCACCTCGAGTAACTGGAGGTGTGGGAGGGTCTGATGTATCTGGTGTTGGGCTGATCACCTTATCTCCAATGGGCAGGAGATTATTTCTGTGAATGACCTATCATAAGCAACTGGACACAGGCCCTTCGGATAGTTCTGATACAGGGCAGCCCCCAAGCCACTAAAGCTGGTGTGTAAGGTGTAAGGTGTAAGGTTTCTGTGGGTCTGCATAGGCCAGGACTGGAGCATGGGTTAAACAATGGATGATATCTTCAAAAGCTCTCTCACAGTCCTCAGTCCATCTGGGCCCAAATGGCTTGGCAGGTTTGAAGTAATACTGCTGTGCACTAGGAACCCCTGGTAGTTTTGGTCATTTGCTTTGGATGACTGGAGGGTAGTCTTCTAGCAGATTCAGAAGTGGTCTAACTATCTGGGTATAATCCTTGACAAATCTTTGATAATACCCACAGAAACCCAACAGATGCTGTAACTCTTTCAAATTCTGGGGCCTGGGCCAGGTGGTGAGTGCCTTGACCTTACTGGGGTCCGTTTGGATGCCTTGTGCTGACACTATATGCCCGACTTACTTGACAAAGACTTGAAAGAACTGGCACTTGTCAATAGATAGCTTTAGGCCAAACTCTTCCCAATGGTCCAGTACTTTCAGTAACCTTGCCTCGCATTCTTCCAAAGTCTTCCCAAAAGCTATTATATCATCCAGATACATGAGGCATTCCAGCAGATTCATATCACTGATGGCCCTCTCCATAAGGCACCGGAATGTAGCAGGAGTGCCAGAAATGCCTTGGGGCATCGGCAAAAACTCATAAAACCTGAGAGGGCATATGGAAAGCAGTCTTTTCCCGGTCTTGCAGAACCATGGGGATCTGGTAATACCCACTCCTCAGGTCCAACACCAAAAACCATTTGCTGCCATTCAAGCAGTCCAAAGCATCCCAAATCTGGGACATTGTGTGCTGATCCGGTATGGTCTGCTTGTTCAGTGTCTGATAATCCACACACATCCATACAGCCCTGCTTTTCTTCCTCATTACCATTATTGGCCAGGCATATGGGCTTCTGGATTCCTGAATAATACCTGCAGCCAACAGTTTTTAGAGATGCCGCTTTACATCATCGACATCTGCTGGGGGAAATTGCCGGGATCTCTCCCTAAAGGGGTGCTGTCAGTGAGCCTTATATGGTGCTGCTTCCCTGTCACACAGCCCACATCCCACTCATGTAGGGAAAACACATTAGTTCTTCTTGACAGTTTTTGTCAAATCTGAATCTTCCACTCCTCTAGGAAGGGGGAGTTACTGAGATCAAATAAACCAGGACCAATACCAAGAGGAGCACCTTCTCCGGGGGAAGCTGGTTGCACTGTGGTGTCTGCACAATATACCTGGGCTAGAGTGTGGCCCTTCCTGACAACCATTTCCCAGTCTGTCACATTTTTCACTTGTACCATGACCCTCCTGACATAGGCATGGGCCCTGGCGGGTAGCGCACTGGGCTTTACAAGTAGGCCAGCCGGCAAGTCATGCTTTTCTGGGGCATCCAACATGAGGATCTTCCTCTTCACGTCCTTCTTAAAATGCACCACACCACTGATATTACACACATCATTCAGGGGCAGTACTATTTCCTCCCCAGCCCACCTCCAAACTATGCCAACTGGCTCATCCGGATCTTCAGCCAAAGTCTGTACTTGTTTCCTGTAGGCTTCCCTCACTGCTGGGTGAATGGGCAGGGCCTTCCCCTTCTGCTCATCCTCCCAAGCCCGGCAGAGCTGTCCCAACCATCCAAGCATATGGGCATTTGTACCCACCAGGACAGGCACCCCATCATATATTCCAGTCTCTGGACAGATCAAAGCCAGGGTCTCAACTCCGTCTCCCACTCCGGTTACCTTTAATGAAAATGCCATCCATACTGTAGCATAACCCAGGTAAGGATAGGATTTGTTGCTATGGCCCCACACATTTAACCCCCTCTAGCGGTTGCAGTTCCAGGTGGGACAGGTGTTGATTGTACCAAGGCTTAAAAATGATGGTCACCTGGGAGTCACTATCTAAGATGACACAAGTGGACACCTCATTTATGGCAATGGTAATCTCAGTAGACGGTCCCACCAATTTGTCTATATCTGGTAGGAAGGGCTCAGCAACTTTTGCAGTGGATATTCTCACATACACCTTGGAGCTGGGCTTGGCGGGGTCCCTGGTATGCTCTCTTACTGGGCCTCATTGAAGTTTCCCTGATGCAGGTGTTTCTCCGCCAGCAGCCGGTCCCTCACTTGAGCTGGGTCTTCATGTGATCGGCATTCTCTGCAAAGATGTCCATCCCTCCCACACCTATAGCAGTACATGTCCCCTCGACTCTGTTTGGCTGGGTTGGGGACTTCAACACCAGGCCTGGGGTCTTGTTGACTGGATTGTCCACGATACTCAGTGGGGGGGGGGAACTGGGGCAATCCCTTTGGCTATAACTACTCTTCACTCTGTTTCTCCCTGCCTTTGCAACCCTTGATTTCTCAGTTTGCTGACAGCCTGACACAGTTCATGGAGGCAGAATTCAATAGGGGAAACCACAGGGGGCACCTGGGCCTGTACCCCCAGGCCCATCACTGGGAGGTTGGTGGGGGCTATCAGGGTAGACTGACTGGGAGAGATATCAGTATTTCTATTACAGCCAGAGGTAGCCCTATCAAGTGCTTCCTTGCATTCTCTGAGAAGCGCTTTAAACTCAGAAGCCTCAGTGGGGGGGGTTATCCTCAACAACCTGTGTAGCAGCCACTATAGCAGCGCTCACCCCCCACTGAGCATCTTGTTCCTCTACTACCCAAAGTTCCCTGAGGAGGACCCAGAGGGAGGGGGGTTCACCCAACTTATCCTTTAAACCCAGCTTTAATAGCAGTAACTTACTTGGCACCCCCCAATACCTGTTCTAAATATGTTTTGTTCAGGTCTGCAGATTGCACCCCCCCTTTATGGTACACCTTTTGCAGGGCCCTCTCCAGCCTTTGGATATACTCTGAAAAGGGTTCCCCCATTGCTGTTGGGTTGACCTAAAACCCCACCACAGGTCCTCACAGGACTCGGTGCTACTGAATGCACTATCCAAGGCAGCAATGTAATCCTCCACACTGGCTTCTGTCCGCAAGGACCAAATAGCGTCGAGGGCATGACCCTTCAAACTTTCCATTAACCTTCTATGTTTTCCCCCTTGCTACACTACCAGTCCTGCAACAAGGGGATCACATAATTAATCCATGACTCATAATCTTTCTCCCCCGCTGGGATGGGCTATACCCCTGAAAACATCCTCAGCTTCCAATATGAGTCAGAAGAGGTGGGCACATAACTGGGCTGGGGCCTCTCACTGGGGGGGAGGGCCAGTTTTGACTGATGCAGTCCTTCCCCAGGGGAAACTACACTAAACTTACTTACAATAGGCCAAGCCTCTGATAACCCTTCTGGAACTAAGGCCTCCGGAACCCAGGAGGCTTCTACAGCATTTTCACATCCAAACAACACAGTCAGTGTCTCTGTAACAGGGTCTAGCATCTGATCCCGAACTGTCACTTGACCCAGCCCTTTTATAGTGGACAAATGCCCCTCTATAGCCTCTGTTTCTAACTCAGGGGCACCCACAAGAGTAAGAGGGATTTATGGGAGTTCATCCTCTGCCCTCTGCTCCACTCGATCTATTGTGCCTTATCCATCTCTTTTACCCTGACTTTGGGTTTGGGGGGGCAACAGTGGTCTTTCTGATGGTGGCATCCATGGTGGGCAAGGCTGGCAAACAGGAGATCCCAGCGGTGCCTCCAAAGATGTAGCCCAGGTGCCGTGTGCCAATGTGTCACTACCCCTGCGTGTTGACTACCCCACAAGTTAAGGGGCCTGGGTCCTGCTACGGTGGTGTTTGGGGGTCCTATCCCAAATTGGTAAGAAAGTAGCATGGTGCCTCCAACCAGAGTAGAGAAACACTGGGCCAGGTGTCTGCTTGGTACAACCCCCTGGGATGCTGTACCTAACCACTTCCCCTTCCAACCTCCCCACACACTAAATATCACATTGTACTCCAGTACTATAAAATACATTGACTTAACAACTGGTACTAATAACTTGATCACAACACAGGACTTGCAACAAACAAACCACAGCTTTATTTTTTCTTGAGGGGGCTAGGGAAAGGGGTACCAGGAACAGGGTAGCTGTGGAGAGACAATGAGTTTCTTATTTTTGAATTAACAGAGCCTATGGGCTCAAACTCACAGAAAACCCACCCCCACTGGTACCAGTGAAACCCCCATGTCCTGACAGGATACCCAGGTTTTGTGCAGGCCTTCTAGGTGCCTTGGGTAGGCCAGTATTGGGGTCCTTGACACAATACTCTTTAAAGTGCTAGCAAATTGTTTAAACCTTTGCTCCCCTTTTTGGGTCAGGGCAAGCCCTGGGTTACTCATGGTCCCAAAGTGGTGGTTTCAGTCACTGGCATGGTGGGCTCTGGCAATTCAGATTCCGCCAATCACTCTCAGAGGGCAGAAAGCAGATGGACAGAGAGGATTTGTTGGAATAGCCTTGGACTTGCTTGAAGGTCTAGCCACTTGTCCCCTTCCGACTTACTTGGAGGTCTAACCACTTGTCCCCTTCAGCCTGTTTCCAGGCCCAGTGCAGAGCCCAAAGCACAAAGCCTACAAGGCCACAAGGAACCCAGACCCAGAAGGGACTCCACAGCCTGGCTCCCCCAGAGTCTCTAGTGTCCTTGCACTCGAGCACATGCCCATGGCCCCCTGCAGCCCAGTCTGATCCACTCAGTAGGGGGTAGCAGGTTCCCTACCTGGCTCTGAGTTGCAGCTGTGTATAGCTTTAGATTCTGCCTTTCTATTAAGCAAAGCAGACAGCTCTGATGTGCAGCAAACAGGTCCTCAGGGCTTTCCACCTTTCCAGTGGCTTCTGGCTAGTGGCTCTCAGTCTATGATATGAACCTCCACCTTTCCATAACAGGCTTTCAGCAGACCCCAAGCTCCTGAAACACTGGACACCTGCAAACCTTTTCTTTTCAATGTCCTTTGCTTCAAAGGAGGACATTATAGTGCAATGGGTTAAGGTTCTGAGCTGCAGATCTGGAGACCTGGGTTTGAATCCCACAGCCACCTAGGTGCATACTGTGTGATCCTGAGCAAGTCACTTAACTTCCTTGTGCTCCCAGGTCGCATCTGGAAACAAGCTTCGGCTTAGTGTGCTACTCCTGGTTAAACAATGTTCCCTTTCCCTTTCCCCTTTCCCAAAAACATTGCCCTTTTGGCTCTGGCATGCACAGTTCCAAACCACCGCTTTTCCCTGTTCCCATAAACCATCACAACCAGTTTCTGGGTGCCTAGATAACTTATTGGCTATCCATTGGGGTCAAAAGGCTAAAGATGGCTGCCACTGTATACAGTCACACAGCAATCCCACCTTCAAAACATTATTGCAGTCGAACAAAGCAATTTAGATATATGATTGCCCCTCATCTGATAGCGGACACTGTCTTCTGCTAAGCAACCACACATTTATATTTATCAGACCCCCCTCAGCTGGTCACTAGCTCCAAAATATAATCCCCCTAGGAGCAGCAATCCAGATCATTATTATTCAAGGATGCCTTATTAATATTCATGAAGGTCCCTACAGAGTAGCGCTTACTGGCACTTTTAAACTAAACTTCAACACCACTTCTTAGGTGCCTCCTTCAGGTGTCTGACCCCCAATTAACTTATTGTGGGGGTCAAGACCACAAGGCAGGCATTTGGAGGACTACTAATGGGGTCCGAAAACAATTATACACTTCTGCGCATGCACAGGCAGCCGCCGTCCAGAAATGCAGCAGAAAGAGCGGTGGCTCCACAGTTCGGCACCTCCGGCCCCAAGTTACACAGTAAAAGGATGCAGGGGCTGGATGGAGACTCAAGGGGATAAACTGGACCTGTCTCAGGAGGAAGGGACACTACGGGGGAAACGGGGCAAAATGGGAGACCAGGCAGCCCAAGGGGGAAAACAGATGAGCCCCCACGGGTGGGGTTACAAGTGTAGTAATGCTTACAGTAAGGCAGACAGGATGCAAGGGTGTATAGGAAGGGGTATTGACTGCAGAAGAAAGGAGGTATTACTACATAGATCACTTGTAAGGCCCCACCTGGAGTACAGTTCTGGAGTCCTTACCTAATGAAAGATAAAGACAGGCTCAAGACAGTGCAGTGTAGGGAAACTAAAATGATTCAGGGCCAGCAGGGCAGATCTTACAAGGACTGGCTCAAGGCACTGAACGTGTGCATGTTGGAGACCAGAAGACAGAGGGGAGATATGACAGAGACCTTCAAGTTCCTGAAAACAGCGAGTAAGGTAAACTGCGCTAAGAACTGTTTAGCATAAGTAGAGGATTAAGAACATGGGGACACAAGTGGAAATTAATAAGGAAGTTCAGCAGGGAAGGGAGAAAGTTTTACTTTGCAGAAAGTGTAGGGGAGCCATGAAAAATCTGACAGCCAGTGTGATAAGCGACAAAACTATCAGTGGTTCTAGACAGCTGGGGCAGAGTGATGGGCTTAGTGGTTGCTCAGGGTGGTAGCAGAAATTTACGAAACATAGAAACATAGATTCTGACGGCAGATAAGGACAGCTAGGCCCATGTAGTCTGCCCATTTCCCTACCTACAGGATAGGCCGCAGATCCTAGTTAACCAACAGCCTATTTCTTCCTATCTCCTACAAGAATTGTCTTATGTCTGTCCCATGCATTCTTGAATTCGTCCACAGTTTTAGAGCCCACAACCTCCTCAGGAAGGCTGTTCCATGCATTCACTACCCTCTCTGTGAAATAATACTTCCTCACATTGCTCCTGAACTGCCCTCCTTCTATCTTTAAATTGTGTCCCCTTGTTCTTGCAAATCTCTTTTTCTGAAAGATGCTACCCTCTTGGACTTTGTTGATTCCACTGAGGTACTTAAAAGTTTCTATCATGTCCCCCCTCTCCCTTCTTTCCTCAAGGGTATACATATTAAGCTCCTTTAGTCTCTCCTCATATGGCTTCTCTTGCAGACCCTGCACCATTTTAGTTGCCCTCCTCTGGACTGCCTCTATCCTGTCTATGTCCTTGCGGAGATGGGGTCTCCAGAACTGGACACAGTACTCCAGATGGGGTCTCACCAACTGTCTGTACAGAGGGATAACAACTTCCTGTTTTCTGCTGCTGATGCCTCTCCCTATACATCCCAGTATACCCCCAGCCCTCCCTCCTGCCTTCTCACATTGCTTGCTAACCTTAAGGTCATCTGATATGATTACCCCCAGGTCCCTTTCCTTTTTTGTTGTTGTTACTACCTCCCCACCCATTGTGTATTCTTCCCCTGGGTTCTTGTTTCCCAGGTGCATTATTTTGCACTTCTTTGCATTGAATCCTAGCTGCCATACTTCTGACCATTCCTCCAACCTTGCCAAGTCCCTTTTCATCCTTTCTCGCCTCCTTGTGTATCAACCCTGTTGCAGATCTTTGTGTCATCTGCAAAAGGCATACTTTTCCTTCAGTCCTCTGCAATGTCACTGTTGAAGACATTAAAAGGACTGGACCCAATACTGAACCTCTGGTACCCACTAGTAACCGCCCTTTCTTCAGAGTGGACTCCATTTACAATTACCTTCTGTGTCCTGTTGTCTAGCCAATGTTTTACCCAGGCTACCACCCTGGGACCCACTCCCAGGCTGGTTAATTTGACTATTAATCTTTTGTGGGACTGTGTCAAATGCCTTGCTAAAGTCTAGGTAGGCCAAGTCCACAGCCCTCCTGGTCTACTACTTGGTCACCCAGTCAAAGAAATCTATTAGATTGGCTCTGACGTGACCTTCCCGCTGTGAACCCATGCTGCCTTGGGTCCTGTGCTCCACTGGCCTCTAGGTACTCGACTATTCTTTCCTTCAGAAGTGACTCCATCACTTTCCCTACCACAGAGGTCAGACTGACAGGTCTGTAGTTTCCTGCCTCTGTCTTGGACCCACTTTTGTGAAGGGGAATCACATCTGCCTTCCTCCAGTCCTCGGGTACAATACCATCCTCCCATGATTTATTAAAAAGAGTAGCCAGTGGTTTCACTAGTTCCTCCCTTAATTCTTTTAGAATTCTGGGGTGAATTCCATCAGGACCTATTGCTTTGTCCTCCTTCAGTTTTAGGAGTTCTTGCAGAACCCTTTCTTCTGTGAAAGGACTGGGATCGACCCCCCTATCAAGAGTGCTTCTGTTAATTGGATTAGGCACTTCCCCCTCCTCTTTTGTGAATACTGAGCAGAAATATTCGTTCAGTGTTCCTGCTTTTTCACTGTCCCCCTCTGCCCACCCACCATTCATTCTATTCAGCCTCACTATCCCTCCCTTTGTCTTTCTACGCTCACTGATGTACCTATAAAAGGTTTTATCCCCCTTCTTAACTGAGTTGGCTATCTTTCCCTCAGTTTGGGCCTTTGCTATTCTGACTTCCCTCCCTGCTTCCTTCTGCCTTAACTGGTACAGCTCTCTGTCCTGCTCCTTCTGTGTTTCCTTATACTTCCGGAATGCTATCTTTTTCTTCCTGACTTTCACAGCCACCTCTTTTGAGAACCATAGTGGCCTTTTCTTTCATTTTGATTTCTTTATTTGCTTCACACAAAGGCTTGTTGCCTCTGTGATGGCAGTTTTGATAATTCCCCATTGTTGCTCCACACCTCCTTCTAGCCTGTTTGCTAGTGCTTTTCTGAGGCACTCTCCCATCTTGCCATAGTCAGCCCTCCTAAACTCCAGTACCCTCACTTTTGTATGGCTTGACTCTGTAGCTGAGTTTAACATGAACCACACTGTTTGATGGTCACTTGTCCCCAGATGGCAACCACTTCTAGATCTGAGATCCTCTCACTGCCCCGTTTGAGAGTACAAGGTCTAAGATTGCTCCCTCACAGTGGGTTCTGAAACTAGCTGTCTAATGCCTGCCACCTGTAGGGCATCAAGAATGGCCCTGCTGTTGGATGTGGCTGCAGCAAATGTGCTCCAGTTAACATCTGGCATATTCAGGTCTCCATCAACAGTATCTCCCTTTCTCTGCCATTCTAAGAATGCCTTCTATCATATCCTTGTCCATTCCTTCCCCTGACATGGGGTCTGTAAACAACCCCTGTGCGGATTGTGGTGCCTTTTCCAGTCTCCAAGGTGACCCACAGTGCCTCCTCTCCTCCCTGTTTACTCTTTTGTTCAGTTGCTTTTATCCCTTCCTTTACATAGAGAGCTACTCCTCCCCCTCTTCTCCCCTGCCTGTCTCTCCTGTAGATTATGTACCCTGGTATGTTAACATCCCAGTCATGGTACTCTGTATACCATGTTTCTGTGACTGCTACGATATCCAGGCATCCCTCTTCCATTAAGGCAATCAGTTCAGGGAGCTTGTTGCCCAGACTACGGGCATTGGTACTCATTACCCTCCATTTCCTGATGGTCTTACTCCCTTTTGCCCCATCCCTGTCCTTCTTGCCTTTGTCACTTTCTCCATTTACCCTGCTCTTCTCCTATGACACCTCTATATTGGTGTTTGCCGCACTACTACCCGTGATTATTTGGGGGCTAGGTTTCCTGCTCCTTTCAGTGCCTCCCCTTGGCTGGTTTAAAAGCTGCCAATGAAGCATTTAAACCTATCACCTAGGATCCTGGTTCCCTCCCGGACAGATGCAGCCCATCATGCCAGTATAGGCTTGCATCACTCCAGGTGGACCCCCAGTCCCCAGTGAAGCCAAATCCCTGAGCTTCACACCAGTTTTTCAACCACTGATTGAATCCCATGGTGCGGAACACCCTAGCCTCTCCTTTGCCATAGATGGGTAGCACCTCCGAGAAGGTTACCGTGTGTGCTACTTGACTAAGGCCATCCCCAATTCCACAAACTCTTCCTGCACTTCTCTAATCCCTTTCTTAGCCAGGTCATTTGTCCCTAGGTGGACAATGACATCCAGCTCCCTCCCCTGTGCAGCTGCTCCGGCAATACTGAGATTCGCCCCTGTCCCTCCAAGCCATGGCGCCAGGCAGGCACCTTACCTCCTCTCCCTTCCTCCCCAGTTCTACCTTCCTAACAATGGAGTCCCTCACCAGGATTGTTTCCTTCCCTGCAGGGTCCCCTGCCACCCTCCTGTGGGTCTCCTTTGTGGAGGTTCCCAGCATCCTCCTTGGTTTCCACTGTGGGTGCCTCCATAGAGGAACCACACTTTGCCAGAATGGCATAGGAATTGTGGAGAGGTACAACGGGAAGGATGGGCCTCTGTTCCACCACTCTCACCCTCCCTGAGCCCACTGTGGTCCAACCGCTCCTCTTTCTTGGCAACCTCTGAGGCAACGGCAGTGGCACTGGTGGTCCCTGGATGGAAGAGGAGGTCCCACAAATCCTGGCCAACTCAGCCTGGAGATGATCAACCTCCTCCCTCAGCCCAGAGAGGTGCCTGCAGATGGGACAACACCGCATCCTCCAGAACATCTCCCGAAGACTGCTGCTCCACAGCCACTGCACTGCACCACCCAATCATGTCTTATTTCTGGCCCTTAACTGTTTGCAATCCTTACGCTTTCCTCTGTTTTTTCTCTCTCCTTACTTTCTGCCTGTGCCCTTTAAGCTCCTGATTGTCCTGTTCTGAGACAAGAATATCCTATATTTTGCAGTAGACCACTTACTTGCTCAGAGGCAGACCTCCAGCAGCTAGAGGGTGCGGAGAGCTACTCTTGCCCTTCTAGGATGGTGAGTCCTTGGTGGTTCTGTGATCACTCACTTCCTGCCCCTAAACAGGAAGTTCCTGTTGTCAGTCAAATTCTGTGCCTATAAAAATAGAACTAGCTTTGGGTGGGAGGAAGGAGGGCAATATAGTCCCAGCAGAGAAGTCCAGTCACACAGCAGTCCTTTCTCCTGGTGTCTGCTGCCAAGCTACTAGCAGAAACTTTCTAAGGCAGTCTTTAAATGTAGCTTCCTTCTAGCTAAGCCACTCCCCTTACTTACCAGATTTTTCTACAAGTAATTTAAACCTCACAGCAGTTAAGTCCTTTCAGTCACCTGAGATTTACACCTAGATAACTCTTCAGATACCCATTCAGTTCAGTTAACCCAAACACACACTTTTTTTTTGTATGTTAGTTTTTTACCCTTAATTAAAGGTCAAATATAAAAGTTCTTCTACTTTAGTCCCAGCAGAGAAGTCCAGTCACACAGCAGTCCTTTCTCCTGGTGTCTGCTGCCAAGCTACTACTATTAGAAGGCAGGAGTGCTGAAGCGCAGGGGTCTGGTCTTGTTGGAATAAACTTTTTTGCATTTTGCAGTTATTTCCAGTTTTAAGAGTACTCCTTTAGCTTAATTTCTGTCTGTTCATTTGAGGTTAGCCACCTCCAGCTGGAGCACTACCTCGTAGTGTTCGTGTTGTTTCATTCTGTTTTTTACAGGGAGCATGGGAGTGGACAGTGTGGTTTAGAACCCTGTATGGACAGTAGGTCCCATGTTTGTTAGGGTTTATGGGCAGACTGAATGGACCAATTGTCTTTCTTCTGCTGTCATTTTCTCGTATGTTAATGCAACCCGCCTGCAGATTGTACAATATTTGGCTAAGTGGGACCATAAATCAGTTGTTTCTGGACAGTCAACAAAAAGTGTTTATGGGTTTCTAAAATTTGTTTGCTTGTCAGGTGTAGGCACATCCTTTCAACAATGGTTTTGTGCTCCAGTGAATTTTTAACATTTGTTTTGCCATGACATGCTAACCACAATGTATCCTACATTTCTACAGGGATTCTTTTGTTTGTACGCTGCAATAGAGCTTCCTCTGCCTTACCAGGGGGAGGAAGGGGAAGCTGTAATGCTGGTTTAACATGTGATAGAAAAATTGAATGGTAAAACTGTTTTCTCGTTTGGGACATCACTTGTAGAGGGGTGATCTGCCACTGGTTTAGTTTCCTCAGACTTGATGTTAAATATGTCAGGACCTGTATTGTTGCTGGGCCAAGTTTCTTTTCCTCCCATTTTTCTTTTACAAGTGAAAAGCAAGCAGCAAAAATACTAGTCCAAATCTTACTCTTCTCAGAGATTAGTGGACTTATTTTGGTGTATATAAAGACACTGTGAAAATACACTAAAAGGTGTATCATTTTATTTATTTATTTAGCTTTTGTTAACCAGGTAAGTACACTAGACAAAGACAGATGCCTATTTTCAGGTGCAACCCCCCCCCCCATAATAGCCCTGATACGCCATTTCACATCTTATTGGGATTTAACTGGCTTCCCCATAAGCCTTGAAAGTAACAACACTATAAACCCATGTTTCCACGTTTAGAGGAGATGGGAAAATATTGTCTAGGTGTAAAAAAAAAAAGTGGGAGTATTGAGATCTTTATTAGGAATATACGCTTCTTTTTTAATAGAACTCTGTTATTCCAAATGACCACTTTCATATTGGCTGTAACAAGGGTTTGTTCTTGGTTATATTGGGCAACATCTTGAATGCCAAAGGTGATCCCCAAGATTTTAATGGTGTCTAAAGATAACTGAATTTGGTGAAGACTGTTGTGCACTACTACTTCAATATTGGTCCCAATGAATGTCCCACAACGCTTGCCATAGTTGCTTTTTGCTCCCGATACCTTGTCATGGGTGGCTAAGGTAAGCATTACAGAAGTAACTGATTTACTGTTACATAGTATTACACTCATATCATCAGTGTAGGCTAGGATTTTGGGGGTGTCTTTACCAGAAATTTGTATACATTAAATATGTGGATTTTGCAGCATTTTCTATAATGTAGGGTCCAGAGAGATAGGGTATAATAGTGTACAAAGGGGATACCTTTGCCTAACTCCTTTTTATATTATTATTTCATTGTCTAACCATCCTTTGATGTAAAGTGTGGTGGTTGCCTACTGGTATAAAATGCTGATTCACTGTATGAACTGCTTAAGGACGCCATAATGGGCAAGGCTGTTGAATTAATAAGTATGGGAAATTATCATATGCCTCTTCTTGGTCCAAGGCTAACAATAACCCTGATACCTGTTTTTATAACCCCTGTTCAAAAAGCTCCCATAACAGGATTACATTGTTAAAGGGAGATCTGGAAGGAATGGTGTAGGAATGTAAGCAAGATATAATTGTGTCTGCTACTTTTAAAAGTGTATCAGTCAGAATCTGAGCTAGTTTTTTTAACTTCAGTAGTCTATAAACTGATTGGTCTCCAATTGGCCACTTCTGTTTTGTCTTCTTTTTTTAATAAATATATTAAATTAGCCTGTGACATTGATTTAGGCAGTGCACCTTCTGTTACCATCTCATTATGAAGTTCTGCTGCTATAGGGCTTAGTTTCTCTGTAAATGTTTTATAAAATTCTGATGGAAGACCATCTGATCTTGGAGCTCAATTATTTTTTAATTCTCTAATTGCTGGTTCTAGTTTGGTGAAGAGAATGGGGCTCTCCAGCTCCTTTTTTTGTTGATCAAGATTTGAGATACTCGAATGACTTCCAAGAAGGAACTGGACTGCTCCATGTCAAGGATGAGTGCCACATATAGAAATAACATGGTTCTGCACAATATGCATTATTTTTTTTGGGGGGGAGGTGTATGGATTACAGTATCCTGTGGGACTCCTAGACCTGCAATTGGATGTTTGGAAACCCTGTCCATGTAACCTTTAAACATGTCTAGCTCCTGTTTTCAACCTTCTGTTCTGAGCTGCATCTCTTTTTTAGAGATTCTGCTCTGTTGTACTGTAGTGTAAACATTGCCTTTTACATTTTGTTTTCTGATCTGTTAGGTTTACTTCATCTGTGTGCATTTGTAATATTAAGCCATATAACTTATTTCTTAAAGTCAGATACTGCAGATATTGTATCATTTTGACTGTATGGTTTGTTTCTGAAAAAATAATGTAAAATACTGTTTGATCAAAGTAAGGGCATAATGGTAGGGGGTGGGAACAAAAAAAATAGTGCTTTAAGCTGATGATACCCTCTTTTTCTTGTGTGATCCAGTCACTTTTCGCCCACATGGCTTGGATGCATTGACCAAATCCAGAGTCTTAGCATATTATAAAATCAACCAATCAAAATCCAAAACAATGGTAATACGTGTTTCCCAACCAACCCCCAGGTTTTAAAGGGAAACTCCTATCGAGTCCCTAAGTGCAGCAGTGGCTGTAGAAATGCCCGATTAGGGCTTTTAACATAAAAGTAATTGTAAGTAAGATGAGAACCAACGTGTGAGACCCTTGACACCAGCACAGCCACACACAGTCCTGTTGCACACCTCTGGCTCCCATGTCTGAGATTCCATCCTCTTGGTGGCTAGAGTGGCATATCCATTACAAAAAAATGATGCCTGGGCCATTGGGGGTCGGCAGGGGAGGGAGAGGATTGAGCGTCCAGAGGACAACTCTCCTCTCCCAGGAGGGAGGGAGGCACAATCATGGTACTTGGCTTACCTCTGTCAGAGGCCAGAGATACAGCAAGCATGCGGAACAAACAGACAGGGTTGGGAGTGGTGGACGTCAGTGGGAATGCTTGAGATCGGATGCACACCACTCCCTGGAAAAGCGTAAAATCACCTGCAGCGATGCCTGGAGATGGGCCCTGGCATCACAAGACCAGGACTGGAGAGGGGTCGCACAAGTCCAGGATGGGAGGCTTTGGAGTAGGCCTCCCACCCCACTCGAGGGGTAATCTGAGGGCGATGGCAGGATGGATCTGTGAGGGGCTCATATCCCAGAGACCTGGCGGGCACGATACCGTGGGAGTCCCTGAAGGAAGATAGGCGCTGTGGTGAAGGGGGGAGAAAAATAGAAAGTTAAAAACAAATAAATAAATGATGCTGATGTGAAGATATTTCCTGACCTAACCTTCCAAACCAGATCATGGAGAAAGCAATTTGATCCAGTTCGCCACTGACTGAGAGCCCTGGGTGTTGTGCACTCCTTTTTGCTGCTGGCACGACTTCGAATCATATATGGAGGAAGATCATGGCAATTCTCTGATCCAAAAGATGCAGGTCGGTGGACTGTGAAGACGAATGAGGAATTCTCTGCCAGAGCTGCTACCCCTCGTCAGGATGAGGACAAAGACTCTGACGCTGAAGAAAACCTGGCCTTTGTACCCGGTGACTGAAGTTAAGTTTTGTTTCTCGTTCCATTTTCACAAGATTCTGTTACCCTGACTCTTTCATCCTCTTCCCTTGCTGTTTGGGATGGGGATGTATATGTTTAAATATTAAATCAATATCGGGAGGTTTTCTGGACATTTTGAATAATATATAGGGGATAGTTGTTTATTTTTGTGGGTATCGGGATGTGAGATGGTCTGGAGGCTCCTCTGTTCCTGTCAGCTGTGTTACTAACTTGAAGTCCCCAAAGATTATGTAATAATGTACTAGCAAACTTAACAGTAACATGGGAAATGTTATTTCTGGTTCAGTCAGCAAGTGGGAAGGGTCAGGATCGTTTGGATCTAAAATGTAAGTTTGTGATGTTGACTTTTACTATTCCTGCAAAAGTATTTGCGTAGTCTCTGTGACATTGACAGGAGCTAGAGGGGACCTGGTGGAGGGATGCATGTTTACCTTCCTCTTACCGTAAATGATGGTTTACAGCAAGCTTATTGCTTGCATTAGACAGTCCTGGTTAATTCTCCCTAAATTTAGGCTATCACCATAGCCACTGAAGAGGCTAGCATTTTGGGATATACACTGTGCTATTTATTAAATAATTGTTGGTTCCCCCAAAATCCTGGGTATCATACTATAGGGAGGGTTGCTTTGAATATCAACTTTCTGGGAATAATTCATGTATCTGTATGAATTGTCTGCACTCACCTAATTCTGTGTATGAGAATGTACTATATTGTTTATGCGTTTTACTTGAAACTAATAAACATAAAGTTCAAAAAAATAACTTTTTTAATTTGTGTGGCTGGGAAAATGCCCAAGAGTGATACAAAAGGTTCTATACTTATACAAGGAACAAGGAGGCTTGGGACTTTCAAACCTCCAGAATTACTATCTGGCAGCCCAAGGTGTGTACTTAGGGACCTGGGCTAAACAAAGCATGGACTCCAGGTGGTACCTTATTGAAGAGGCAGACTCACACCACTTCCCCCATAGTCATTCCCACACAAGTCGCCCAGCTCGTATGAAACCCATAGTCTAGATACACCATCAAAACTCTTATTAAACTGCGTAGAGCAACAGACACCACAAATACACTAGGCCCACTGACTCTCACATTTCACCACAAGGACTTCTTCCCTCTTAATTTAGACAAGGGCTTCAGATATTGGGAAATTGAAATTCAAGGCCTCTTCAGATCAGCGCAGACTATTTCAGCACAACATTGCCTCTCCTTTAAAGAACTTCAACATAGATTCCACCTCCATGAAGAAGATCATTTTTGGTTTTTACAAGTCCAATACTATATATCACAACAAAAATACTTGACTCAAATAAAGAGACCACATTTGGATTGAGAAGAATGCTTTAATTGGCTTATTACACTTAATGTAAAAATTCAGAATAACTTCAGATTTATTAAAATTATTAGGCAAACTGAAAACTCCACCAATAGACCGATTACAGATAAAGTGGGAAGTAGAATCAGGATCTACCTGCCTCAGTGACCAGTGGGAACGTAGGATAGCTAGATAGGTCCTTCCCACATGGAGGGAGTTCAATTAGAAAGTATTAGTCCATTTTTTCCAAATCCCTATGGTTACCAGTTTCACCTTACACATTCGGATATATGTTTGAGGTGGTGTGGAGGGAGGGGGTGGAGCCCCGTTACACATTTTCTGGGACTGCCTAATTGTAGCTCCTTTCTGGAAAGAAATCCATGGCTTGATGCAAAAAATATTGGATAGGCAATTTCCATTTCCATTTCCAAACTTAGTCTTGAGATTTCCTGACCTAGTCAAGGGCTCTAGATCCAGGATCAGATTAAGTCAAATACTACATATAGCAGCCTTGAAATGCATAACGATAAACTGGTTGTCCCCGCAGCCTCCCACAGTGGTTCAATGGAAAACCAGGGCAATTGAGCTAGAAACGATGCAATGCATTACAGCTAAGTTACAGCTCTGTCGTCCCCAAGTTTTAGAATTATGGCGCCCCTGGCACCAATCACAGACATCAACTGCTGAGAGACCTTGGAATTTTTATTACTAATAAACTGTCTTCCTGGCCCAGTGGCACTGAGGGTTGAGGCAGTGGACGCCACACCTCGAGAACAGGCCTGGGTCATCGGCGGTTGGCAGGGGAGGGAGAGGATTGAGCATTTGAGGGACAGCTCTCCTCTCCCGGGAGGAAGGGGGGCATTCACCCGGTGCTTAGCTGGCCTCTGGAGGAGGCCAGAGGAACAGCAAGCACAGGAGCACGTACATGAGAAGGCTGGGAGTGGTGGTCATCAGCGTAATGCCTTGACATCAGGACACCAGCCACTTCCTCAGAAAGGGGAAAAAACACAGCCAGAGCACGGGCAGATGGAGCACCCAATACCGACCCTAATGGCGACTGCCTGCCTGACCACCCGGGGACCCGATGAGACATTGAAGCATTGGGGCATCCGGGTCCTGTCCCATACCCACCTGGGGAGTATAGCCACGGCTCCATGGGGGAACTCCTGGGGAATCAGGTAAGGCAAGTCATGGGGTGGTGTCTCCCTAAGAAGTGTATCTCTGGGGTGAGAAGGTGGATAAATAGAGAGTAAAAAAAAAAAAAACCCTGTCTTTCAATGAACATACTAGGGAAGTTGCAAAAAGGGGAAATAAACTACTGGGCTGCATATTTAGACACACAAGAAGCAGAGATGCTGAGGTTATAATGCCATTATACAATGCATTGGTCAGGCCTAATCTGGAGTACTGTGTGCCCTTCTGAGCACCGCAAAATAAGGTAGTATCCACCTACTAGAAAGGGACCAGAGAAGATCTACCAAAAGAATTAATACTTTAGAAGATTTGCCTTATGAAGAGAGGTTGGTTAAACTGAACTTACATTAACTTGAATACAGAAGGTTAAGAGGGGATTTGTGTCTGATGTACAAAGCATTTAACGAAAATTATCTATAGGAGTGTGTAGGTTTAAAAAGAAAACTGACAGAGACAGTAGAACATACAAGTATCAATTAAACAGCGAGCTGTATAAAACTAATAAAACAGGATGATGGATCAACCAGAGGGTGGTGTCAACATGGAATGCATTTTCCGAAACAGTGGTGTGCAGCACAACCACGCGTGCATTCAAGAAATCACTAGATAATTATTTGGGCAGTACATGAACTAGCCAGCCCCATTGCAAAGTGATGAGTCAAATTTGGCTAATGCTGACTGACTCAGATAACCTCTATGAAATCTTTGAGAATTCAGATCAGGACGATTCATCCTTGGACTCAGACTAGAGGAAATACCCATTTAATACACCAGATAGGTCCCTCTCCCAAACCCCATTCCTACTGGAACAAAGTACAACTTGTGGAAAGAAAAGCATAAATTAGAAATCTTTCCTCTCAGACCTCGTCCCACCCATACTTCAGTAAACCCTTTCACTACCTAATTTGCCTCAGTAATACCCTGGACATAAACTTAAGCACGTATGAACATGAACTCAGTTACTTGCTCGTACCCCTTCAATAGAATACGGGAGGCAAGCTGCAGTGTTATGTATTTTATTTTGTTGTTATAAGGGTGTTAATTTTTTAAACGAAAATAAGAAAACATTTTAGGACTTCCAGTGACATCACTAGCATGAAAGCAGCTTGATTCTAGAGCTCCAGGTGATACCTTCCTAAAATCTTTTTCCTTTTTTAATTGAAAAGCTTAATTATTTTTTAATATAGTAACCAACATGACAGACAATCATCAGTAACATGAGAAAAGGAGAAACAACCCCCCACACACACAATAAACACAATAACCCCTCCCTCCCCACCACCACCCAGCTCCCTCTAACCCCCCCTCCCCATGGAGTGCACCTCTAATCTTAAAATAAATAAAAGGGTACATCGAACTCAGAAAATCAAATGAAAAATGAATATAGGCTAACGGTTGCCATTGAGGAGTCAGAGAGAACCACTGGCAGTTAGGAGAGGTAGAGAGCATATCATTTGCCCCATTTTTTTAAAGAGGGGCATACGGTGCCGCATACTGGCAATTAATTGCTCTGTTTTTAAAGAGAGAGTTCTCGTAACAATTTGTATGTAATGGGTGACTGATCCAACCAATGTCTAAGAACTATCTTCTTAACCACTAGAGAGAGATAATGGCCATATGATATCTACTTTCTTTGACCTGAATATGGGAATAATCACCCACTACACAAATAGCCGGGGAGAAAAGGCCCTGCAGACCTGAAAGGAGGTCCAACCTCTCTTCAATTTGTGCCCACAGGGAATATACTTTTTCACAGAACCAAAGTATATGTAGTAGGGTGCCTTCTTCCTTGCTGCATCTGGAACGCTTAGCTGAAGGAAGACAACCCATTTTAGCTAGTTTAACAGGGGTGTAATACATATTATTTAGGACACGATACTGGGTAAGCCTGAGCCGGTCTTGAGATAAATAGGTATATAGGTCTTTCCAGAGACACGTCCAATTAATTTCAAAGTCTGGAAGAAGGGACTCCCAAATCTTGGAACCTGCTGTGGAAAAAGGACGGGAGTTTGTGAGCAGGTACACATATAGAAAGGAGACACCATGGGGTTTACCAGCAGGCTGTCTGACCTGCTGCAGAAAATCCCCAAGTAAAGGTTGTTGTGGTGAGAAACCAAATTGGTTCACCAGAAGATGCTGAAGCTGGTAAACTTTAAATACATGGGAGGGCGCCAGCCAGAATTTAGAGAGTAGTTCAGGTGAGGAAAGTATAGATGTCTGGGAGTAGAAATCCGATACGCTAAGTTCAGGAAGAGCTGGAAGTCAGGTAGTAGGTAATGGATGACCCCCATCCTAATATTTAAGTTGGAAAAGATGGGTTGAGAGAAATCTTTAGAGGGAGACATCTTAAGATAAGCACAAAGCTCAAAGAATACTTTAAGAGATATACCAATCGGGGAAGGGCCTAAGACCTTTGGAAAGGATTTCCAGGGTGAGAAGAAAATAGCAGCAGGGCTTAGATTGTAGTTAGAAATAAGATCAGATTCTATTTGCAACCAGAAGGGAACATATTCCTCCTCTGTTGTTGTTTGAGATGCAGAGAGCCATTTTCCACATTTATAAAGATGACTGGCCCAGTAGTATAGCATAAAATTAGGTAGCCGTAGACCACCAGATTCTTTAGGTAATCCCAGTTTAAGATAAGAGCACCTGGGGGCTTTATCCAACAAGATAAATGAGGTGATATTGGAATGAATACGTTTAAAGAAGGATAATGGAATCCAGGTATTGAGCATATTTAACGAGTAAAAGAGCGTAGGGAGAACATTCATTTTAATAATATTAATCCTGCCCCATAATGAAAGAGGGAGGCTCTTCCAGTGAGCTAGGTCCTGTTGGATAATACCCCACAGATCCTCCAGATTTAATTTCCATATTAGGGCAGGGTCAGTAGTTAGATATATACTAAGATATTTGATACAGCATGGAGACCACTTCATATCAAATGGGATGAAGTCTTGTTTATAGGTTAGGTGATTGAGGGGATATATTTCTGTTTTAGTAAGATGCAGCTTATAATTGGAGTATTTACCAAAGTTTTCTATTATCTTTAGGGCCTCAGTGAGAGAGGGAAGGGGAGGGGATTAGAAAGGTGTAGGAGAATGCCGTCTGCATATACTGAAAGCAAAGGTATCAGATTACCGACGGGGATGCCAGTTATAATGGGAGAAAATGTTAAACGCTTGATAAGTGGTTCAAGATGTACGTTAAAAAGAAAAGGGGAGAGGGGGCATCCTTGGTGTGTGCCACTGTGCAAAGAAAAAGGGGAGGAGAATATACTGTTACAATATATTTTGGCCATTGGGGAGGAATAGATTGTCTGGAGCCATTGTAGAAATGAGAGAGGGAAGCCCATCTTGTGCAGAGTTGACCACAAAAATGACCAGTCCACCCTGTCAAAGGCTTTTCAAAGGCTGTCAGCATCAAGAGAAAACAGGGCCATAGAAAAGGAAGAAGAATCTGCCACGTGGAAAAGATGGTAAATTTTACAGAGATGGTCCGTAGAGGATCTCCCAGATACAAATCCAACCTGTTCAGGACTAAGAAGACAAGACCAGACTTTTTCTATTCTGGAAGTTAGGATCTTAGTTAGAATATTGATGTCACAATTTAATAGAGAAATAGGGCGATAACTAGTTGTGCAGTTAGGTGGTTTGTCTGGTTTGAGAAATAGGACGATGGTAGCCTCCAGTAATGAAGGGTCAAGAGCGTCCGAGGACACCATGAAATGGTATAAACAAAGTAATACAGGGGCAAGATCCTTAACAAAGAGTTTATAAAACTTTAAGGGGAAACCATCAGGTCCCGGGGCTTTGTCTAGTGTTAAATTATTGATAGCAACTTCAACTTCTTCTAGAGAAATGGGAGTAGAGAGAAAGGTTTGATGGTGTTCTGAAAGGCTTGGCAGTGGAGAGGATTCTAAATATGAGGAGAGGTCCTCTTCGGATGGTGGAGATGAACAGTGGCCATATAAGGTAGAATAGAATTGCTTGAAAACTAATGCTATAGTATGTCTTGAGGATGGATTTTAATGGAGCCATCTGGAGCATTAATGGAGGTAATGATTCTCGAAGCCTCCAATTTCCTTAGCCTGAGAGCAAGCAAACGGCCCACCTTTTCCCTGTGTTCTATATATTTAGCCTGAGTTTTTAGTATTGCAAATTCTGCCTTTTCCTGTATTAAAGTAGCATATTTATCCCTGAGGGAAAGCAAGGACTTGAGAGAATCAGGGGAGGTTGCGTCTGAGAGAGACTGTTCTAGAGTATGGCTCTGAGCCAGCAAGGAAAGAGTTTCTGACTCTCTACGGCATTTATGGGTAAAGGCAAGACAAATGAACTCCGCTCTCAAAAAGCATTTTAAAGCGCACCATTCATTATCCACCCTCATTACAGTGTTTTGGTTGGAGGAGATGAACGATTGAATGAGAGAAGGAATTCTGGAAATCACATACCTGTCTTTTAATATCTGAGTATTTAGTTTCCAGGTTGCATCGCGTTGAGAGTTGTCATCTAAGACCAAGGTCACCCAGGCTGCTGCGTGGTCAGAAAGAACAACAGGCTGTAAACCAGAGTTGTAGAGACCAGGGATAAGGGAACGGCTAATAAGAACATAGTCCAGTCTGGAGGAGGTGTGATGAACCATTGAAGAAAATGAATAAGTGCGGGACAGTGGATTCAGAATTCTCCAGGGGTCACAAAGGCCTAACAAGTCCATGAATTCTTGCAGTGCTCTTTGTGCTTGCGAGGGAGGTCTGAGGGGATAGTTGGACCAATCTAAATCCAGAATGGGAGGAATATTCCAATCGCTTCCCAGGATTAAAGGAAGGGAAAGGAAGAGGGTTAATTTATCGGTTAACTCTGTAAAAAATGCTGGGTCTCCCCCTACTGGTCCATATATACTGCCCAGGACTATCTCTATATGATCTAGGTGGCCTTTCATGAAAATGTATCTTCCCTGTGGGTCTGCAATAACCTGGTCAACCTGCATAGGGAACGAGTGGTTAACTAGAATAGCTACTCCCCTCCACTCGAGGCTGAGATTCCAGCGGCAAAGACCTGGCCAATGTCCTGCCTATGGAGCCTAAGCGCCTCATGGGGGAGGAAGATGAGTTTCCTGAATAAAAGAAATTTGAGCATGTAGTAGCGAGTTGTGCTTAAGCACTTGATATCCTTTTAGTTGATCTCTGACACCTCTGACATTCCAAGTTAGGAATCTAGTCAGTCCTTTAGCCATAATCACAATGTTTAGATTGAATAATTGTCGAGACATTACCCTCTAAGCGCACCCCACTCCCACCCTGAAATCCCGTCCTTCTGTCTCAAAAGTTTAACAACCAGAAGTGAAAAAACTATATACCCTGTAAGAAAAGTAGTTGAAAACACCTTGAAGCTACCTACCCAATAATATACATGTACCCCATAAATAAAAGTTGAACACCAGTCAGACCACCCCCTTTTACTCCCCCAACCCCCCAAAGCCAAAAAGAACTCCCCAAATCCCCTCTCTCCTTAATGAGAATAATGTACAGTAAAATGAATGGAGTCCCCCACCTCCCATTAACCCAAGGCGCCTGGTAACAGAATTAGTTATACATGACAAGGTAATAATATAAAAGCTAGAAATCAGTCTCAATAAGGTAGACCTGTCCAGCCAGGTAGTTCCATTAGCATAGTTACAAGATTGACAGGTCCAAGATTGGGACCCATGGGTGTATCCCCTGAAACTAGAGCCAGAATAGTGGGTAAGATCTGCCAGAGGAAAAGCCAGATGGCAACTCACACTATCCACCAGAGTACAAGGGTTAACGCCCCTCCCAGTAACCAGATTGCAATGTGCTCTGGCTTAGCAGCAGGAAGAGCCCAGGCAAACCCACCTCCCTCCCTCCCACCCAGCCGTGCCCTCCCAAGCCAGTTATATAGTGGTCAACTGCCCTTTAATTGGAACCAACAAGTAAACGACTTCTATACAACAGTACAGAATTACCATATTATTTAAAGCACTCCCTTCAAAAGCAAAAGAGATGAAGTGTCCATAGCAATATGTTCTCAGAAATGTAGCCCTACCTTGTTCCTCAGCAATTGCAAACAATCTAATATGTAGAAAAAACAACCATGGAAATTAAAAACTGGAACGAAAGAAAAAAATCCCCCCCCCCCGGGAAATAGATTAACATAAATACGTGCATCACTAAACATTGACCACTGTGTTTCCCAGGGGAAGAGAAAGTGGGTGCACCAAAACAGTCCTTGTAGAAAACAGTCCCAGCCACTGAAGAAAATAGGTTCCTGGGTCTTCTAGTAGCCTGCATCCAAACCAGGAGGCCTTCCCAGGCCTAAGGAAGAAAATCAAGGCAGACAACCAGATCTTGGGCCGACCACCATCAGTAGCCACACAGTTCCAAACCAGGTACTTTTTAAACTGATGAGTTACACCACTCAGCTGTAGCCCATGATAATCAAGTCCACACTTCAGGGTTTTTTAAAGAGATCTGGGAGATGAGTAGCAAGATCCTGGGAGGCTTGATCCACAGTCTCACATGAGTACCAGTGGCCAGCAATACAAAGTTGTAAGGTGGCTGGGTATTGCATTCTAAATTTAATGCTAGCTGCGATCTGTTTGGAAACAATGCTGTGGAAGGCCACACACTTTTTCCTTGTTTCAGCTGGCAAATCCTGGGGTATTCTGAGTGACTGACCCTCCCAGGTAATACTCTGTAATTCACTGTATTTTTGCAGGACATATTGCTTTTCAAGATAATTGAGGAACTTGAACATATAGGGTCTTGGTGGGGAGCCCTCCGTGGGGTGCCGGCGGAGAGAGCGATGTACCCGCTTGATTAAATAAGTAGGGTTATAAGGAGAGGGTCCCATGACTTTAGATAGGAGCTTTTGTGTGAAAATGTGTTCCATCTGCTCCTCCCTTCCAGGTCTTCCGTTTTGTCCTGAAGCCATTTGAGATGCTGGCGAAGACATATGATCTCTGAGTCTGCTTAGGCTTGCCATCTTTCCAGTGAGCTAGTGCAGGCCTCTGTGTCACCGATCCGTTGGCCTAGATCCCTGAGGTCCATGTGCAGAGACTTGAGCTTGGAGGTGATGGATTGAAAGGCATCCTTAAAAGGCTGTAATTCCTGTAAAAATCGGCCTTCAGTTAGAGGAATTGCAGGAGAAGAGGAGGCAGCTTGGCAACTTTGTTGTGGTGTCTGTACTCTTGCTTTCTTAGGCATTTTTTCGGGAGTAGTAGGAGGAGTATGCCTTGGTGGGGCCTGCTGCATATCCGCTTCCATCTCTTTGGATCCCAGCGTGGTAAGCCAAAAATTAGAGACAATCAGAAGGTGTCAATAAAGTGCAGTTGCAGGCATTCAAAATTTTAGTAAAATTAGACCTGGATTAGCTCAGAGAGCACCTGTATGGCAGAGAGAGGAGGGAGCCTGAAGTCAGAGCTACCATTCAAGTCTAGACATCACGTGATCTCCCCCCACCTTCCTAAAATCTAAAATAATCCTCTTGCCACAGAGATATTTTTCTGACAGAAACAGTGAGCGAATCTTTATGAGATGGCTAGCAAACCGCATCATAGACATAGATACATAGACAGTGTCGGCGGATAAGGGCCTATGGCCCACCCAGTCTGCCCATTTGAGCTTGTAAGTTCAGTTTGTTTTCCTAGAAGTCTGTTGCCCCTTACCCCTGACCTCCAGAATTCCTTTATGTCTATCCCATGCATTCTTAAATCACGTGATTGTTTCAGCCCCCACCACTTCCTCTGGCAGGGTGTTCCACTTGTCCACCACCCGCTCTGTGAAGAATGCTTTCTCATGTTTCCTCTGAATCGTCCCTCCTCCAACTTCATCCCATGCCCTCTAGTCCTGGAACATCTTTTTCGCTTAAAAATAGTGTTTTCCTGCACCCTGTTCCTCCTGTAAGATACTTGTATGTCTCTATCATATCCTCTCTCCCTCCTCTCCTCCAGGAGTACATGTTCAGTTCCTTCAACCTGTCTTCATAGGACTTGTGATGCAATCCATGCACCATCTTTGTTGCCCTCCTCTGAACCTTCTCTACCCTGTCTATGTCCTTACATAGGTATGGTCTCCAGAACTGTACACTGTACTCCAGGTGGGGCCTCACTAGTGTCTTGTATAGCGGAATTATGACCTCCTTTTCCTGCTGGTGATGCCCCTGCCTATACATCCCAGCATCCTATTTGCTTTACCTGCTGCCTTGTCACACTGTTTCCCTACCTTGAGGTCATCAGAGATGACAACCCCAAGATCCTTTCCTGCTTGGTGCATGCTATATCCTCACCCCAATTGATATATTGTGCCAGGGGGTTGTGTCCATATGCATTATCTTGCACTTCTTTGCATTGAATTTCAACTGCCAAACCCTGACCATTCTTCAAGTTTCTGCAGGTCGCTTCTCATTCTGTCTACACCCTCTGGTGTGTCTACTCTGTTACAGAGCTTTGTGTCATCAGCGAACAGTGAAATTCTGCCTTCTAGGTCTCATGCAATGTCACTGATGAAGATGTTGAATAGGACCGGTCCCAGTACTGATCCCTGTGGTACCCACTGGTCACTCTTCCTCTGTGGAGTGACAGCCATTTACCACCACCCTCTGTGTCCTGCCACCAGCCAGTTACCTACCCACCACACTACTGTCCTGCCCACACCCATATTCCCCAGTTTGTGTAGTAGTCTTCTATGTGGCACAGTGTCAAGGCCTTGCTGAAGTCCAGATAGGCCATGTCCACTGCCCTCCTGATCCACCTCCCTAGTCACCCAGTCAAAAATTCAACGAGCTTGGTCTGACGACCTCCCCTGGTGAAACCATGCTGCCTTGGGTCCTGTGGTCCATTGACAACCAGATGTTCCACCAATCTCTCCTTCAGTAGTGCTTCCATGATCTTCCCACTACTGAGGTGAGGCTGACTGGTCTGTAGTTCCTGCTTCCTCTTTGTTCCCACTTTTGTATAAGGGATTACATCTGCTGTCCTCCAGTCTTTGGGTACCTCCTGTTTCCAGTGATCGGCTAAACAGGATAGCCAGAGGTTCAGCCACCACCTCTCTTAGTTCTTTAAGGACCCTGGGTGCACCCATCTGGTCCCATTGCTTTATCAACTCTTATTACTTCCAGTTCCTTCAGGACCCTTTCTCGTGTAAAGGGACTTGTGTCCATTTCTGCACCATTCTCACCCCTTGTACCCCTTCAGACCCATTACCTCCTCTTCCTCAGTAAAGACTGAGCAGAAATACCTGTTCAGTATGTCAGCTTTACTGTTGTCTCCCTCCACGCGGCCCCCATCCTCCCCTTCAGTCTCACTATCCCTCCCTTTGTCTTTCTTTTTTTCACTTATGTACCTGTAAAAGGTTTTGTCCTCTACCCACTGATTTTTGCAATGTGTTCTTCTGTCTGAGCTTTGGCTTCCTTACTGACCTCCCTGCCTCCCTGCTTCTCCTGGTACTTCTCCCTATCCCCTTCTGCCTGTGTCTTTTGTATTGCCTGAATGCAATCGTTTTGGCTTTCACTTTCTTTGCTACCTCTTTTGAAACCATAATGGTCTCCTCTTCCTTTCCTCTTGCTAACCTGCTTAATGCATAATTCTGTTGTTCTTGTAATCCCCATTTTAAATACTGCCACTGTTCCTCAACCCTGATTCCTGTCCCATTCCCTTAATGCCTCTTTCAAGTATCTCCCCATTTTCCCAAAGCCTGCCCCCTAAAATCCAGGATACGTGTTTTGTGTGGTTTGGTTCTGCTCTTTCTGTGATTTCAAACCACAATGACTAGTGGTCACTGTTTCCCAGATGATCCCCACTGTTACCCCCATCACACTGTCCCTGTTTGTGAGCACAAGGTCCAGTATTGCCTTCTGCTGAGTTGGTTCCATGACCAGTTGCTTGAGGAAGGCACCCTGAAGGAGTCAGGATAAATCTGCTCCTAGTTGATGCTGCTGGGATGCTCCAGTCCACGTCTGGTATATTGAAGTCTCCAACCACTACTACCTCACCCTTGTCTTCCATCCTTTGGATGGCTAGCATCAACTCCTATCTGTTTCTTCCTCCTGGGCTGGTGGTCTATAGACCACACCTGTGCAGATGGCTGTCCCATTTTCCTTTCCAGCTTAACCCACAGTATCTCTCCCCATTTTGTTCCTCCTGGATTTCTGTGGCCCTTATGTCATTTTCACATACAGTGCCACTCCTCCTCCTTCCTGCCTGCTCTGTCTCTTCTGAATATGTTGTGTGGTATGGCCATCTCCCAGTCGTGGTTATCATTACACCAGGTTTCAGTGATGGCCACAATGTCTAGGTCTGACTGTACCATGACAGCCTCCAGATCTTCCATCTTGTTGCTAAGGCTCCTGGCATTTGCACACATGGCTTTCCATGATTTGACCTCCTAGACTGTTTCACTGTTCTACCCAGCCCTTCCTTGGTTGTCATTTATCCTGGTTCTCCTTGCTGTCTGCCCTTCTGCTGAATTTGCCCTTTTCTGCTTATCCACCTCTTGGGCACTAATCTCCATCTTTTGCACACTGCTTTGCAGAGATAGCCACTCCTCTGGTTCATTGGTTCCACTGCTAGCTGTGGGGGTGAGCAAGTAGGTACCCTCCTAGCTGGCCTGCCACCCCCTTTGCTAGTTTAAATGCTTGTCAATGTTGCATTTAAACTTATCATTGAGTGCTTGATTCCTCCAGGATGGATGCAGGCCGTCCAGGCTTGAACAAACCTCCATCCCTCCAGGTGGGTCCCCAGTCACAATGAATCAAACCCTTTCTCACAGCACCAGTTCTTCAACCATGAGTTAAAGTTCTGGTGCATGCACTCCTATCTCTCCTTGCCTCTCACAGGTAGTACTTTGAAAGTGACAGAAGTAGCTACTTGCTTGAGACCCCTCCCAGTTTCCTAAACTGTTCCTGAACTTCCTTTGGTTCACCATTTGCCAGGTCATTAGTACCTAGATGGATAATGACATCCAGCTCACCCTCCCGTCTTGCCTTCCCAGTGATCCCCAGGATCTTCCTTCCATCCCTCCATGCCGTGGCACCTGGTAGGCACCTCACCTCCCTGTCCTCCCCCTCCTGTGTTCCTAGCTGGATCCCTCTTATGATGGAATCACCCACCAGGATTCGCTTTCTCCTCCTCTGGGGTCCACTGCTTTCCCCGCTGAGGTCACCTCCTTGGCTAACCTCCACATCCTTTCCTTCCACTTCTCTGGGTACCACTATTTAGTTGTCCTCATTTGCCAGTGTGGTATATGAGTTCTTGAGTGGAATAGGATCTGGGATGTGCCTCTGCCTGACTGCTCTAACCCTCCCTGAGCCCACTGTCATCCAAGTGCTCCTCGTTCTTGGCATCCTTTGAGGCAGTTGCATTGGACTGGGTGGTCCCTGGATAGGGGTGATGGTACTCCTGTCCCAGTTTACTTCCACTCTGAGTCTGGCTACCTCATCCCGCAGTGCAGAGAGATGCATGCAGATAGGGCAGCACCTCAGTGTCCAGAAGGTCTGCCTGAATATGGCTGCCCCACAGCCACTGCATTGCACCACTCCCCACATTATGCTGCAATTCCACTAGTTGTCTGCTACTGAAGCTCTCCTAGTTCCCTTTTTATTAATTTACTGTACTAAAAATCCTGCCACTGATCCTCAGATAATTTTTTTTTTTAAAGAAAAGAAACCAATAAATAAATAAATGAGTCAAAACACTTGTCGTGCTGAGGGTGGGCTTCTTCCCCCTTATGCTCCTCCTACTTCACACCCTTTACTATACCCTGTGTTTAGCTCCTGTCAATCAGATTTAACAGGGCATATAATTAAGAGTTGAGGGAGAGGGGGTGAAAATTTGCAGCAATTAAAGGCAGCACAGAATTACACCACCACTATGTTTTAAATTTTCAACAGCCCAAAAGAATTATAAGTAAAGACAACAAAGAAAGTATAGTGTCACTAAAAGCCCACAATCTAAGTTTAAAAGAAAAATAGCAATTACCAGTTACTCTAAAGCACTGAACTGAATATGTTTCCTTCCTTCCCCTTCTGGCTTCTTCTGAGAAAATAAAACTCTGCTTGCTACTTTAACTCTGACTAAGCCCCACCTCCAGTTATCACGTAGCTGAGGTCAGAGGCCAGACAATTAACACCCTTCACCCAACTACAGGGCAGTCAGACAAGCCAAGATAAAATTTGCAGCAATTAAAGACAGCACAGAATTACACCACGACTATGTTTTAAATTTTCAACCAAAATATCAGGGCAAAAAAGTAAATTTAAGCAACTCTCGATAGATGCAGTGATGGAAGGCCTAAACACAACCGTATGGCCTGAAAGTCAAACAGAACCAGGATCGGAGGTAGAGGGAGATGAAGAGATCAACCCACTTAATACAGCCCAAGCCATCCAGCAGATATTCAAAACTGTAAACAGGATTGAGTCTTCATTTACTGACCTCAATGGGCGACCTGAAGTGCATCAATAAGAAAGTCGCCCAAAACGAACAAAAAGTGGTTCAGGTCGTGGAGGCCCAGGAATCTAATGACATGATTCTGCTATTACAGAGGGATCAAGTTAGTACAAGAATGATTAGAAGATCCAGAAAGCCGAGCTAAAAGGAATAATTTTAGAACATACGGGGTGCGAGAGGGGGCTGAAGAACGCTATGCAACCACAATAGATTTTATAAAATATTTACTCAAAATCCTGCTCTCATTGCCCTCAGATGTAACTCTGGACATGGAGCGAGCCCATCGCTCCTTAGGGCAAAAGCCAACAGACCTAAATCCTGACCACGATCCTGAGTAATTCGGATGCTGCGCTTTCAAGAGAAAGAATTTACTCTGCAAGAAGCCTGGCAACATACATCGCTTACCTTTGAGGGAACCGCTATTTTTTTTTACCTCGACCATTCAATGAAGTTACAAGCAAAAAGAAATAGGGTCCGTGCAGTGATAAAGGAGCTCCAAGACAAGCATAGAATAAAAGCTTAACTTTTGTTCCCTACTAGATTGAAGATCGTAACGGAAGGGGGAACCAAAATCTACAATTCACTGGTGGAGGCTACTGCATTTTTAAAAGAACATCAGATTCTGCTTCCAGACCTTTGGAAGCATTCGAGAAGAAGCTGTTGGTGGGCGTCTGGTGCACCAGCGTGAAAGGAAGAAAGAGGCAACCATGGCAGTTCCAACCCCATCTTTCACCCGACCTAATGAAGTTGGCAAAGAAGATCTCTGTCACTCCGACCACAGAGATTGAAGATGGGCAGCAACAGAATAGTGAAGGCTGAAGGTGAAAACTTGTGAGTGAGGGATTTTCCAATCAGTAAGTACACTCGCTATGGCATTGTGTTTGTGAGTGGCATTCTTAGGTCTAAATTTAGATTCTGCAAGTGACTCACTGTCAAATGCTTATTTGAAGGGCAGAAGATTGCATTTAAGGCTCCCTAACCACCAGACATAAGGAAGGGTGGGGGGCTTGGGGACCTAATTGTAGTAAAACACTATGGGGGGGTAGAGCCTGGTATAATGCTGGTGACACTAGAAACTAAAGAAAGTAAAAGAAAATAAACCAACTGTTTCTTTACAAGAGGCTTAAAGACAATTGGGGGGGAGCCCCCACCAATTGTACTCAGCCTATCCATGAACAACTCGGGATGTTGCAGAACCCAGTGGGGTATCTAACCTCACCTTGGAAGCTGAACGTTTAACTGAGCCTGATTAAGGGCTCACTGTTCATTTGTTTGTTTGCTTAGTTTTAACAAACAATGTCATGTTCTAAATGTTGTTAACGGTAGAAATTGTAAATTTAGACTACATAGCACTCTATATAATGGTGAAAAAGGTACAGGAGGAGGGAAAGAAGTCTGTTCCTCGGTTTCTAACAGAAGTGGTTATGAAAATAGAGGGAATTAGAGACAAAACAAATGGCTGACATACAGATTGTATCATATAATGTCAAAGGAGTAAACTCCCCAATAAAACGCTCCAGACTGTTAGCAGAGCTTAAAAAAATAAAATGTGAAGTGGCATACCTGCAGGAGACACACCTCACCAGTGAGGAACTCTCAAAATTAAGAAGGAACTGGGTGGGCCACATGAGCAAAGGCCGATGGCACATTTATAAGGTAGAAAAAGAAATGGGCAGGCTGGATGGGCCTTGCGGTCCTTATCTGCCGTCAACTTCTATGTTTCTATGGAGGAAGACCCTTCTAAAAATAGAAAAAAGGCAGGGGTTGCAATATTATTTAGGAGGGAAAGTGCCCGTTCAATAAAGTCAACAGAAAAGGAGGAGGACGGCCACTTTATAAGGGTCACAGTGGAATGCCAGGGGGTCACCCTACATTTAGTGAATATATATGCCCCAATAATTAACATAGCAGAGTTCTTTCAGAGGATATTCCAGAAGGTAGCTAAATTACCCCCAGGGCAGATAATCTTGGGGGGAGATTTTAATGAAGCCCCAACTCCAGTGGTAAATAGGTCGTCCACAACACATTCTATGAACAAAAAGACAACTAAAACTTTGCTGGGATTGACTAAAGAACTGGGATTGTAGGACGTGTGGAGAGAACAGCACTTAAAGGAGAGAGATTATACTTTTTTTTCAGCTCCTCACTCCTCCTATTCAAGGATAGATTTATTCTTTACTCAGAAAGCACAAATGCACACTACAGTGCAATTAGACATTCATAACATCACACTATCTGATCATGCACCTATTTCTATTCGACTGAGGTTTCACCAGGGCCAGAGACAATCAGTATGGCATTTAAATGTGTCCCCGCTGAATGATAAACATTTTGTTGATCAATTAACTGACAAAATTAAAGAGGTTTATTCCATTAACACTGGGCAGGGATGCTCATATATTTCCACATGGGAGGCATCGAAACTGGTGGTGAGAGGGGAAATAATTAGTTTTGCTTCAACAAAAAAGAAACTACTTCAACTGACCTACAGAAGACTGTTGCAAAGTCTGAAGGACTTTGAACAGCAACACAAATCTAATCCTGGTAATAAAGACATCTTAAAAGCCCTAACAAAAGCAAGGGAGGTATTAACTCAACATGAGAATAGAAAGGTGGAGGGTAATCTCAGATTTGCTAAACAAAAGTTATCATGAGTCGGGGTCAAGCTGCAAGCTGTTGGCATTTCGACTTAGAAAAGCTCAAACGGAAAGAACAATATACAAATAAAAATTAAAAAAGATCCAACTAAACCGTGGGTAAAACCAGAAGATATAGCTGAAAAATTCCAAGAGTATTATAAACAGCTATATCAGAGGGAGGAAGGGGAGGAATGTCAGTGAGGCAACTAAGACCTTCTTGCCTAAAATAAAGCTTCCATCCCTAACGAAACAACTACAGGAAAGTATTAGTGCTTTAGTTATGCAAAAAGAAGTGATTCAAACTATTCAGTCATTACCCATAGGAAAATCACCAGTGCCAGATGGTTTTTGTACAGCTTTCTATAAAAATTTTGCAGAGACCTTAGCCCCAATCCTCTCAAAAGTATATAATTCATGCATAATGGAAGAACAAGCCCCACCCTAATGGAGGGAAGCGCTGATCATGGTACTCCCTAAAAACAGAAACATAGAATTTGACGGCAGAAAAGGACTGCTCGGCTCACCTAGTCTGCCCATTTCCTTACCTACTGGATAAGCTGCAGATCCTAGCTAACCAACAGCCTATTTCTTCCTACCCCACACAAGAATTGCCTTATGTCTGTCCCATGCATTCTTCAATTCTCCCACAGTTTCAGACCCCACAACCTCCTCAGGAAGGCGGTTCCATTCGTCCACCACCCTCTCTGTGAAAAAATACTTCCTCACATTGCCCCTGACCCATCCTCCCCTCTATCTTCAAATTGTGTCCCGTTGTTCTTGCACATCTCTTTTTCTGAAAGATGCTACTCTCTTGGACTTTGTTGATTCCATTGAGGTACTTAAAAGTTTCTATCATGTCTCCCCTCTCCCTCCTTTCCTCAAGTGTATACATATTAAGCTCCTTTAGTCTCTCCTCGTATGGCTTCTGTTACAGACCCTGCACCATTTTAGTTGCCCTCCTCTGGACTGCCTCCATCCCGTCTATGTCCTTGCGGAGATGAGGTCTCCAGAAATGAACGCAGTACTCCAGATGGGGCCTCACCAACTGTCTCTACAGAGGGATAACAACTTCTTGTTTTCTACTGGTGATGCCTCTCCCTATACATCCCAGTATCCCCCCAGCTCTCCCTACTGCCTTCTCGCATTGCTTGCTAACCTTAAGGTCATCTGATATGATTACCCCTAGGTCCCTTTCCATTTTTGTTGTTGTTACTACCTCCCCCCCTATTGTGTACTCTTCCCTCTGGTTTTTTTTTCCCAGGTGCATTACTTTGCACTTCTTTGCATTGAATCCAAGCTGCCATACTTCTGACCATTCCTCCAACCTTGCCAAGTCCCTTCTCATCAATTCCACTCCCCCCCTTGTCTATCAACCCTGTTGCAGATCTTTCTGTCATCTGCAAAGAGGCATACTTTTCCTTCCAGTCTCTCTGCAATGTCACTTATAAAGACATTAAAAAGGACTGGACCCAGCACTGAACCCTGCAGTACCACACTAGTAACCCCCCTTTCTTCAGAGTGGACTCCATTTACTATCACCTTCTGTGTCCTGTTGTCCAGCCAATGTTTTACCCAGGCTACCACCCTGGGACCCACTCCCAGGCTGGCTAATTTGTTTATTAATCTTTTGTGTGGGACTGTGTCAAATGCCTTGCTAAAGTCTAGGTAGGCCATGTCCACAGCTCCTCCCTGGTCTACTACTTTGGTCACCCAGTCAAAGAAATCAGTTAGATTCGTCTGACATGACCTTCCCACTGTGAATCCATGCTGCCTTGGGTCCTGTGCCCCACTGGCCTCTAGGTACTCAACAGTTATTTCCTTCAGAAGTGATTCCATCATTTTCCCAACCACAGAGGTCAAACTGAGAGGTCTGTAGCTTCCTGCCTCTGTCTTGCTCCCACATTTGTGAATAGGAATCACATCTGTCCTCCTCCAGTCCTCAGATACCACACCATCCTCCCATGATTTGTTAAAAGGGTAGTCAGTCGTGCCATTAGTTCTCCCCTTAGTTCTTTTAGAATTCTATGGTAAATCCTGTCAGGCCCCATTGCTTTGTCTACCTTCATTAAGAGTTCTTTCAGAACCCTTTCTTCTGTGTAAGGACTGGGATCAACCCCCCCCATCCAGAGTGCTTCTATTGATTGGATTAGGTACCTCCCCTTCCCCCTCTTTTGTGAATACTGAGCAGAAATATTAATTCAGTATCCCTGCTTTTTCACTGTCCCTCTCTGCCCACCCACTGTCCCCTTTATTCAACCTCACTATCCCTCCCTTTGTCTTTCTACATTCCCTAATGTACCTATAAAAGGTTTTATCCCCCTTCTTAACTGAGTTGGATGTATTTTCCTCAGTTTGGGCCTTTGCTATTCTGACTGCCTTTCCTGCTTCCTTCAGCCTTAACCGGTACAGTTCTCTGTCCTGCTCCTTCTGTGTTTCCTTATACTTCCTAAATGCTATCTTTTTCTCCCTAACCTTCCCCGCCACCTCTTTTGAGAACCATACTGTTTTTTTCTTTTGTTTTGATTTGTTTATTTGCTTCACACAAAGGCTTGTTGCCTCTGTGATGGCAGTTTTGATGTTTTCCCATTGTTGCTTCACCCCTCCTTCTTGCCTGTTTGCTAGTGCTTTTCTGAGGCACTCTCCCATTTTAACAAAGTCAGCCCTCCTGAATTCCAGTACCCTCAGTTTTGTATGGCTTGACTCTGCAGCTGAGTTTATCGTGAACCACACTGTTTAGTGGTCACTTGTTCCCAGGTGTCTACCCACTTCTAGATCCGAGGTCCTCTCTTCATCTCCATTTGAGAGTACTAGGTCTAAGATTGCTCCCTGCCGAGTGGGTTCCAACACTAGCTGTCTGAAGAATGCCCCCTGTAGGGCATTAAGAATGGTCCTGCTCTTGGATGTGGCTGCAGCAAAGGTGCTCCAGTTAACATCTGGCATATTCAGGTCCCCCATCAACAATAGCTCCCCTTTCTCTGCCATCCTAAGGATGTCTTCTATTATATCCTTGTCCATTTCCTCCCCCTGAGATAGGGGTCTGTATACAACCCCTGTGCGGATTGTGGTGCCATTTCCAGTCTCCAGGGTGACCCACAGTGTCTCCTCTCCTCCCTGTTTACTCTTTTGTTCCATTGCTTTTATCTCTTCCCTTACATAGAGAGCTACTCCTCCTTCTCTTCTACCCTCACTGTCTCTCCTGTAGATTGTATACCCTGGTATGTTGATATCCCAGTCATGGTTCTCTGTGTACCATGTTTCTGTGACTGCCATGACATCCAGGCATCCCTCTTCCATCAAGGCCACCAGTTCAGGGAGCTTGTTACCAGGAAAACAAACAGACACCTGTGAGGCATACCGCCCTATCTCCCTACTCAACCAGGATTTTAACATTTTAACTAAAATCTTAGCAGTCCACCTTCAAAAATGCATCAAATTGATTATCCACTCAGACCAAACAGGTTTTATACCTAATAGGCAATTATCTGACAACATAAGGAAACTTTTAAATGTTCTAAAATATAGAGCCCCTACAAACAACGCCTAACTAGCTAATTTTCTTAATGTAGAAAAAGCCTTTGATAGACTTAATTGGGAATACCTGTTTATGGTCATGGAATCTATGGGGATGGGGGTTAGATTTAGGAAATGGATAGAGCTTTGTTACAGTGCACCTACAGCTAAAGGGAATGTTAATGGGACCTTATCAAAAGCTCTGGAAATCAGAAGAGGAATGAGGCAGGGATGTCCACTCTCTCCATTATTGTTTGCAATCAGCTTGGAACCACTGGCAGCAGCCATAAGACAACAGAAAAATATTGGGATCAGTGTGGGGGAAACAGACATGCAAAGTCTCACTTTACATGGATGACATGCTCATATACCTGGATAACCCCTCTAAGTCAATGCTGCATTTGATGCAGCTCTTAAATCATTATGGAAATATGTCAGGATTTAAAGTAAACACTGAAAAATCAGAGGTTTTATGGGTGGGGGAGGAGGGAGAACTGTCCAGGGATGACAAACAATCCCATTTAGGTGGGTAAAAGGCAAAGTCCATTATCTAGGTATATGGATTCCAACCCAGTTTTCCAGACTATGTAAAGTAAATTATGGGAAACTACTACAACAAATATTTGAAGACTTGAATAGATGGAACTTTCTCCCCTTCTCATTTTTTAATAGGATAGAAACCATTAAAATGAGCATTCACCTGTCGGAACAAAGGCTTATAATATCACTTTTTATAATAATGCACATAGATTCACCTCAGGCCTTACCCAAAAATTATTTCATAAATTACCCAAAAGTAATACAAATTTAAATATATTATCCAGTGTTCTCCAGATTCAAATATAATGGCAAATGACACTGCTTACCACACTTAAAATCATGGAAAATCAATATTTTATTTACACCTATATAATAATTTGAAATATTCCTCATTAGCATAAATATCAAGCATAATACTGTAAACATCAACAAAATTGTTTCAGATAATCCAGCAAACTACTAAAACAAATTTTAGCAAATAAACATTGCACATTTATTTATTTATTTTTTGTTTTTGTTGACCGGGTAAGTGCACTAGACACATCTTGTCTATTTTTTTTTATTTAGTTGTTTAACCAGGTATAGCATACTAAGCTGAAAGCTTTTTTACAGGAGCGACCTGGGAGCACAAGGAGGTCAAGTGACTTACTTGCTCAGGGTCACACAGTATGCAAGTGGAAGCTGTGGGATTCAAACCCAGGCCTGGTCTGCTGGATGTCACCAGATTTGCAGCTCAGAGCCTTAGACCACTGCGCTATACTGCCTCTTTCAGGCAGGAGGGGGATACAGATGAATGCCAACTGACCTTGAACCAGATTAAGCTATTGGTGGTATTTTTTTAGTGAATGAGGGAAATTTGGCCAGGACACAGGGGAAATTACCCTACTCTTTTCGATAAGTGCCATGGGATCTTTAACATCCACCTGAACTACCACCAATCCATGCATCATAATGAATAAGCAATATTCATTATGATCAATGGTAATAGTTAAACTAAACTTTTGTTATACTTAGTATATAACATAACCTTCATACATAAGAACATTTACTTATAAGTGCAATGCCTCAGATTATTTCTGTATAAAACCTGTTTTAAAACTTCATTGCATGTAAAATGTATTTCCTATGAGAACTGGCAGCAACTCATTACATCAGTGTTTTGTACTATACTTTCATAAACTCAGTTTTAACTTTTTAGATCATGCAAATTTTTTTAGTTCAAAGCTTAAATAGATATACCTAAGGTTTTGGAGCTAAAATGCACTAAGTTACCACACCAGATAGCCAAATAAGTACTAAAAGTAGAATAAAGGAATACTTATGTTTTAGTAAACTGTAGGTGCAATCTTCTACTTTTCAACTTTCGAAGTCTTGGTGAGAACTTCTGATTTTGGATGACAAAAGGCCTTGGTGGTGGACTTGGCTTTAGTCTTCTGTCTTTTCCCTTTGAACCTGGAACAGTAGAGTCTTCTGACATCAATGAAGCAATGCAGGCTGGATCCTTCTTGCTTGACGTCACAAATCATCAAAAGTCACTTCAGGATTTCATGGGAAAAATCAGACAGCAAGATTTTGGCAGTCTAGCAGCACAGTCTGCAGAAAGATCTTTCCCTGTGGACAGCAATGTTGTTTTGGTATCTGGACTCTGTGACTCTTTTCTGTTTCTGTTTATTTCTGCTCTTGAACCTGCAACTTTGGACTCACTGCTGTTTAACAGCACTGAAGGCTTGCTGGCTGGTAAATTCCAAAGTCGGTTTCTTGTTCAGGCTTTTAACAGAAATTCCAAAATATTACTTTAGACCAAATTCTCAGAATGCAAAACATAGGTCTTGCTTCATCCAATATTGGGAAGAGAGTCCTTCCTGTAACTGTCAGTTTTAGCAACTGGACTTTGTTGCAGAGTTGTGCAGGCTTTCAAGCTGGTTTAACACCCCCTGGTGGTGGCCATGGCTCAACCCAAGTGCTGGTTCCGAGCAGGTGCGCCTACAGATGTTTGGCCTAGTACAAGTCCCAAGCTCATCCAAAATTGTCAGGGCAGCCAACACAGGTCCTCACACACCAAAAGAATCAGGCAGTTCTGGGAACTTTGCCAGTATCCCATTTATGCCCCTCTTGCTGGGCAACATCACCATCAAATTGTGATTGGTCTGAGTACTCTTTGAGGGTGTTATGGTTAGTCCCTCCTAAGCCATTTTTTTATCAATATGACCTCATCTTCAAAGACTATTTTTGATATAAAACAATTTTGTTTCTTGCATCCATGTGCACCTTGTTACAAATGAATAACTTACATTTTTAGATTCAGCTAAAAGAGAGGATTCATTTGAGACCAAACATGATGGTGTCAATTCTAATATAAAATCTATAATTTATAAAAAACATTATAACACTTTTTCCTTTATAGATATCTAAAAATATTTACAGATTTCAGAAGTACATTATTTCCTGTTTAAAATGATGTTCGTTTGGCATATCTGCTATCATGTATTTACTGTACTGTTTGTTTGCTTTGATGTATTGCTCTCTTGATGAGGTGCCTTTGTAAATGAGTCAAAGGTCTGTAAACCGATGATCTAATAATAAATAAATAAATCATTAGAAACTTTATAAACTTAGCAAACATCTTTAAGACAGGGATCCTCTTTGTTTGTGGTAACTGATCCGTGACTTCATGTTGCTTTGGAGTTTATACAGAAGGCTTACAAACCATGTGAATAATTGCTGCTGTTAGATAAACACTTGAGCCTCATTCCATTGAAAAGATGGCAAGGTCAGCTTACTTTAGGCACCAAATTTGTCAATATATTTTAAACAGTTTTGGGTCTGTAGAGTTTTATAAATAGCTCACACTACACTTTGCTGATAGGTTTAAAACTTAATCACTGGGCAGGTTCAAGCATTTCCAAAAACCTGTGTAATTCTGAAATGTCTCAGAGTTTTTGTATATTTTCTATAAATAAAATTCTTAATTTCTTAAAGCCAGTCTATTTCAGTCTATGTTAACATCTGAGATTTGGTCTGGCTGGTACAAAGACACAAGATCATAAATTATGTCACATTTCCATGACAATAATCTCTTAGTCTCAGCTTCAAGCTCTTCTGCTAATAGTTGGAAGAGGCCATTCAATTTAAACAGACTATCCCTGATACAATTTTTTTTTCTGCAGTTGACCATGAATGCTGTATTCCCTTTTGTTTCATGGCATCATTCCTCCATTTCAGATTCAAGCCTTAAGCAGCATTGTCCTGGCTTTAGAGTTCATTTAAACATAAATTTGACCAGAAATATTTATAGTACTTAATAATTAAGTCAATATAATGATATAGAATAGCAATTAAGAATATAATAATATTATAATAATAATATATTTTAATCAAATTAGTTATGTTCCTACACTCCCAAGACTTTTATTTATTTATTCTACACTTCCAATCACAGTACCTAAAGGGAACTGGAAACAATTGCAAAAAAAAATCATTTTTTTTATATGGGGGGCAGGTAAGAAACCAAGGATTAGAAGACCATTCTTGTTAGCCACTAAAGAAAAGGGGGGTTGCGGCCTTCCAGACCTGCAATCCTACTATAGAACTGCACAAACAGTATCTGTGATGTAACTATTATCACCTGCTTCTCCAGGCACCTGGTGGGCAGTGGAGGAAAATGCTCACCCCAACATCCCAGTAAAACTCCTTCCCTGGACTATTTTACAAAAAGATATTAATCAAGTAAAAAATTGTTGGACTAAACACACTACAGATTTGGTTAAAAATAAGAACACAATGGAAATTTCCAACATACCTATGGCAATATATCCCACTAAATAATCTCCCAGTATTTTCAGTTCAACCTGGGGACAACTGCTTTAACAGGTGGAGGGAAAGAGGGTTGCTATACCTAACTCAGTTTCTTCAGGATGGAGGGATAGTAGATTATAAAACATTGCAAGAAAAATGCAATTTACCACACAGGGATTTTTTTAGATTTCTGCAATGCAGACATTATTTAAATACAATATTATTTATTTATTTATTGAAAATGTTTCACCAGGAAAGGCAAACTGAACAAAAAAAATGCTTGTCTCACGGTGTGACCTGAGGGGGGGTTACAAGTAGAGGCAGATCAACATACAACATTGAATACTGAATTTATGAAAGGAGGTACTAGCATCCATCCAACAGAAACAATTACAAGATTTCAAGTAAGATCTCTACAGGGTAACACCAAACATTTAATTTTTTACCTTTACAAAAGTCTACAGGAGGAGTTGGGGACCTTGGCTTTACAGACAATCCAGGATAGATGGGGATGGGAGGTGGAGGGGAAGTATGAGCTTTCTGAAGTAGAATGGGAACACATTTGGCAAGAAATACACCGAACTACCTCCTCGGCTATTTGGAGAGAATACAGATGGAAAGTGACAGGGAGATATTTTATAACACCTACTATCTCCTAACACCTAGCCAAACATCCATCAGATAGATGCTGGAGAGGCTGTGGAGGACAGGGAATGCATTTCCACATTTTCTGGGCCTGCCCTCATATACATAACTACTGGCAAAAACTAGGACAAACTATTAAATAAATATTATCTTTATTGCAGCCTTTAGATTTCAAAGAACTGATCCTAGGCCACCCACCTAGAGAATTGTGCTCAGAGTCACAAAAATATTTATTTAAGTTTCTAACCATAGCTGGGGTGAAAGTGATTACTCAGAATTAGCTGAACTCAAAACAACCCCACCTGGAAGAGTGGTGGAAAAACCTAAGGGAGATTAAGGCCATGGAGGCAATCACAGCCAGATTAAGGCTTGCAAAAGAAAAATGTAATATTAGGTGTTCTCCTTACTATCATTATTTTGAGAAGACAGAGGGGACTCCTTATCTGGAACAGATTCTGACAGACTAGGAAAAGGAAAGACAAAATGATTGAATTGGACTCTCCTGTATAATTAATTAAAGAAGGGGGGGACGGTGTGGCAGGGTAGGGTAGTTGACCCCAGCTTTCCACTATACTCAGAGAACACAGCAAGCTGTTGGCAACCCTACCTGACTGAATTTAGATGACACAACTCTTTATAGTACGGGGGAGGGGGAATAGACAAAGACATAGAGTGCTAATTTAACTTAATTAAATCGAATGATTTTATTTTCAAATGAAAACGTTAAACAGTTGATCAGTTGTTAATGCATAAACGAAAGTTGTTTAACTAAATAAGTAACAAAACAAATACATCTTTAGGAGAGCAAAAGTTATTTATTGTCCTTTGTTTTTCCAGGATTCATATAGTATTTTATGGTTAACCTATTTGTTTCTTTAATCAGCTGGACTGTTGGATAATTCTATAACTGGTTAGGTATTGAAGACTGAAAACACCTGGGGGTAAAGAAAAGAAAAGGAGAAACAGTTATTTTGTATACAAACAGGACAACAGAATGAACAATAATGTAATACATATAATAGAAGGTACTCTCTGCATTTATCTTTGTAAAACGATAAACTTATTAGTTGAAAAATGAGATTATTTTACACTATGTATTCCTGTATGTTACATTGCTCTCAATAAAATTGAAAGTTCAAAAGAAAATAAGGAAACGTTTTAAACTGAAAGTCATAGCAATATACATTAGGTATTCTATCTAAAGTACTTACTCTGTACATATAAGACAACTAGCTCAAAAACCAATTCTTACTGTTGTACAAATGAATTAATGTACAGTCGTTATGTCTTACCAATTGCGACTTCAATAAACTTCGGTTTCAAAGAAAAAAAATCCTGTTTGAAGGTTTTTTACCATTCAACTAGGGACTCATGCACATACTATAGACAGTCTAGCTGTCAACAGTGTATGCCACTTTTTAAGGACCATTTGGTTGAATAAGATCTGACAGTTCAGTCTCCGTAACTGTGAGGATTTTTTCTTTGTTAAATTCCCTGGTATGCAAGACAGAGTCAGGTGATTGGAGGTTTCAATTGCCACCATGCAAACACCATAGATTCTGATGGCTTGTAGAGAAAAAAGAAGTCTGTTTGGGTGGCTAGTGTTCCCCTGACATACGTTTTTCCTCCTTTATCATGAACTACTTGGCAGCCATCCTGCAGGTGAGCAGTTGTAATTATTGAATATAAATAATTTGAGTTAATGTATGGATTTGTGGTTGTTCCACTCCATCTTGTAAATCCAAGCTGCAATTAAAGTCTCCACAAATTATGAGTCCGCTAGTGTGCAGATACAGCTGAATCTGCTTAAATAACTCCACACGTGCAGAGATGGCTTGTGGGGCACAGACATCAATTAGGAGGTAGTTGACATTGTGGCATTCCATATCTACCAGTAATGCTATTCCTGGGTCAATTTCCAGAACTCCTTTAATGGAGAAGTCAAGACCTTTTAACAATATGGCCACCCCATTGCACATCTCTGTACCTTGAGGCCAACAAGAACCTACTACTACCCATAGTTTCTTTACTTGTGATAATTAATACAAGGGTTTGACAACTCTTGTGTCTTGTATGATTAGGATGTTATTCTGCAGATTTTTAATCTTTAAGTGTATTCAAAGTAGTCACTCATTTTTGATAACTTTTTATATTGGTAACACTGATAGTTAGTGGGCTTGGTACTGGTCCCCTGCACATTAGTTAGGGTGTTCAGGTTGCTGTATGTTTTGCTTTGGTACGGCCCTTTCAGTGTTCTGACTGAGAGTCAGTGGAACAGTCAGGTACTGAAGACACAACTGAGTAGGCTTCTATATCTTTGTCCTCCTCCTCTGTGTCACCCCACTGTTTCTTTTTACTAAGTGCACTATATCTGTTCCTGGTAAGTATGGGGGGGGGGTTCTCCCTTCAGTTTAGTTGTTCTGGACTTGCCTCATTGTGGTTTTGGGAGAACTATCATCCCTGCCTCTGTAACTATCAACTCTCCCTTTTTTCTGCCACTCCTGTTGTTGAGGGTGTATCAGGGATAGAGTGGGAGGTGCTCTCAGATACAGAGGTACTTCAGCTTGGATGGCTGGAGAGTGGATCCAAAAGCTCGCTAGGGCAGCAGAAGATGGGAGGAAGGTAGATGTCATTGTCCACCTGGGGACAAATGACCTGGCAAAGGACATGATAGGTGTAGTGCAGAGAAATTTCAGGGCCCTGGGAAGGGAAGTCAAGCAGGTAGCATGCATGGTGGCTTTTGCCGAAGTGTTACCTGTGTATGACCAGGGAGAAAATAGGACACTGTGCACCAGAGTGTTTAACAATTGGTTGAAGGCATGGTGCACAGAGGAGGGCTTCCGATGCATTGGAGGCTGGGGGCCAACCTGGGGGGATATTGGCCTCTGTGGGAGAGATGGCCTGCATCTTTCCAGGAGGGGGAATACAGTCCTTAGTGAGAGGTTTAAATGCTTCTTGGATGAGCATTAATACTGCCCCCCAGATGAAGAAACAGCAGGGAGGGAGAGTTTGAGGGGAGTAAGCTCCCCCAGGGCAGGGGCACAAGAAGACAGGGATAGGGACAGTGCAGAGGACAAGGGGGTATAAATCAGGAAACCAAGAAGAAGGAGTAAAGGAGATGGGTAATGGAGAAGGTAACAAGGGAAGAGAGTGATCAGGAGAGCTTCAGTGAACAGCATAAGCAGGAGGAGGGGGAAGCAGGGAGGAAGGCAGGGAGGAAGTAGGGTATGGACAGCCATGTGCACCAATGCAAGGAGTCTGGGAAATAAAATTCTGGACCTGGAGGCCATCTTGGTGGAGGCTAGCCTGGATTTGGTGGCCATAATGGAGTCGTGCTACACTGACAGTCAAGACTGGCACATGGTCATACCGGGCTACTTGCTGTTCAGGGAAGAGAGGGAAGGGAGGAGAGGTTGTACTATATGTGAGCAAGGGAATCAAGGCCACAGAAGTACAGGGGCACCTGGAGGAAAAAGAAGGGCTGGAGGTTCTGTGGGTCATACTGGAGACAGGTGCTGGGGCCACTATCCATACAGGGGTGGTATACAGACCTCCAGCACAAGGAGAGGAGTTGAATAAAGCACTTGAGGAAGCCATTATCAGGATGGTAAGTAGGAGGGAGGTGCTGCTAGCTGGGGACTGCGATCTGACAGATGTGGTTTGGAGCCTTCCAAATGCAGCTTTGGTAAGGAGCAGGGCCATCTTTGACTCTCTGCAATGGACTTTTCTCAGACAGCTGGTCAAGGAGCCCACTAGGGATGGGGCAGTGCTGGACCTGCTGCACCTGGTGCTAACAAATCAGGACAGCATTGCAGATGTCACAGTGGGCAGTCCCCTGGGTACCAGTGGTCACTGTACAGTATGGTTTAACATTAAGATGGGAAATGAGGCAAACCACATGAGGACAAGCATCCTAGACTTCAGGAGGGTGGATTTGAATAAAATGGGAGACTGCCTCGTGGGTTGGGGGGGAGTACTAGGGAGGGGTAGAGGCACAGTGGAGAACAATAAGGGACTGCATAATTAAAGCAACCAACCTCTTCATGAAGGAAGTGAGTAAAAGTAGAAGGAAAAAGAGACAGTTTTGGTTCTCTAAGGAAGTGGCCACGGTGGTGATGGTGGTATTCAGGAGGTCCAAGGAAATGCACAGAGAAGAAGACAGGGAGGTATACCAAGTAAAACAGAGGAAAAGCAGTGAGGGGAGCAAAGACACAGACAGAGAAAAGGATAGTCAAAAGGTTACCTAAAGGGAATAAGACTTTTTTTATATTCTTTGTTAACCAGCTAAGGCTCACTAGGCACAAGTGCCTGTTTTCAGGGACGACTGGGGAGCACTGGAATGGTTAAGTGACTTGCTCTGAGTCACACAATATGCAAGTGAAGGTTGTGGGAATCAAACCTAGGTCTGCTAGATGTACCAAGCTCATTCCCAGCTCATTACTCTAACCTCTAGGCTATACTGCCAGCCCCCTTTTTAACTCTAATCTTTTTCTCCCCTTGTCACCAGATGGCCCCATCTGGTGGACACCCCAGCCCCATCACCCCCATGTCCATCAGGACTTACCTACCTGCCATTCTTCCCCCTTGGGTAACCCTCTCTGGCAGGGGGGCTGATGGGGTTCCTCAAGCTCTGTCAGGGAAGGATCCAGTTCCTGGCTGGTGAGCCCAGCTGGTTGAGTGCATGGCCTGCGGATGTCCAATGCCATCCTGCTGTCAGTGATATTTTCTCCTCCTGTGGTTTCCCCAAGAGGCATGGTGCACAGTGACAGCAGGATGTGCGTCATGTGCTCCTGCATACTTCACATCGGTACCTGCTATTACCACCCTTGGCCTCTGGGCAGTCCTGGTTGCCTGTCCCCCAGCTTTCACTAAGGGCCAGGAAAGCACTGGGCTCTGCCAACCCTCCCCTCCAAAGGAGAGCAATCCATCGAATGCCCAAGCCTCTTCCTCCCCTAGCTGACCCAGTCCAGTGTCTCAAGTTCCCTTCTGAACCCAGATTGTCGGGGCCACAAGTGGTAGCACTACTACTGTGCCAGTGGGCCAGCAGGGATAAGACTTTCTTCAGGTATGTAAGTGAAAAGAGGAACACAAGGGGAGGGATATGAGGATAAGGACGGTGGTGGGGAGACTGCAGAGAAGAGGATCAAGAAAAAGCAGACATCCTGGACTGGTATTTCTGCTCAGTCTTCACAGTGAGGGGAGGGAATGGACCACCAGAGCGCAGCATGAACAATGGGGAGGGGGGTAAGTGGGCACAAGTCCATTTTCAGAGGAAAGAGTTCTGAAGGGGCTTGCAGCTCTGAAGTGGACAAGGCTATGGGACTAGATGGGATACATACAAGGGTACTAAAGGAACTCAGGACGGTGCTGGCTGTCCCACTGATGACTTAATTCAACTGCTAGCTGGGACCAGGCATGGATTTGGAGGACTGGAGGAGAGCAGATGTGGTCCTTCTGCATAAGAGCAGAAACAGAGAGGAGGCTAGCAACTTTTGGCCAGTCAGTCTCACATCAGTGATGGGGACATTAATGAAAACCTTGTTAAAGGAAAAAGTGGTGGAGTATCTTGAATCCAGTGGGCTACAAGACCAAAGGCCGCATGGATTCATTGGGGTTGGGGGTCATGCCAGATGACTCGATGGATTTCTTTAACTGAGTGACCAGGGAAATAGATAGGGGAGAGCAGTGGATGTGGGAGACTGATACTTGAGCACTACCACTTGTGATGCCGATGACCCGGGTTCTGAAATGAGCCCGGGGAGTGTGAGTGCTGGCCAGGGGGAAGAGGATTGAGCATCCCATGGGCCACTCTCCTCCTCCGAGGAGAAGGATTGGGAAGCTGCCTGTGTTCATCTGACCCCTTGCTAAGGTTTGGGGTCTGATAGCCGGGGCTAAACAAAACTTGGGAGGCATGTCAGACATTTGGTCTGAGTGCCACTAATGTCATAGCATGCTACACCTCCCCAGGGAGAAAACATGAAAGCAGTGATCTGACCACCGCATGACTTCTGCCCCCCACATCGCGGACCCTATGCTGCCGACTGGATTCTTGCTGTCACTGTACCAATCCAATCTCCACCGGGGGAAGGGGTGCTCAGGAGTTGAGGTAAGTCCCAGGGTGGATGATGGGGCTGAGCGCTGGTGATAGGACTGATGGGGGCTAGCTGGCTAGGGCAGTATAAAGCATACCAAATGAAAAAAAAGAAACTGAGCAGCATAGGTTGGGATCCAAAGTGGAAAATTAGGTAAGGAACAGATAGGCATCAGAGGGTGGTGGTTAATGGCACTCACTCTAGTGATGGAAGAGCGAGCAGCGGGGTGCCCTAGGGCTCAGTACTGGGACTGGTCCTCTTCAATGCCTTCATAAGTGAAATCACAGAAGAATGTGAAAGGAAGGTATGCCTTTTTGCAGATTACACCAAAATTTGTAATAGGGTGGACACTCAGGAGAATATGGAGAGAAAGAGAGAATGCATAGGCACCTTGGGAAACTCGAGGAGTAGTCAAGAGCATGGCAGTTGTGCTTCAATGTCAAAATGTGTGAAATTATGCACCTAGGGAATAGGAACCCAGGAGCTGAGTATAGGATGGGGGCACTGACAGTCAGTAAGCGGGAAAGGAACCTTGGGGTTATCATATCTGATTACTTCAAAGTGGTAGGGCAGTGTGACAAAGCAGTGGGTCAGGTCAGTAGAATGCTGGGGTGCATAGGGAGAAGTATCTCCAGCAGGAGGAGGGATGTGGTGTTGCCACTGTATTGCTCGCTTGTGAGACCCCACCTGGAGTATTGTGCCCAGTTCTGGAGGCCACACCTCAGAAAACACACAGACAGGGAGGAGGCAATGCAAAGGAGGGCAACTAAAATGGTGCGGGGGTTGCATCAAAAGCCCTATGAAGAGAAACTGAGGGATCTCAAAATGTACATCCTGCAAGGGAGGAGAGCAAGACGGCACATGATAGAGACCTACAAGTACCTCACGGGTGGGGAAGGGGGTGAACAGGGTGCAGGAGGGGAATCTCTTTCAAATGAGAAAGAGCACAGGATCAGAAGACGTAATGAAGCTGGAGAGAGAGAGAGAGAGAGAGAAGAAGGCAGCCAAAGCTTTCTTAAATCAAGGAGGTTATTTAATAGTCTACACTGAATTGAATTATTACTTTTTGGACCTGCCTAAGTAACTAGTATTGATTCTCTGTTTTGGGGGTTGACTTTTCTTAGTTTAACTTTTATTTGCCAGGAAGGAACTGTAGCTTGGAGATATTTGCAGTCATTTGTGACTAGACCTGTTACTTAACCTCTGTGAAATAGGTGTCTGAAAAGAAGGAAGGCACTCCCCAAGGTGGAGGGTCAGAGTTGTAGTTGATTGTTTTGGAGGGCACAGGTCTATACTGGCATGATGGTCTGCATCTATCCTGGAGGAGATCCATGTTCCTAGGTGATAGGTTTAAATGCTTCATTGGCAAGCATTTAAACTAGTCAAGGGGGGAGGCATTGAAAAGGAGAAGGGAAATCCTAGCCCCCCCCCCAAAAAAATCATTGGTAGTGTAGTAAACACCAAGATAGAGCAGTCGATAGGGAGAAGGAAGGTAAATGGAGAAAAAGACAAAAGCAGTAAGCGACAGGGATGGAAGAAAGAAATAAAGCCACAAAAAAATGGAGGGTAATGAGTACCAATGCCTATAGTCTAGGTAAAAGCTCCCGAAATGGTGGCCTTGATGGAACAGGATGCCTGGATATCATGGCAGTCACAGAAACATGGTACCACGAGAACCATGACTGGGATGTCAACATACCAGGTGCACAATCTACAGGAAGGACAGGGAGGGAAGAAGGAGGAGAATAGCCCTATATGAGGGGAAGGGATCAAAGCAACAGAACTGAAGGGTAAACAGGAGGAGAGAAGGCACTGTGGGTCACCCTGAGACTGAAATGGCACCACAATCCGCGACAGGAGTTGTATACAGACTCCCTCGGGGAGGAAATGGACAAGGAAATGATAGAAGACATCCTTAGGATGGCAGAGAAAGGGGAGATATTGCTGATGAGGGACCTGAATATGCCAGATGTTAACTGGAGCACCTTTGCTGCAGCCACATCCAAGAGCAGGACCATTCTCGATGCCCTTCAGGGAGCATGCCTCAGACAGCTAGTTTTGGAACCCACTCAGGAGGGTGCAATCTTAGACCTGGTACTCTCAAATGGGGATGGAGACAGGATGTCCAATCTTGAGGTGGGTAGCCATCTGGGAACAAGCGACCACCAAACAGTGTGGTTCACGATAAATTTAGCTGTAGAGTCAAGCCATACAAAAGTGACGGTACTGGACTTCAGGAGGGCTAATTTTGTCAAAATGGGAGAGTGCCTCAAAAAAGCACTAGCAAACAGGCAAGAAGGTTGGGTGGAGCAACAATGGGGAAACATCAAAATCGCCATCACAGAGGAAACAAGCCTTTGTGTGAAGCAAATAAACAAATCAAAACGAAAGAAAAAAACACTATGGTTCTCAAAAGAAGAGGCGGGGAAGGTTAGGGAGAAAATATAGCATTCAGGAAGTATAAGGAAACACAGAAGGAGCAGGACAGAGAACTGTACCAGTTAAAGCAGAAGGAAGCGGGAAGGCAGTCAGAATAGCAAAGCACAAACCAAGGAAAAGATAGCCAACTCGGTTAAGAAGGGGGATAAAACCTTTTTAGGTACATTAGGGAGCAAAGAAAGACTAAGGCAGGGATACTGAGGCTGACTAAAGAGGAAGGTGGTTGGGCAGAGAGCGACAGTGAAAAAGCAGGGATACTGAACGAATACTTCTGCTCAGTATGCACAATGGAAGAGCAGGGGGAGATACCTAATCCAATCAATAGAAGCACTCTGTATAGGGGGGTTGATATTAATCCTTTCACAGAAGAAAGGGATCTGAAAGAACTCTTAAAACTGAAGGTGGATAAAGCAATGGTGTCTGATGGGATTCACCCCAGAATTCTAAAAGAACTAAGGGAAGAACTAGTAACACCACTGACTACCCTTTTTAATAAATCATGGGAGGATGGTGTGGTACCTGAGGACTGGAGGAGGGCAAATGTGATTCCCCTTCACAAAAGTGGGAGCAAGACAGAGGCAGGAAACTACAGACCTGTCAGTTTGACCTCTGTGGTAGGGAAAATGATGGAATCAATTCTGAAGGAAAGAATTGTTGAGTACCTAGAGGCCAGTGGGGCACAGGACCCAAGGCATCATGGATTCACAGCAGGAAGGTCATTTCAAACAAATCTAATTGATTTCTTTGACTGGGTGACCAAAGTAGTAGACCAGGAAGGTGCTGTGGACATGGCCTACCCAGACTTTAGCAAGGCATTTGACACAGTCCCCAAAAAGATTAATAAACAAATTAGCCAGCCTGGGTGGGTCCCAGGGTGGTAGCCTAGTAAAACACTGGCTGGACAACAGGACACAGAGGGTAATAGTAAATGGAGTCCACAGTGAAGAAAGGGGTTACTAGTGGGGTACCGTAGAGTTCAGTACTGGGGCCGGTCCTTTTTAATGTCTTTATAAGTGACATTGCAGAGGGACTGGAAGGAAAAGTATGTCTCTTTGCAGATGACACAAAGATCTGCAACAAGGTTAACACGAAAGGTGGAGTGGAAAGGATGAGAAGGGACTGGGCAAGGTTGGAGGAATGGTCAAATGTATGGCAGTTTAGATGCAATGCAAAGAAGTACAAAGTAATGCACCTGGGAAACAAAAACCCAGGGGAAGAGTACACAATGGGGAGTGAGATACTGACAACAACAAAAATGGAAAGTGACCTGGGTAGTCATATCAGACGACCTAAAGGTGGGCCAGCAATGTGAGAAGGCAGTAAGGAGGGCTGGGGGGATACTGGGATGCACAGGGAGAGGCATCACCAGTAGAAAACAGGAAGTTGTTGGCCCTCTGTACAGATAGTTGGTAAGATCACATCTGGAATACTGTGTACAGTTCTGGAGACCCCATCTCCACAAAGACATAGACAGGGTGGAGGCTGTCCAGAGGAGGGCAACCAAAATGGTGCAGGGTCTGCACCAGAACACATATGAAGAAAGACTAAAGGAGCTTAAGATGTATAGCCTCGAGGAAAGGAGGGAGGGGGACATGATAGAAACTTTCAAATACCTCAAGGGAATCAACAAAGTCCAAGAGGGTAGCATTTTTCAGAAAAAGATGTGCAAGAACAAGGGGCACAATTTGAAGATAGAGGGGACAGTCGGCCTGGTGGCGCTGAGGGTTGAGGCACTGGATGCCACACCTCACACTGCGCCGGCGACCCGGGTTCGGGAACAGACTTGGGCGCCAGGAGTCAGCAGTGGAAGGGTTGAGGACTGAGGTCCCATTTGGAGTTCTCCTCCCTAGTTTACAGGGGATGGGGTAGCCCAACGAGCCAGTGACCCACGGTGGAGACCGGAGGTACTGTAGCAAGTCAGGCATGTACGTACTGGCGTGGCTGACACTGGCAGTATTGCCGTGCACCAGAGCATCGGGCGTGCCCACACACGGGAGGAAACCACAGCAACAAGGAGAAACCCCGAGGCCGGATCAGGTAGGCATCCCGGTGCCGACTGCCTGAGCCAACAGTGAGCCTCTGCCTCCACCCTTGGGTATGGACTGGGGGCCAGCGGTGGCTCTAAAGCCTTTGAAGGGCAAGACCATCACAGTGGGTGATAGAAGCGGCAGGTGTGTGGACTGCCTGGGAGAGTTCCAGATCTCGGGGAGATAAAAAGAGACCAAAAAAAAAAAGATAGAGGGGGGACAGCTCAGAGGTAATGTGAAAAAGTATTTCTTCACAGAGAGGTTGTAGATGCATGGAACAGCCTTCCTGAGAAGGTTGTAGAGTCAAAAACAGTGGGGGAATTCAAGAATGCATGGGACAGACATAAGGCAATTTTAGTGAGGGGTAGGAGGAAGTAGGCTGTTGGTTAACTAGGATCTGCAGCTTATCCGTTAGGTAGGGAAATGGGCAGACTAGGTGGGCCAAGCGGTCCTTATCTGCCATCAAATTCTATGTTTGGGGGGGGTGAGTTTAAGAGGGATGTGAGGAAGTATTATTTCACTGAAAGAGTGATGAACACCTGAAGCAGGCTGGCAACAGAAATGGTGGAGGCAAAAACAGTAAGGGGCTTCAAGCATGCGTGGGATAGACATAGGGGAATATTAGTAAATAGGCAGGGAGAAGGGAGGGTCCCCAGAGACCAATTGGGGTCTGAGGAGGTAGACTAGGCAGGGACCATTTGGGTTGGCCAAGCAGTCCTTTTCTGCCAACAAATTATATTACATTTTTTTTGTGGGAATACATTTTATTAGGCTGACTGAAGAATTTTTTCAAAGTTTTCAAGACCTCTCAGGTCCCTTCATTAGATGCAGAGAAAACTAACCAGCATTTCAGAATATATACAAGAGTTTGTGGCTCCCAGATTGCTTAACAAAGGGGAGGGTGTAAAGAAAGCATTTTAATACAATACAGGTGACTAGACCAGACATGAAAATGGTGAGCTACATCAGAGCGATACCATAACAAAAGGTTCAATAGCTAAAAAAAGTTGCATTAAGTATGTAGGATGTGTAATGCTGCCAGTTCAGTATATTAATTAAGCATTATCTGCATACATGGCTCCTTTAAGTCATTTATGTCCCAACAACAGAGGAAGATAAAAACAAAATAAATACATTCTCAATGGTATGGCCCAGAGCTGCAGTGGAAACTGTCAAAACTCAGTTTGGGATCTGGAATTTGAGAGGATGCTCACATTTTTGTTTAGCCCACGGAGGCAAATTCTATGTTTCTATGCTTCTTACGTTTGCTTGCGCTCCACTCTGAAAATGGTGAAGCCGACAAGACTGTCATTTGGAACAAGATTACAGTCGGTGGCTGGATTTCCAGAAGTTACGTGTTTTTTGTTTTTTTAAGTGTACATGTTGCACTGCAGGAAGTGGAGGTGAAGGGCAGTACAGATAAGAGACTGACACTGTTTAAACTCGCATTTGTCAATGCCGAATGTTGGCTTGCTGGCATTGGCATTGGTAGTGCAGGAGTTAGAGAGATGCAGAATAGGAATGGCAGTGAAGTACTGCACTAACGCCAAACACCAGCCCCCACCCCTGCAGAGACTGAAAGGCGTTGAGGGTGTGCCTTTGGGTCATCGGCCATAACTCTTATGCCATTCCATCTCACCTCATCCTGCAGACAACAACAGGTGTCGCAGTGTGCCTTGTGGTCTTTGGCCCTTACGCTTACCCCATTACAGAAGGAAATAAGCTGAGATGGGTACAGTATAGGAGAATGGGGTGAACGTTAGGGCCGAAGACTCCAAGGCATGCCTCAATGCCTGTCAATGGCTGCAGGGTGGGGGGTGGAATGTTGAGAGCATTACAGCCGATGAACCCAAGTCACACCCCTGACGCCTGTCAGTCTCTACAGGGTGGGGTATTACAGTTGGAAAAACCCTAACACCCCTGGCGTTTGATGGTATCTTCTCTCCAAATTTTCAACATGAGCTTTTTAGGACTCCTACCTCATGAACAGTGGCACTATCATCTCATTACTCAATCCCAAAAGGTGATTTTACACGGCGACTGCGTGATTCGGCGCCACAGGTGCGAAAACACATTTTGGCAAGATGTGAAAAATGACAGCTGTACTGTTCATGAGGAGGTGTGAAAAAATGGCAATGTTGAAAATCTGGAGGAAAATATGAAAAATTGGTGAAGTTACGAGCGTGCGTAGAAACTGCGCAACACACACTCGTAACACAATCAATTGTTGGAAATTTTTCACCAAATTTTCAACATGGGCATTTTGGGACCTCCCCTCATGAGCAGTAGCACTGTGATTTTGTTAATCTGTCCCAAAAGTTGATTTCCCACAACGACTGTGCCATTCTGCACAACAGGTGCGAAAACACGTTTCAGGCAGGATGTGAACAATGACAGGTGCACTGTTCATAAGGAGGTGTGAAAAAATGGCAATGTTGAACATTTGGAGTGAAAATGTTAAAAATTGGCAAAGTTACGAGCGTGCTTAGAAACTGTGCAATGCATGCTTGTAACGCAGTCATTTTGTTCACCAAATTTGCAACATGGGCTTTTTGGGACCCCACCTCATGAACAGTGGCACTGTCATTTCATTAATCTGTCCAGAAAGGAGATTCTGTGCAGCGACAGCGAAATCTCCTTTCAGGACTGAAATAATGAAATGACGATGATATGCGTAATTTGAGGAACACCATGTTGAAAATTGGTTCCAAAATTCTAAAATGGCTGAGATATCAACATAAGTTGAAACTCCCTTTGACAGCCATTATACTCGCTTAGCTTTGATTCTTCAGTTTGCCAGTCGGCTTTGAAGAGTGCAGACGTGTCCCTCACCACAGAAGATCACTGTGCTTGACCTCCGGAGGTAGGTATGGGGTAATGGGGGGGTGCGGGGAGATGGGTGCTCAGTGGAAGGGTGGGGATGTAGGAGGAGGCAGTGGGGAGACTATGAGGGACTTCTATTTTCTGCAGATTAGGAAAAAACGCCGGTGGAAGGTTTTCTTAATTTATAGGTTCAAAAAAACCAAAAAAAAAAATAAAAACAACTTTTGGGCACACTGGGATGGGCTCCAGTGTGCCATATGACGGTTTTTGAGGGGGACATGATGCTGACGGGATTGGGCAATCCCGACGGCAAAGAAAAGAGCTTGGGGTGGAGAGGAAACATGATGCTGATGGGGATTTGGCATCCCCGTCTGCAAAGACAGTGAGCTTGGTGGGTGGGGGGCATCCGACACGGAGGCGGGCATCCTGATGTCAGAAAAATAAATAGATAAAAAAAATGATCTGGGCACACTGGGTGGGATCCCAGTGTGCCACAACATGTGTGGGGGGATACATGCCGACTCAGGATTGGGCACCCGATGTCGGCTTTCTGGGGAGTGTGTGGCAGGTGGCATGAGCCGCCAATGTGGAAAGGTGCACAGGGGCCAGTTTATTTATTGAAATGTTTCACCAGGAAAGACACAGTGAGCAAACAAGTTGCTCTCATAGAGCAAGGCCTGGGAACAGAGTGCTTGGCGCGCAGCAGGAGCCGACGAGGTTGGGGGGGTCAGGGGAGATGCTGCTGCAATGATGAAACTGTCCGTGATTGCAGCGGCATATTCATTTCAACTCCTTGGCTCTCTTTGAAGTAGCTATCATTGCCAGCATGCTTACTGATTGGCAGCTGAGAGGCACACCCACCAAAGCGTCCCCTGCATTCACCACAACACTGACACACCTTTAAAATGTGCTACTATCACAAGATGTTGCTTACGCGTGCGCACAAGTCAACATAAAAAAACAAAAAAACAATGACACACGTGTACCAGTTTAGCGGGCAATAGTTTTTGAACTACTGCCCACAGCTAGTACTATTGCCAGTTGCCAGGGTAATAGTGTCAGCTACTTCTGGTCACGTGACCAGGTTTTGGCCAATCAGAGGCCAACATTTTGATTCAAGGTTTAAAGAGCAACTCCCTATTATAATAAAAGCTAAAAAACACTAGAGTTACACCAATTATGTTTTGACTTTATTATTTTCTAGTTTTGTTTTACTTTTCTCTGCAGTTGGTCTACTAAATATTGTAGATACACAGAAATGTGATGGCAGAGAAAGGCCCCATGGCCCATCTAGTCTGCCCAACACTCTACCTCCCCCCTTCTGTTATGCTTCCACCCTCTTTTCCCAAACCCTTAAATCTATCCCAAGCCCTCTGGAACCCCTCCACCATTTCAGCTGCCACTACTTCCTCCGGCAGCTTGTTCCAGGCCTCCACCACCCTCTCCGTGCAAAACTGCCCCCTGACATTACCTCTGTATTGCCCACCTTCCAGTTTGAGGCTATGTCCTCTCGTGTTTGCTCCCTTCTTCAATTTGAACAAGCTATCACCCTCCACCTTATTTATTCCCTTCAGATACTTAAAGGTCTTAATCATGTCCCCCCCCCCCCAGTCTCCAGAGGGTACAAATTCAGCCCTCTCAATCTTCTCTCATAGGGTACATCCTGTATCCCTCGTGCCATTTTGGTTGCCCTTCTCTGTACCCTTTCCATCAACTCAACATCTCTTCGTAGGTGAGGCCACTAGAACTGCACCCCATACTCCAGATGCGGCCTGACCATAGTTCTATATAACAGCATTAGCACCTCCGTCTTCCTGCTATTAAAAACCCCTCGCAATGCAGGCCAACATTCCATTTGTCTTTCCCACCACCCTGCTACACTGGCTGCCCACCTTGAGGTCATGCGATACCATAATCCCCAGGTCCCTTTCCATTTCCTTCTCCTTAATCACCACCCCCAAAGGGAGTAAGTTTCCCTCCTATTCCTCCTCTCCAGGTGCATCAGCGAGCACTTTTGTGCATTAAACTTCAATTTCCAGGTGTCAGACCACCTCTCCAGGTCCTGCCTTATGGCTTGCACCCCACTAGGCGAATCCACCCTATTGCAGACCTTAGTATCATCTGTGAACAGGCACACCCGTCCTTCCAGACCCTCTGCTAGGTCACTAACATAGATGTTAAAAAGTATTGGTCCTAGCACTGACCATTGTGGCATCCCATTGGTCACCGCCCATTCCTTGGAATGTGTCCCATTTACCACAACCATCTGACTCCTTCCCTTCAACCAGTTTTCCACCCACCTGGTGATCCTGAGGTCCACCCCTAGTCTGTCCAACTTATGCATCATTCCACCATGTGGAACGGTGTCGAAGGCCTTATTGAAATCCAGATAGGCCACATCCACCACTCCTCCCTGGTCCACTATCTGTGTAACCCCTCGAAAAACTCTATCAAGTTAGTCTGACAGGACCTTCCCTTGGTGAAGTCATGCTGCCTATCATCCTGCATGCCATTCATCTCCAAACATTCTATCAACCTGATCTTAAGTAGTGTTTCCATTACCTTCCCCACCACTGAGGTAAGACTAATGGGACGGTAGTTTTTGACCTTGTCCTTCCGTCTCCCCTTATGTAGTGTGACCACCTCTGCCCTCTTCCAGTCCGTTGGCACCACCCCTGTGACCAAGGACAAGTTAAACAGCCTCACCAGATGTGGCGCCAGTTCATCCTTCACCTCCTTGAGAACCCTTGGGTGTATTCCATCAGTCCCCAATGCCTTGTCCACCCTAAGTCTACCCAGCTGTTCTCTTACACCTTCAGCTGTGAATTCTGCTACACCCACCTGCCTGTGGCTGTCACCCTCCCAAGCCTGTCCTGGTCCCCTGCCCTCTCTTTCCTCCATGAAGATTTAGGTGAAATAGCTATTTAAAGCCTCTGCTTTTCCGAAATCCCCTTCCAGTAATGTTCCACTTTCACCCCTTATCCTTACAATCCCATGCTGTGCCATCCTCCTTTCTCCAACGTACCCAAAGAAGGTTTTATCTCCCCTCCTTGCCTACTTCGCTATCCTCTCCTCAGTGGCCTCCTTAGCCCTCCTTATCTTTTGCCCTGCCTCCTTTCTTTTTTCCCTGTAGGTTTCCCTGTCCTCAACCTTTTGTGTCCTCCTGTACCTTTTGAATGCTCTAGTCTTCTCCTTGACCCCTAATGCCACCTCTCTAGTGAACCATAGAGGTCTTTTCTGTCTTCTATTCTTTCTTACCCTTCTTATACATGAGTCCATGGCTTTAAATACCCCTCTCTTGATAGCTGCCCATAATTCCCCCACCCCCTACACATCCCCTATCCTCAACATTTGTTCCCTAACTACTTTCCTCATTCCATGAAAGTCAGCCTTCCTGAAGTCCATTACCTTGGTTCTCGTCCTAACCCTCACCCTGCCCGCTCTCACCCTGAAGCTGACAGCCCTGTGGTCACTGGTGCCAAGCTCTTCCCTGACCTCCACCTCCTCCACACTGTCCCCATTTGTGAGGACCACATCCAACAGGTTTACACCCCTAGTGGGCTCACTGACCCTTTGCTGCAGGAATATGCCCTGAAGAGCCTCTAAGATGCCCCTGCTCCTTGCGGAGATTGCTGTCTGGGCCTCCCAGTTGATGTCCGGAAGGTTTAAGTCCCCAACTAGCACAATTTCCCCTTTCTGTGCCATCCTCGCTACAGATTCTACAAAGTGTCTATTCCCTTTCTTCACCTACATAGGAGTCCTATAGACTACCCCAATGCGTAGGTTTTCCCCCTGTCCCCTATCTAGGGTGACTCACATTATCTCTGTTTCCCCCTCCTCATCCTGCCCTTCCATGGCCCCAGTCCCTTCCCTGACATATAATGCCACCCCTCCCCCTTCCCCTCCCGATCCTTCCTATTTCTTCTCCGTCATGATGGCCTCCAGTTCTCCCATTTTGTTCCCCAATCTCCTGGTATTTGCAACCAAAACCCTCCAACATGTAGCCCCATCCCATTAATGCAGCAATTATTTCACTGAGTCTTTCAAAATGTATCTGACTCTCCCCTGCTAACCACACAATTGTTATTTGACACAGTTTGGTGTCATGGTGCACACTATGATGTTGTAAATAAAGGCACTGTGAGGTTAACAGGAGAGAGACAAATGTTTACTATACAGACATTTTAGAGAGACTACCAAGATGTGCTGTGAATTTATTTATTTATTAGCTTTTGTGGACCAGGTAAGCACACTAGACAAAAAATTGCCTATTTTCAGGTATGACCCGGGAGAGTACAAGGAAGGACAAGTCCATACAAAGAACAGTAAGATACATTTGAGCATTGCACAGGATAAAGTAGAAACAGGTGACATAACATTACATAAGCAGGCAAGAATTTAACACAGTTGAGTAGGAAAGAGCATACATAGGATCAAATAAGGATAAGTACAGTGCATCCAACAAATCACCACCCAGAAGCATGGGATGAATACATTTCTACAGAGAACAGCACCACCAAACAGTGCATCAGACAAGGCTCCACCTAGAGCAGAGAGTGGGTACAATATTATACAAAGCAGGACTTTAGCAAATGAGATCCACCCTCGGGAGCCATGCAGGGGCCACCAGAAATGTAGGGACATAATAATCCAGTACAAGGACCAAGATTAAAATTAAGGCAGTTTAGGACAACCACATGCAGAGGAGAGTTTCAGGTAAGTCCAGAGGGAGCTCTGAAGGCATGAGTGAGAGGGTGAGGAGTGGACCTATGAGGGAAAGGAGTTCCCAACTCTGGGAGCACATGCAGCAAAATCCCTATCCTCCATTTGCATACGTGTGGTGGGAACTTGGAGAAGAGTAGAGCCCAAAGACCGGAGGGAGTAAAAGGAGGCGGCAGGTATGAGGCACTCAGCCAGTCCTTAGGAGGGTGCCAGTTCTGAGCACCTTACCTGTGAAGCTACCCAGGACAAAGTTCCTATATTTGCGGGGGGGCAGTCAAGCTTACTGTACAGGTCACAATGGTGGGTGAGCCGGGGCAACAAGTGCAAAACAACAAATGCTGTTATAGGCTACATTCCACCCAGCAAGGTGAGCTTTAGAAGTATGCACATACAGGATGAGCCCATAACAGAGATTAGGAAGAAATACACCACTGGCCAGTGCCCGGCGGGCAGCAGATGTAAGGTTGTTCTTTGCTATGTAGGCTAGGCCCAGCTTGCAGTTGACAGCCCTGCATACATGACGGCCAAGGTCAAGCTGGGGGTCAGGTGTCACCTCCAGGTATTTAATGGTATCAGTTATCATGACAGGAGAGCCGTCTATTCCAGTGATGCACAGGGGGGCAAAGGAGGCCTTTATCTTGGCTGGGAACTCACAAATAATGACCTGGGTTTTTTTTAGATTGAGGACAAACTTGTTTGCCGTAATCCAGGACTGGATATTCCTGAAGTCAGCGTTCAGCTGGTGGTTGATGATCCTGATGTCACGGGAATGGGTGAGGATAACTAGGTCATCTGCATATAGAATGGAGCTACATTGGGAAGAAATGGAGGGAAGGTTGTTAACAAAGATGGAAAAGAGGAGAGGCCACAGGACTGACCCCTGAGGGACACCAGAGGTCACGGGGGTGGTGTCAGAGAGGACTTTGCTGATCTTAGTTAATTGATTTCTACCCTGTAGGTAGCTGGTAAACCAACTTAGGACAGGGGGAGACAGACCAAGGGACCAGAGCCAAGAGATAAGTAAGGCATGATTGACTAGGTCAAAGGCCTTAGGTCAATGAAGATGGCATCTGAGAGCTGACTCTGGTCCATTGCTGCCCTAATCCCGGAGGAGACAGTAACAAGTGCTGAGGACATACTGTGCCCTTTCCGGAAGCCGTGCTGTGCAGGAGACAGCAGCTCATGGGCCTGGATATACTCCGTAAGTTGCTCAGCAACAACTTTCTCAAGGAATTTACTGATGGCCGACAGAATGGCTATAGGCCGATAATTGTCAAGGATCTTGGGGTTGCCTTGCTTAAGGACAGGGAGAATCCTTGCCACCTTCCAGAGGTCGGGGATAACTCCAAGGGCAAGAGACATATTGAAAATATGAGCCACAGGGGAGGCAACATGTGAGGCACCAAGTTGAAGGAGGCTAGGTTCTAAGCTATCGTGGCTAGCACTAGCATAGGGGGAGAGACCAGATAGAAGTCTCTGTGTCGCCTGTGCTGTCACTGCCCTAAAGTAGAATAACGGATGGGAAGTGGGGGGTGACTGTGAGGCAGGAGGCAGGACTCGACTATCACTCCCACCAGTGAAGAATAGGGAGGTGAAAGCAGACAAGTCAGTGAAGTGGGCGTTGAATGCATTAGTAATGGTTGGGGGATTATTACAATTTGACCCATCAATGAGCATATCAGAGACCCCACAGTTGGAGGAACCTCTTACAATGTTTTTGATGTTCCTCCAGAAGTTCCTAGGATCCTTAGCTGAGTTTAGCAAGGCAGTTTTACAGTAATCACTCTTAGCGGTCCTGATTGCTCTCTTACATTCATTCCTAAGCCTCCTATACTGTTGAAATAAAGCATGGTCCATCGTGGCCTTTAAGTTGGCCCAGCATTTGTCCCTAGACTGCATAAGGGCGAGAAGGCTCCCATGGAGCCACTTAGTAGCAGACCCACTTACCTTCCTCCTGATAAGGGGTGCATGCTTGTCCTGCAGTGCCGAAAAGGTGCTGAGGAAGTAACTAACAGCACTGGGACAGTCAGGAGCACTCAGCAACACAGATCAGTCTGTAAGCCTCAGGTCCTCATGGAAGGAACCCAGGTCAGACTTTGAAAAATCCTTAACTTGGATGACTTTGTGGGGAATTTTCTGGGAGGAAACCCTCCATACACAATACACAGGGGTGTGATCCGAGATAGAATCAGGGAGAGTACCTGAGGAGGTAATCCTCTCAGGTCTATTAGACAGAACCCAGTCAAGAAGAGAGCTATTTTCAGCAGTGGTAGACCACCTGGTGGGCTCTTAAATGAGTTGTGATATGGAGAGACCAGCAAGCAGGGGTTCATACACCTTTGTATTTCCTCCAAGCCAATTTAGGTTAAGATCACCCATGATAAGTAGTTCATTATCCCCAATCTTAGCACTCACAGCATCAAGGAGGGAGGATAACCCCGGCACTCCACCCTTGGGGGGATTGTATGTGCAAATGATATGCAGCTTTTTGGCATTACCAAGTAAGAGATCAGTATGACACAGCTCACTAGGAGACAGTGGGTGCTCTTGGTGAGACAAAACGGTCAGATTTAGGTGGCTCCTAAAGTAGATCAAGATACCACCACCCCGCTTCCTCCCTGGCCGGTCAAGCCTTATAAGATGAAAGCCAGGAAGCATACAGGCAGAGTCAGGGGTAGAAGGTTTCAGCCATGTCTTGGAGATGCCGAGGATGTCAGGCTTATAGTGAGAAACCCAGGCAGCAAGCTCAGCCAGATTGGGCAGGAGGCTGCGAATGTTGAGATGAACTATTTTTAGCCCTTTGCCTAACAACCAGCTGGCAGGAAGGGAGAAGGCTTGATAAAGGGGACCAGGGTTAGGCTCAGTGTCCCCAGCCAGGACTAATATTACCAGCAGAAGCCAGAGAAGATGCCTTAGGGGAGGGCACCCACCTCTGGCTAGGGGCTTATGAGTGAGGTGCTTGGTTACTAGAGAGGGGTACAGAACACACCTGAGGTCAAGACAATGTATAGGCCAGAAGGGCTAACTGCCAAAGGCTATCAGGTTGGAGAAGGTGAAATCATGTTCCCCGTGCTGTTCAAGGGGACCCAGGGACCCCTCAAGAGAGGGGAGCAATCAGTGAACAGTAGGGGGAAGCATAGGGAGGTAAGTAGCCCAATGACGAGGACACTACTAAATGGGAAGGGCTTAGGGACCAACACGTCAAGAGTACCAGTCCCAGGGGCTAAACCAAGACGCAGGCTGGAGAAGATAAATCATAGGATAGTAACCACCCTAGGGCGATAAAGTCGGGATAGCTAGTGTACACAGCACTAATGGCAAGTAAACAGAGGCAAACACTGGCTAGAATAGCAGAGTCAAAATAGGTAGACAAGCATAAAGTGACCGTTGACACCTAAAGAGATTAGCTGCAGACTAACAGTAATACAGGGGTTACACCACAGAAATAGACTCAGGCAAGCCCAGCTTAGGGTAAAAATAATGTAAGCCAACACAGAGAATAACACACAGTAACTAATATCAACAATCAGAATAGCTAGCTACTGTAAACTGCAGCAGGTTAAGAATAAGGACAGGGTAACTGTTGTAAGTTTCAGCAGCCCAAACTGGCTATATAGGGACAAATTCCTAGAACAAAAGGAGGGGGGGCCTTGCTAAACCATAACAGGTAACTTAACCGGCTGACCACCCAGTTGCCCCAACAATACAGCGAATCTTAGAAAGGAACATTGAAAATGAAAAAGAACGATGCATTCTCTTGTAAATTGTGACAGCTGAAGTATCTTATTTACGAAAGCACATGCTGAAGTGCAGAGTTGTTCTTTAATAAATAGGGGATATTCCATAGCACATGCAGAAATAAGTGTTTTATTCACTCTGGAATGTTGCCAACAATGCTGCCTAGCAACAAGTAAGAGCCATAAGTTTTAGGTCAGCATTGCTTGCAGTATTCCAGTGTGAATAAAAAGCTTATTTCTGGATGCCCTACGGAATGTCCTATTTTTACTGTGGAACACTGAATGCCATTGTAATGAGCCTACACAGAAAATGATATGGGCTGCAGGGAGAGTAATATGTTACTTGCTCTCTAGGTGAATGATGAGAATGAATAACCATTTTTATACAACTGTATAAGGGCTATGCAATGGGGATGAGTTAAATAAATGATTTATCTGCATAAGCGCAATTTGACCTCAGGTAACCTCACAAGTGGCAGAAACCATGAGTGAGGTGTGAGAGGACAAAGTGCTTGGGTGCAGATAAGTCATTTATTTAACAAGTTCTCCATTGTATATTCCATTTATACAATACGGACCTGATTTTTTGGTGTAGTTTTAGATAATGTTTTTGTGTTGTGCAGTTTGTCAGTACACTGTTTACTGTAGACTGCTAGGGAGATGTGTGGTTGCTAAGGCTGGTGCATCCCTCCATTTTCAGCATGCCAGTTCATTGGCTCCGATTTTGTGGGTGGGAGGGTTCAACAGTTTGAAAACATGGTGGCGACAGCGCTCGCTTGGTAAGGGAGCCAGGTTGCCACTTCCTAATGTAGTTGCACTCTTTTGTTGTTATTAAATCTTTTAGTTGTATTATCTGGTTGATTCTGTCTTTTGTTTTCAACGGTGGTACTGTTTATTTATTATATTTTATATAAAATTTTAATAACTGGGAAAGGCACTCTGAGCCGGGGCTCGTTTCCAGGTGCAACCCAGGGAAGAGGTAACAAAATACAAAGGATAAATACATACAATTAAATACAATTCTGAGCACCAATAGAGGTAATGTAGATTACAAGGCATGCAACAGAGTGCAATGAGCATAACGTTTATCAAACGGACATCATATTACTATACAGATAGTACAAAGAAGACTGTGATCTCAATTCCCTATATTAGAGTTTGTGGAGGAGTTTGATGGGGACACAGAGAGACAGGATTAATGGGGGAGGGAGGAGGTGTAAATGCTGTATGAGGGAGTGGTAGGAGGGAGAGTTATGGAGTTGGGGTGGAAGATGGTTCCAAAGGGAGCGGGAGCCTGTAGGAGAAAGATGATTGGCCGGTTGTCATGTGGAGGCGAGGGAGGGAGAAGGAGCAGATGTCTCTGGAATATAGATCATAGGAGGAGGGGGCCATGGGGGGACAGAATGTCAGAGAGGGTTCCACCATGTTGGTTCAACAACAATACTGTCGATCGACACTACATCAACACGAAAATACCCATGGCCAACCGCATATCATTTGAAGTCATGCCGCCCGGCGTGTTTGCTGGGAGGAGCTTACCGCCCCCACTGACAAATAATATGATCACCTCCAGGTTGGAGGTGTGGGGGGAAACAGTGCAGTACCCCTTGGACAGCAAGAAGGCGGGCACTGTAAAATCCTGATCGATGGAATGAATGTCAGTTGGGCAGCAGTGCCCACATTGCCGTCACTGTAGGGGTTTCACTGCATTGACGGCACACCATCGGAGAGATGGAGGGAAGCAGCCAGAACCAAAATATGGTTATGAGGATTAGCGAATGGATTGAGCATCTGTGGGATAGAGATGGGATGCCGAGGGCTGAATAGAGGTTGCAGTGGTGAGTTTGGGGTGGGGTGGGGTTGGAAACAAAGCGGCAGAATTGATTTAGTATGGTATTGAGCCTGGATAGCGAGGAAACAGGAGCTGAGCTGTAAACTACATGGGCATAGTCAATGATAGTAATTATCATGTTTTTCACTGTTTCATGTCAGATAGGAAGCAGGAGGGAGTCTTTGTTTCAGTAGAGGATGCCTCGTTTGGGGCAGCGCTTTGGTGGTGCTGGCATCTATGTGAACTGAGAAATCCACATGGGAGTCCAGCCAAATGCCTAGATATTTGCATGCTGGAACATAGTCTAGTGGGGTGCTATCCAGGGTGGTGAAAGCTGGGGAGGAGGGTGTTCTGGCTGATTTCTGGGCAGAGCTGAAAAATCATGGTGATGGTCTTGGAGGTGTTTACCTTCAGTTGGTTTGCGAAGAACCAGGATTGCACTTTGTTTAGGTCCTGTTGGAGAGAGGAGTGGATGTCCGTAAAAGTGGGTCTGGAGGCAAAAAGGATGGTGCCATCCACATACATGTTTATTTATTTTATTTATTTTTATTTATGACTTTGTTAAGCGGGTGGGTGCACTGATCCCATTGACTGTATTCAGGCACAACCCAGGCCATCGTAAAGTGGCACAAAGTTACAAAACAGAGACTCGTAAGACAGCAGACAGTTTGACAATAAATCCAGTGTAACCCCTTTGTTCCCAGGGGTTACTAGAATCCCACGTAGAATCAGTGGCAGGCAGGGAGAGGCAGCTAATGAAATGCCAGTTAAATGGATTTCACAGTGTCTGACTCTGTTTTTCAGTCTCAACTGAGCTGGAGTGATGATGTCACTTTAGAACTGTCACAGCAACATAAGCCACACTGGAATGCTAGCTGGGAAATTAGTTGTAGAATGTTGAGTTGGAGTTCAGTAGTCTGGAGAGTAGTCTGTAGAGTGGAGAGTGAGGAGGAGACTGCTGCCTGGGCAGCTCCTCAGTTTTAACGATGACAGAGAACTACCTCCGTAATTTTGGTAGTTTGTTCTCACCCTAGAAGAAGAACATAGAAGACCAGAGAGTGAAGTAGTAGAGACTGTTCCAAGAAGGTTTTCCAGTGCCCCATCTCCCCGGAGGGATGGGGAGAATTCCAGGATTCAGGGGCAATCCCTTGGTCCAGCCTGGACTGTGTTGAAGCTGCCTGAGATTCATCTGCCCTGTGAGTACCCGAGACTTTTGTGTGGAAAAAGCCCAGAGGCACTTACATTCCTGTGGTGAGTTTTTTCTCTGACAAAGGAACTCTATCACCAAGACTGTTTCTGTTTAAAAGTGTCTGCCTGCTATGGGTTCCAGAGAGAGACTTTCCAAGTACAGAAGTTTTAGTTCATGTCTGATTTAAACGTGTCTGCTAAAGTGGGGGTCTAGTGAAGAGACATTGCCAATTACAGAACTTTTAACTTTATGACACCTCAGTGGTGTGTAAAGTAGTATGTTAAGTGTGAAAGACATTTCAAGATAGCATCTACAAGTTTTCTGAGATGGTTGTTATTAACCAGATGAATGGCCGAGTATAAATTTGGAAGCAAAAGGTGGGAGACCCCCCATCTGGCGTAACCATGTTTACCTCTCTGGGTTCAGTTTTGGCACCTTTGTTTTCTCTCAGTGCATTTGGCCAGTGCCTGAAGAAAACAGTTTATCCAGACATGGGTTTCGGATTTTTCTGTGAGCCTGTTGTGCTCTTTGGTGGTCGAGGGTGCCACCAGCAATTCCTCATGAAATATGGGAAAGTCTCCTAGTACTGGCCGGGGGTGCTTAGTCAAGGGAAGTGTACCAGTTCTGGCCATGTGTGCCAATTTCCATTCAGAACCTGAAGGTTCGCTGTGTGTGTGCTCGGTACCTCAGTAATCTGCATTACCAGTAGGAGTAAAGAAGTGGAAAGGACTGCACGAAGGAGCAAGCAGTGCTAGGGTCAAGAAATACTTGAGAAAAAGCGAACAGAGAACCAGCACCTGCTTAAAAACATTCAAACTCTGTTTGTGCTCGAAATTGGAAAATTACCAGCCTAGAATGCTCATGTAACACAAATTTTAATTGATGGTACAAAAGCAAAAAAAAAAAACACTTAAAAGCAATTACTGTATGAAGGAGTCCATGTATTTCACAGAGTCCACGTGGCTTTCTCAAAGCCTTTGAGAAAGCCACGTGCAAAACGCGTCAGGTAACGTCAGTTGGAGGCGACCCTCAGCTCTTGCTCTCACTTTAATTTGGATTATACAGCAGTTTGAACTGTGTGAACTGTTTTGGATCTTATGGCACTTTTTGGACTTAAGGAATCCTATGGTCTCTGTGAAATACATGGACTCCTTCATACAGTAATTGCTTTTAAGTGAGTTGTTTCTTGCTTTTGTACCATCAATTAAAATTTATTTGTGTTACATGAACATTCTCGGCTGGTAATTTCCAATTTCGAGCACAAACAGAGTTTGAACATTACCAGTTCGAGCAGCCCTGTGGGCGTCCATCTTCACTTTGTGATTATTCTCTGTGTATGTGAATAAAAGTCACACTCTAGAATCCCAACCTGGTTTGGACAGTATTGTTTTTGCTTCCACTGTGTCTGGATTTACTTGGGTGCCCCGACCAGAAATACAACCTAGCACAACGGTGAGCAAACGTTTTCTCCCAGGGACCTAGGTTGATGGCCATGGTAAATGGTCCACCCAGGTGTGAGCCAGGTAGTTGGCACATTTGTGTTGCCTGTCTGAGGATGGCAGGCTCAGATGCACTAGTAAATTGAACTGTAGTGACAACCCCCATCCCTTTCGCTGGCGCCATGTGTGAGAGGAGCAGCCCTGCTAGTTGAACAAGGGGGGCTGGTGGGGGAGGTTACAAAATGGAGGCACTGCTGTGGATGTGTTTGGAATTTGGGAGAAAACAAGAGATGTTTGCTTAGGTTGTGGCTAGCATTTTGTCTGTCTGGCAGTTAGTAGCCCAAAAAATCGGAAGCTTTGCGCATAAGGAATTTGACCAGAGTAGTGCCATCCATATGTGCCGCTGTGTGCCAGCCATTGATGTGCTGCTGTGATTGTGCCATTTACCAAGGAGCTATAAAGCCAGATTGTGTGTGCCCCTTGTCCTGCATCAAAAAAAATGTTTGCCAGCTTTAATTTTCAAGTTGTGACAAGAAAAAGTATTGTGAACTGTGGGGAAACAAAGAGACATTTGTGCCCTGAAAGTTTCAAATACTTGCTGTGTGGGACTTCCAGTTCCGCCACAGATCAGACAGGCTGCTAAAAACTTAGCTCCTTAGGCAATCCACAGGAAAACCCCCTCTAAAACCTACAAACTGACTGAATATATTTAAAAAAAAGCCAAGATGTCTGGAGGGTCTACTGCTAAAGACAAGGGTGCCCATTCCCGTTCTCACCAATCTAAAGGAGACAAAGATGTTGCTGGATCTCAAAATGCAGTGAGCTTACCTCAGATGGCGGATCAAGCTGCAGCATACAACACAGATGAGGAGACGAATAAGCTCTCTCAGCGGAGATTCGATGTCCTCCTAAAAAAGATCAGGGAAATGCGTGCTGAAAATAAAGCTGAATTTCACCAGCTAAACCAAAATTTGCAACAGGTAGAGCACAGGGTTCAGGAGACCGAAGATCGCATCTCGCAGGCCAAAGATAATATACTCCACTTAGGCCAAACGGTGCGCTCCCTGTGTTGCCATGCCACAGAAATGGAGAATAAATGCACAGACCTGAAAGCCGCTCTAAACGAGACAATTTGAGAATATACGGGCTGAAGGAGGGAGCTGAAACAGGCTTAATGGCTGAATTTATTTCGGATTTACTACGAGATGTCCTTGAACTCCCAGCAACATATGACCTGAGAATCGAATGAACGCACAGAGCCCTGATGCCCAGGCCGAAGGAGGATTCAGCTCGCCCTAGATCAGTTATTATTAAATTCAGCAGCTACCGAACAAAGGAGGATATCCTTCACCGAGTATGGCAAAACCGAGAAGTTAAGTACATAGACTCGAGGTTGTTTTTCAATCAGGACTACCCCACTATAATTCAAAAACAATGGCTGGAATGCAGCCGAATTATAAAACTCCTGAGAGAAACTCAACTAAAATTTTAGGTGCCTTACCCGGCTCGTCTCAGAGTGCATTAGAAAGAAGGGGCCAAGGTTTACGATTTGGTGCAGGAGGCAAGTGCAGCCCTCTCGAAGCATGATCTGGAACCCCCGGCTCCTTTAAGTCTGCCATTACAGAAAAGGAAGGAGCCAGTGGGGCTGTGGGGAAGAGTACCATCCAGGAGACGGAAGCAAACATCCAGTCAGTTTTCTATGCGCACAACCTCACTGCTACAAGACCTGATGAAGAAGCTACTGGGAATCACGGAAAGCGACGACGATGCGGACGCTGAGCGCTGAAGGGGAGTCTGTTTCCTTTCTTTGAGTTTTTGTCTCACACTATGGCTAAGTGACTACTGCTTGCCAGTTTGGATTTTTAGGGGTTAACCTTGATACAATGCTGGGTTATTCTCTGCTGCAATTTCAAAAGTAATTATGATGCTAACTCTCTGATAGCAATCGTCATGCAGTAATACATACCCTGACTGTTTTGGTTGGCTGTCCCCCCTCCCCCGTAGATATCTTCTGTCGAGTCAAAAAACAGTGGACCACCACAAGTTGTAGGCCCAACAGGTCGGACAATAGATGGAGGTGAAGGACTCCTTTAAATGTATCAATGGGACATATACAAAAGATTGTTTCAGACTTAATGGGATGGTGGAACAAGGTGGGGGAGAGGGGGCTGGGAAGGGGGTTGTAAGCAGGGGAAGTTTGAAATCTTACAATATGTAGACATGACACAATTTAGAGATGACTTGTATCTGGGATAATTGACAAAGTACATAGATACATAGACAGTGTTGGCAGATAAGGGCCTATGGCCCACCCAGTCTGCCCATTTGAGCTTGTAAGTTCAGTTTGTTTTCCTAGAAGTCTGTTGCCCCTTACCCCTGACCTCTAGAATTCCTTTATGTCTATCCCATGCATTCTTAAATCCCGTGATTGTTTCAGTCCCCACCACTTCCTCTGGCAGGGTGTTCCACTTGTCCACCACCGTTCTGTGAAGAAATTCTTTCTCATGTTTCCTCTGAATCGTCCCTCCCTCCAACTTCATCCCATGCCCTCTAGTCCTGGAACATCTTTTTCGCTTAAAAATAGTGTTTTCCTGCACCCTGTTCCTCCCTGTAAGATACTTGTATGTCTCATCATATCCCTCTCTCCTCCTCTCCTCCAGGGAGTACATGTTCAGTTCCTTCAACCTGTCTTCATAGGACTTGTGATGCAATCCATGCACCATCTTTGTTCCCTCCTCTGAACCTTCTCTACCCTGTCTATGTCCTTACGTAGGTATGGTCTCCAGAACTGTACACTGTACTCCAGGGGGCCCTCACTAGTGTCTTGTATAGCGGAATTATGACCTCCCTTTTCCTGCTGGTGATGCCCTGCCTATACATCCCAGCATCCTATTTGCTTTACTGCTGCCTTGTCACACTGTTTCCCTACCTTGAGGTCATCAGAGATGACAACCCCAAGATCCCTTTCCTGCTTGGTGCATGCTATATCCTCACCCCCCAACTGATATATTGTGCCAGGGTTTTTGTGCCCCATATGCATTATCTTGCACTTCTTTGCATTGAATTTCAACTGCCAAACCCTTGACCATTCTTCAAGTTTCTGCAGGTCTCTTCTCATTCTGTCTACACCCTCTGGTGTGTCTACTCTGTTACAGAGCTTTGTGTCATCAGCGAACAGTGAAATTCTGCCTTCTAGATCCTGCACAATGTCACTGATGAAGATGTTGAATAGGACCGGTCCCAGCACTGATCCCTGTGGTACCCCACTGGTCACTCTTCCTCTGTGGGTGACAGCCATTTACCACCACCCTCTGTGTCCTGCCACCCAGCCAGTTACCTACCCACCACACTACTGTCCTGCCCACACCCATATTCCCCAGTTTGTGTAATAGTCTTCTATGTGGCACAGTGTCAAAGGCCTTGCTGAAGTCCAGATAGGCCATGTCCACTGCCCTCCCTGATCCACCTCCCTAGTCACCCAGTCAAAATTCAACGAGGTTGGTCTGACATGACCTCCCCTGGTAGAAACCATGCTGCCTTGGGTCCTGTAGTCCATTGACAACCAGATGTTCCACCAACTCTCCTTCAGTAGTACTTCCATGATCTTCCCACTACCGAGGTGAGGCTGACTGGTCTGTAGTTCCCTGCTTCCTCTTTGTTCCCACTTTTGTATAAGGGGACTACATCTGCTGTCCTCCAGTCTTTGGGTACCTCCCTATTTCCAGTGATCGGCTAAACAGGATAGCCAGAGTTCAGCCACCACTCTCTTAGTTCTTTAAGGACCCTGGGGTGCACCCCTGCCTGGCCCCATTGCTTTATCAACTCTTATTACTTCCAGTTCCTTCAGGACCCTTTCTCGTAAAGGGACTTGTGTCCTTTTCTGCACCATTCTCACCCTTGTACTCCTTCAGACCCATTACCCCTCTTCCTCAGTAAAGACTGAGCAGAAATACCTGTTCAATATGTCAGCTTTACTGTTGTCATCCTCCACGCGGCTCCCATCCTCCTCCTTCAGTCTCACTATCCCTCCCTTTGTCTTTCTTTTTTCACTTATGTACCTGTAAAAGGTTTTGTCCCCTCTACCCACTGATTTTGCAATGTGTTCTTCTGTCTGAGCTTTGGCTTCCCTTACTGACCTCCCTGCCTCCCTTTGCTTCTCCTGGTACTTCTCCCTATCCCCTTCTGCCTGTGTCTTTTTGTATTGCCTGAATGCAATCTTTTTGGCTTTCACTTTCTTTGCTACCTCTTTGGAAAACCATAATGGTCTCCTCTTCCTTTTCCTCTTGCTAGCCTGCTTAATGATAATTCTGTTGTTCTTGTAATCCCCATTTTAAATACTGCCCACTGTTCCTCAACCCTGATTCCTGTCCCATTCCCTTAATGCCTCTTTCAAGTATCTCCCCATTTTCCCAAAGTCTGCCCCTAAAATCCAGGATACATGTTTTGTGTGGCTTGGTTCTGCTCTTTCTGTGATTTCAAACCACAATGACTGGTGGTCACTGTTACCCAGGTGCTCCCCCACTGTTACCCCCATCACACTGTCCCCGTTTGTGAGCACAAGGTCCAGTATTGCCTTCTGCTGAGTTGGTTCCATGACCAGTTGCTTGAGGAAGGCACCCTGAAGGGAGTCCAGGATAAATCTGCTGCTAGTTGATGCTGCTGCTGGGATGCTCCAGTCCACGTCTGGAATATTGAAGTCTCCAACCAGTACTACCTCACTCTTGTCTGCCATCCTTTGGATGGCTAGCATCAGCTCCCTATCTGTTTCTTCCTCCTGGGCTGGTGGTCTATAGACCACACCTGTGTGGATGGCTGGCCCCATTTTCCTTTCCAGCTTAACCCACAGTATCTCTCCCCATTTGTTCCTCCTGGATCTCTGTGGCCCTTATGTCATTTTTCACATACAGTGCCACTCCTCCCTTCCTGCCTGCTCTGTCTCTTCTGAATATGTTGGTAGCCAGGTATGGCCATCTCCCAGTCATGGTTATCACTACACCAGGTTTCAGTGATGGCCACAATGTCCAGGTCTGACTGTACCATGACAGCCTCCAGATCTTCCATCTTGTTGCTAAGGCTCCTGGCATTTGCACACATGGCTTTCCATGATTTGACCTCCTAGACTGCTTCACTGTTCTACTCCAGCCCTTCCTTGGTTGTCATTTATCCCTGGTTCTCCTTGCTGTCTGCCCTTCTGCTGAATTTTGCCCTTTTCTGCTTATCCACCTCTTGGGCACTAATCTCCATCTTTTGCACACTGCTTTGCAGAGATAGCCACTCCTCTGGTTCACTGGTTTCACTGCTAGCTGTGGGGGTGAGCAAGTAGGTACCCTCCTTGCTGGCCTGCCACCCCTTTTGCTAGTTTAAATGCTTGTCAATGTAGCATTTAAACTTATCATTAGTCTTGGATTCCCCTCCAGGATGGATGCAGGCCATCAGGCTTGAACAAACCTCCATCCCTCCAGGTGGGTCCCCAGTCACCAATGAATCCAAACCCTTCCTCACTGCACCAGTTCTTCAACCATGAGTTAAAGTTCCTGGTGCATGCACTCCTATGCTCTCCCTTGCCTCTCACAGGTAGTACTTCTGAGAAAATGACGGAAGTAGCTACTTGCTTGAGACCCTTCCCCAGTTTCCTAAACTCTTCCTGAACTTCCTTTGGCTCCCCATTTGCCAGGTCACTAGTACCTAGGTGGATAATGACATCCAGCTCACCCTCCCGTCTTGCCTTCCCAGTGATCCCCAGGATCTTCCTTCCATCCCTCCATGCCGTGGCACCTGGTAGGCACCTCACCTCCCTGTCCTCCCCTCCTGTGCTCTAGATGGATCCCTCTTATGATGGAGTCCCCACAGGATTCGCTTCCTCCTCCTCTGGGGTCCACTGCTTTCCCGCTGAGGTCACCTCCTTGGCTAACCTCCACATCCTTTCCTTCCACTTCTCTGGGTACCTCTATTTGGTTGTCCTCATTTGCCAGTGTGGCATATGAGTTCTTGAGTGGAATAGGATCTGGGATGTGCCTCTGCCTGCACTGCTCTAACCCTCCCTGAGCCCACTGTCATCCAAGTGCTCCTCGTTCTCGGCATCCTTTGAGGCAGCTGCATTGGACTGGGTGGTCCCTGGATAGGGGTGATGGTACCTGACCCAGTTTACTTCCGCTCTGAGTCTGGCTACCTCATCCCGCAGTCAGAGAGATGCATGCAGATGGGGCAGCACCTCAGTGTCCAGAAGGTCTGCCTGAATATGGCTGCCCCACAGCCACTGCATTGCACCACTCCCACATTATACTGCAATTCCACTACTTGTCTGCTACTGAAGCTCTCCTAGTTCTTTTTTATTAATTTACTGTACTAAAATCCTGTCACTAATCCTCAGATATTTTTTTTTTAAAGGAAAAAGAAACCAATAAATAAATAAATGAGTCAAAACACTTGTTGTGCTGAGGGTGGGCTTCTTCCCCCTTATGCCTCTCCTACTTCACACCCCTTACTATACCCTGTGTTTAGCTCCTGTCAATCAAATTTATCAGGGCATATAATTAAGAGTTGGGGGAAGGGGAGGAGGGGGCAAAATTTGCAGCAATTAAAGACAGCACAGAATTACACCACCACTGTTTTAATTTTTCAACAGCCCAAAAACAATTATAAGTAAAGACAACAAAGAAAGTATAGTGTCACTAAACGCACAATCTAAGTTTAAAAGAAAAATAGCAATTACCAGTTACTCTAAAGCACTGAATTGAATATGTTTCCTTCCTTCCCCTTCTGGCTTCTTCTGAGAAAATAAACCTCTGCTTGCTACTTTAACTCTGACTAAGCCCCACCTCCAGTTATCACGTAGCTGAGGTCAAAGGCCAGACAATTAACACCCTTCACCCAACTACAGGGCAGTCAGACAAGCCAAGATAAAATTTGCAGCAATTAAAGACAGCACAGAATTACACCACCACTATGTTTTAAATTTTCAACAGCCCAAAAACAATTATAAGTAAAGACAACAAAGAAAGTATAGTGTCACTAAACGCCCACAATCTAAGTTTAAAAGAAAAATAGCAATTACCAGTTACTCTAAAGCACTGAATTGAATATGTTTCCTTCCTTCCCCTTCTGGCTTCTAGGGTTTGGCACTTAAATATGAGGCATTATTTCTTTTTGACTACTGGTGGTGGGGGTCAAGGTGGGAACCCTGTGGGAGGAGGTCTGGATGTTGCCCGTACCTCACCCATGAGAACAACTGATATAAGAAAGACTGTGGGTTGGCTGAGGAGGTGTCAGATTATCTGCCCCCAGAGAATCTCAGTGCGTTCTGATCCATTGGTCTCTTAAAATATACTGAGCCCCACCATTTCGGTGAGGACTCAGGAAGGAGGTCCCTTTAAATAGGGAAACTCCATACCCCTTTCCATCACTTCCTCAATCTACAGGAAGGGCAAAAAAGGCCTCACTTGGCTAAGCCTTCCTCCTTAGAAGTTCCAAGTTTGTTCCTTCCCTAATTTGAATTATCTTTGTTGTTATATAAATAATGTTATGCCGGCACAACACAGTTATAGCCAGCTTAGTTAAAAATGTTAAATTTAGTTTATATATAGTTAGATTGTGTTTCTTAAGAATTGATGCTTGTTCTGCTGCTGGTCTCCCACTTTGTCAGAGGCTGCTCTCCTCTCTGCTCTTGGAATACTCTGACGGGAAGTCTAAATTATATAAATATGGCTAAGATACATACTGCCATTCTTTCTTTTAATGTTAATGGGCTATCGAACCCAGTTAAGCGAAGCAAGATTATTAGTTATATCAATAAGTCTGGGGCACACTTTTGTATGCTCCAGGAGACACACCTCTCTTCACATAAACAGGAGAAGTTAAACAAATTTGGATTCTCTAAAGTTGTGGCCTCTTCATTTAAAGGGGGACGCTGCAGAGGTGCAGTGGTCCTGGTGCTGGGAGGTGTGGCTTTTGAGACCAAAGACTCCATGGTGGACTCAGAGGGCTGCCTGGCAGCCCTGAAAGGCATTTACAATGGCCAAATGATCACAATGGCCTCAATCTATGCCCCCCTGGGCTCAGATTATAATTTCTACGGAAGGCTTTTCATGAAACTGACGGAGTGGGCTGAGGGAGTTTTGATTATGGGTGGAGATTTGAACCTGGCATTGAGTGATTACTTAGATACCTCACCTGGGGCTCTCAGGTCGGACAGGAGAGTGGCTCTAAAAGTCAGCAGGCTTCTGACAGAGTTAGGTTACTCGGACGCATGGAGGGATTTTCATTGTCAGAGAAGAGACTACATCTTTTTCTCTTCAGTACATAAAACATATACGAGAATAGACTATTTTTTAATATTAAAGGAAAGTACTGATCAGTTAAAGAAAATTGAGATGGGGGAAATTTATCTCTCTGACCATGCGCCCTTTCTAATGCACTTGCAATTGGGACAAAGTAAGAAAAGGACATTATGGCGCCTTAATTTATCTATAGTACAGAAAAAAGAAGATCAGGAACTAGTGAGGGAAATGATTAAAGATATCTTGCTGCATGATGATTCTCCAGAGGTCACACCTCCACCTTATGGGATACAATAAAAGCAGTGGCCAGGGGCAGTTTGATCTCAAAGGCAGCACATCATAAACGAGAGAGAGAGGCTGAAAGGGTAGCTCTGCAATCCCAAATAAGGGAATTAGAGCACTCCTTAAAGGAGAAATATGATGCCAATAAAGAAAAAGAGGTACAAGCGGCTAGGCAATCCCTCAGCTCGATCTTGGAATATAAGGTGGAACAAAATATGTTGTATCTTAAACAGAAGTATTATGAGGAGTGTCCTCGGGCATCAAGATTACTGGCTAACAGACTGAGGCAGAAAAGAGCCAAAGCTATTATAACTAGGATTAAACACACACATACATGCCAGCAAATGACAGACACAGTGGACATAGCAGAGGCCTCCGCTGATTTTTACCAGGAACTGTATAAGATGGGCCTCCCCACCTGAGGAAGATAGGATAGTCCAATTTCTGGAAGCAATGCAACTACCTCGGGTTGGTGAAGAGAGGATTGTCATTTTGGTCTCACCAATAAAGGAGGGCAAAATCATGGCCGAAATAGCTAGAACTAAGACAGGGAAATGCCCCAGAATGGATAGCTATCCTGTGGAGTTTTATAAGCTCTTCAGGAGCCAGGTTGCACCAATTCTCTGTAGGGTCTATAATTCCCTTCTAGTTAAAGATGGTGAGATCCCACCGTCCTGAAAATATGCAGTGGTGGTGGTGTTGCCCAAGCCCGCCAGGGACCCCTTATTATGCACCTCTTATAGGCTGATTTCAATATTGAACACAGAGTATAAGATTCTGGCAGGCATAATGACCAGGCGTCTTGAAAACATTATCCCACAGATTATACATATCAACCAGACGGGCTTTGTCCTGGGTCATCAGGCGCAGGACAGTGTCCGCCGAGCAGTGGATGTTTTGGATCATTTATACAAGACGAGGAAAGCGGCCCTGGTCATGAGCCTAGATACAGAAAAGGCTTTTGATAAGGTGCTATGGCCTTTTTTACAGGCGTCCCTGACAGGCTTTGGCTTCCCGGAAGTTTTTTGTAGACTGATTTCCAGACTTTATGACACTCCAAGTGGATGTGTATGAGTAAATGGGCACTTGGGGAGGTCATTTCCTTTGGAAAGAAGCACGAGGCAAGGATGCCCCTCTTCCCCGTTGTTTGCCATTTTGGCACAGGCAATCTGCCAAAACTCAGAGATAAAGGGTGTAGAAGTAGGCGGGATAGAGCATAAGCTAGGGCTATATGCGGGCGATGTCCTGCTTTTTTTAGGTAGCCCTGAGACATCTCTCCCTGAGGTGTTCAACAAAATACAGACATTTTCGGAGTTATCTGGCTATACATTAAACACGGCTAAGACAGAGGTCCTGACATGCTCCTTTCAGGTTCCCTTAAAGCTTCGGAGAAGGTTCCCAATGAGGTGGGGTATGGATAAATTAAAATACTTAGGGATTTATCTAGGTGTGAACCCATCAACTCTTTTTAGAGATAATTACCTGTCTGGTAAGTGATATATGCCAAGACTATAGGAGATGGGCTCTCTTGCCCCTGTCCATGTATTCACGGGTTCAATCCACCAAAATGAATATACTTCCTCATTTTTTATATTTCTTTCAAGGAGTCCCTTACCAAACATTAGAATGCTGGCTGAGACAGTTATTGTCTTTTATCTGGGGTGCGGGACGACCGAGGGTCTCTAGAAATATTTTATATTTATCAAAGGAGGAGGGGGGATTGGTGGTTCCATACTTACCAGGGTACTGGATTGCCTCACAGATGAAATTGGTATTAATGTGGCAACACCTGAGTTACACTTCCCATTGGAAAGATATAGAAGTGAAACAGGTGAGGGATCCTCCCCTACAGGCTGTCATTTTTAATCGGAGGCTGCAGGCTATGTCAGGTGGACAGCTGCTAGTGGGGGTTGAGGCAGCTTTGGAGGGCTGGAGGCGAGGGACCAATAAAGGGGGAACAGCACAGCATATGTGGAAATATAATTGGTGGGCCTGGGATGTGCATTTTAACCCAGCAACACAGTACCCTTGGTTTAAGACTCAGGCCCACAGGGGCTTTCATTCCCCATGGCAGATTTTGAAAGGGGGTGTACCAGTCTCATTTGAAGTAGCGCTGACTCTATTTGAGCTGAATCCAAAAGACAGATTTAAATACTATCAGGTGAGAACCCGGGTCTGTGCTAAGCTAAATAAGCCAACAGTGGTGGGGAACCTGGAGCTGCCGTCTCCCCCATTTAAAAAAATATGGACTTCAGCTACAGGGAGGGGTGTTATCACACTATTATATTCTAATTTCCTGACTGATCAAGGACATAATTCTAAGAGAGTTAAAATTAAATGGGAAGAGGAACTGGGGAAAAGAATAAAGGAAAATAAGTGGGAGAGAAGCTGGAGGGCGGTGTGGGGCACTACCTCCTCACCCACCTGGCGCGAATTCAAGTGGAAAACCAGAATAAAATACTTCATGGTACCTAAAATTCAGACCAAACTCAAACCCGGAGGCAACTCTGTCTGTTGGAGAGAATCCGGGGAATCTTTGGCTGGGCGAACACATATATTTTGGCAATGCCTGGGAATAAGAGCTTACTGGGGGATGTTATCAAACATTTATAAGCAATTGTCACAGAAGTTACAGATGTAGGCAAAGAACACTTGGCGTTGGGGATGGACCCTGAGACCCTGCAAGGACAGAAAGCTAAATATCTCTAGTGTATACTTTGTGCGGCAGCACTCAAGGTCCGCACAAGGCGTTGGCTACAAAAAGATAGCCCTTCTATAAAAGAATGGATAACGGTAACCACAGTTACTACAATACAGGAGATGAAGAGGATTACTTTTGCGAACCAGCACAGACAGGCCCGGTTTCTCAACAGATGGACTAGATGGGAGATATATGCCGTGAACATAAGAAAAGAGAACACCTAGATCTCCCCTAGTCAGGCCTGACCCTTGAGATTTGAAAGAAAAATTAGATGGAAGAGGAGTGGAAAGGTTTAGAAAGATACAACTGTTTGACAACAGATAAAGGTGATGAGGGGATAGGTCGGTAGCAGACGGCAGCATTTAAGTTATATGTTATATATATGTTTTTTATATGTTTACGTAATTATTAATTTACCCTACTAGGGATTTGATCAATTTAGAAGTGAAATTGTAACACTGTAGAAATACAAAAGAAAAAAGTTGAACTTATATTATTGGACATGTCCTTGAGAAAATGTGCAAAGTCTAAGCTACATATATAATTGTGATGTAAACCTGACAATACTCTGTGTTTAAAAATAAAGTAAAAAAAAAAATGCTTGCTGTGTGAACTGGGGGAGTTGCTACAGAAATTGGCATGCAAAATGGTTCAAAAACGTGTCCCCGCCATGGAGTTACGGTTGAAAAGAAAAAAAGTTGTTTTGCAGTTTAAATTTTGCCTGCTTGACGATCACCATCGAGCAGAAGAGCACAAGAAAAGAGACAGGCTCATTTGCATGGCGTCGAGTGATTAGTGAGACTGCAATCAGTCCGGCCCCCAAGCCAGCTTCAGAGTGCTGGCCAGTGTTCGAGAGGGAGAGAGAGAGTGGTGTGCGAGCTGGCTAGCCAGGAGGATAGTTGCGGTGACTGCAAACATTCTAAAAGTTAAAACAACAGACTTTTCTGTGCTAAATCGGGCTCAACCCGTATTCCGATCAACTGGGAAGACAGCATGGTGTTCATGGGGACAATCAGCAGGGTCGCCAGCTCGTTTCAACCCAGAGGTCTTCCAGGATGGGCTGTAGGCCGAAAATTTCCATTGAAAAGCCAGCTACTGATTCAGTGAGTACCATTCAGCAAAACTGAGCTCAAACTGTGTGTGATTTTTGTAAAGCTAGCTGGATCTGTGTGTAAACAGTGTGATTATTTTTGCAAAGAAGGACTATGTAAAGTAATCAAACCCAAGCAAGAATTTTGAGAATTAGACTGTGAGCATGTATTGTGGATTCAGCAACAGTATAATTTTCTGAGCAAACAGAGAGACTGTGAGTTGTATGAGAGGCTGCAACAGACAGGCAATCCTGTTCAAGAAATACTGTGACTTTAGTGACTTTAAGCAAGTAAAACTGATTGAAAGCTAATGGTAAAGTCCTAGAAAATCATACAGATCTGCTGAGGAAGAAAAGCAGTGCAGTCTGTGCAGTTTGAGTACAATTTATCGGTATGTAGTAAATCGGATGCGCAGTGGCTTGAGTCAGATACAGAATGTTGATGCGCCAGGAGTGCTGCCACCGACATTACAGGGTGGGGCAGTAATGTAGACACAGCAGCAGGGAGCCATTTTGTGAGACTGTTCCAAGTGTGAACTCAGTGATAACAGTAAACTTTTGTGTTTTTCTACAGTCATGGCTTCGGGACCATCCTGCTACCTAGATCACGCCCGGGCTATGATAGTTGAAGAGGTTACCAAGCTGAAAGAAATAGAGAAATGTTTCTACGGTGGACGTTTGCCTCCTCATGTTGTGATTCCCAGATACCCTGTGAAAGTGTGCATAATGTGCCTCAAGGCTGGAAGAGATGTGTTCATGATTCCTCACTGTTCAGGGTGCTTAGAGAAGCAAGGTCTAATTAGTGCACCTAAGATTCATTTGGCTCCCACGTGGACAAAGCTTCAAGATCCTGCAAGTAGCAGCACACAGCACCAGGTTGAACCTGTTGGGGGAGGCCCAGTAGAGTGTGGCACAAAGTAAGAGGGTGTAGATATACTGGCAGAGAATAGTCCTCATGATGTCTGCTGGCTCCATGCCAGTGTCGCAGATGGACAGTGCAGCGGGAGAATCGGTGGATCCATGGAGAGAGGGTCCTAGTCCTAGCCTCATGGGAGAAGATGAGGTTAGAGAAACCCTAGATTGGGAGCTGTCTACCTCCGCTCCCAGTGAAGTGAGGATGACTGCTCACTCCTGGGCCCAGGTTCTAAGTGATGAAAAGGAGGGAGCTATGTATCTTTACATTGAAGGTTCTAGTCCACAGCCTCAGAGTCTTGCCTCAGAGAAACCAGAAGAAGAAGTTGGTGACTCCACAGTCCTGCCCCCAGAAGGTGGGGTCAGGGACCAGTTCTATGTAGCTTTAAGTTTGTGACACTGGCAGAACCAGGACTGGCCTCCCCCAAGCCAGTCCAGGGGTCACAGACTGATGAAGAGTAGTAAGGAAGAAAGACTGGTTCATAGGAAGGCAAACGAGATCTATGGAACGTCCTTTCCTACCTTTCCTCGGACAGTCTGGGAGGAGACTGAGAAAAACAGGACAGCCTGGCTAGTGGAAGATGCAGCCAAAACCTGCATCCAGGTGCAACTTGATATGTCAAAGACAAACTGATATGAGACAAACTCAGGTTTTGGAAGTTGGGCAGGACACTGTTCATAGACACTGTACGTACACTGTACGTTTTGTGGATGATAAAGGAAACAAGACTTTCCATAATGTGAATTATGAGCGCGTAGACAGGGTAATAATTCTTGCACCTGACCTATTGTGGTGCTACCCTCATTGTAACCAGCTTCCTGTGAATGTGCCCATGCCTACCAAGTGGAAAGCAGAGCAGTGGTAGCCAGTGCTGCCATCCAGCCATTGCCATACCCATGTTGTTCTGCCAGTCTGGTGTTCCAGGATCCAAAGGTGTGTCCAGATTCATCAGCCTTGTAGTTTGCCGTCCAGTTCCATTGCATGGCCTTCCAGATGACATCAACCAGAGATGACATTTTCCCAGCTGTTTTCTGATTCATCGCCTGGGATTTCGGATGACATCAGTCCAGCTGTTCCTTTCCTGTTCCAAGGTTCCATCTCCTAGATGACATCAGCCCAGCAGTTTCCAGACATCCATCCTGTTGTTTCCAGAAGATTTCCACCCAGCTGTATCCAGAAAATGCTGCCAGGGAGAGTCTTCAGCTGGAGATCCAGGTGCTGTTCCATTTTTTGTTCTTCAAGGGACTGGTAAGTCCAGAATTTTCTTACTTTATTGACATTGCAGTACACATCCTACACCTGGCAGACTACAGACTGTAGAACTGTCCACAAAGACATTCCCCTTTGGGATTTACAGTATGTCAAGAACTGTGCTTCACCGGGCTCTGGCCCAGGAGAGACTCTTTCATGGACCTTGCCTTCGGGCACTGTTTGTCACTAGTTGGGACATTTAGGGCATTCCATCCCCAAAAGGTGTATTGTACATGATGTTGATATTTTCTACTGTTTTGTACTTTTCTACTTTTTTCTAAAAATATATTTTTTGGGATTCTCCAGTATTTTGATGGTAAGGGTTACTGCTGTTGTACTGTGTTTGCAGATTTGGGGTGTGTTTTTGTCTTTTCTCTTTCAGGTGGATCCTGATGAAGAAAGAAGAGAAGACAAGAAGAGGATTGGAGGGACTCATCAGAGTTCCTCTGTGCTTTAAAGTGTTTTGTTTTAAAGTACTGTGTAGTTGTTAACATGTGTTAACCTTTTCCTTCCACAGGTGTAGTTGTGGGGGAGTGTGGGAGTGTAATGCTTGTGTATAGCCTGGGTAGCAAACTGGCTGTACAACAGGACGCAGAAGGTAATAGTGAATGGAACACATTCTGAAGAAAGGGGGGTCACTAGTGGAGTACCTCAGGGCTCAGTACTAGGTCCAGTCCTCTTTAACATCTTTATAGGTGACATTGCAGAGGGTCTGGAGTGAAAGGTATGCCTCTTTGCAGATGACGCAAAGATCTGTACCAGAGTTGATACACAAGGGGGGGTAGAAAGGATGAGAAGGGACTTGGCAAGGTTGGAGGAATGGTCAGACATATGGCAACTTAGATGTAATGCAAAGAAGTGCAAAGCAATGCACCTGGGAAACAAAAACCCAGGAGAAGAGTATACAATAGCAGGGGAGGTACTAACAACAACAAAAATGGAAAGGGACCTGGGGGTAGTCATATCAGATGATCTAAAGGTGGGTAAGCAATGTGAGAAGTCAGTAAGGAGAGCCAGGGGGATACTGGGATGCATAGGAAGGGTCATCACAAGTAGAAAAAGGGAAGTGGTTATCCCTCTGTACAGACAGTTGGTGAGACCCCATCTGGAGTACTGTGTGCAGTTTTGGAGACCTCATCTACGCAAGGACATAGACAGGATGGAAGCAGTCCAGAGGAGGGCAACTAAAATGGTGCAGGGTCTGCATCAGAAACCATATGAAGAGAGACTGAGAGAGCTTAATATGTATACCCTTGATGAAAGGAGGGACAGGGGAACATGATAGAAATGTTCAAGTACCTCAAGGGAATCAACAAAGTCCAGGAGGGTAGCATCTTTCAGAAAAAGAGATGTGTAAGAACAAGGGGGCATAATTTAAAGATAGAGGGGGGACGGTTCAGGGGTAATGTGAGGAAATTTCTTTTCACAGAGAGAGTGGTGGACGCATGGAACCACCTTTCTGGAGAGGCTGTGGGGTCTAAAACAGTGGAGGAATTCAAACATGCATGGGACAGACATAAGGCAATTATAGTGGAGGGTGGCAGGAAGTAGGCTGTTGGTTAACTAAAATCTGCAGCTTATCCAGTAGGTAGGGAAATGGGCAGACTGGGTGGGCCAAGTGGTCCTTATCTGCCGTCAAAGTCTATGTTTCTATGTATAGTGTTAGCTCTGGAGTGTTTGGTTTGCAGGTGTCCAGGGATGGGGGGAGGTTCCCCTGTTTTGGGTAGGTTTGTTTTGGTTAGATAGGTTTTCCCTAGAGGGCTCGAGGGATAGACAGACTGTGGTCCTGACCTGCAGTAGGGGGTGCAGTGCTAGTCTATTAGGGCTGTGCTCTGGACAGTTCTTTCAGGATCACTGGTTTCTGTAGTAAGATCATAGTGTAGGAGCTGATGCATCAGCCATTGGTCTCTGGGCCCTTAGTGTTGCCTGCCGGTGCCTGGCACATGGTAGGAGAGGGCCTGATCACCCTTCTCCGTAGGTAGCACATAGGGTAGGATGGCCTAGTGCCGGGTAGGCAATGACTGGGGACAGTCATTTTCCTGGCTGAGGGTGGATGTAACTCCCTTGTTCCTAGGGGTTACTAGAATCCCACTTTGAATCAGTGGCAGACAGGGAGAGGCAGCTAGTGAAATGCCAGTTAAATGGATTTAAGAGTGTCCCACTCTGTTTTTCAGTCTCAGCTGAGCTGGAGTGATGATGTCACTTTAGAATTGTCACAGCAGCATAAGTCACATTGGAATGCTAGCTGGGGCGTTAGCTGTAGAATGTTGAGTTAGAGTTCAATAGTCTGGAGAGTAGTCTGTAGAGTGGAGAGTGAGGAGGAAGCTGCTGCCTGGGCAGCTCCTCAGTTTTAGCGCTGACAGAGAGCTACCTCCATAGTTTGGGTAGTTTGTTCTCACCCTGGAAGAAGAACATAGAAGATCAGAGAGTGAAGTGGTAGAGACTGTTCCAAGAAGGTTTTCCAGTGCCCCGTCCCTGGAGGTATGGGGGTGGGAATTCCAGGATTCAGGGGCAATCCCCTGGTCCAGCCTGGACCGTGTTGAAGCTGCCTGAGATTCATCTGCTCTGTGAGTACCCGAGACTTTTGTGTGGAAAAAGCCCTGGGGCACCTGCATTCCTGTGGTGAGTTTTTCTCTGACAAAGGTGTAAAATGGACTCAATTATATAGGTTCCTGGTTGGTAATTCTCAGTAATTTAATAAAGCCAACACACTATTTTTTTTTTGCCAGATTATTTGTACTTTATTATGACAGTATTAATAAAATTAGCCAGAAAAATCCTATTGCAACAATAAAAACACACCCTGACAGGATGAATAGTTCCAATACACAAAAAGAGATACACTCTGACATAATGTGTAGACCTGCGGTCTAATTAACTGTTGTTTACCCAATACCTGAAAAGAAACCAGAACAACCCTATCTTAACAATAAGAATGCATTCTGCCGGCTGGCCCGGTGGCGCTGAGGGTTGAGGCACTGGACGCCACACCTCGCTCTACGCCGGCGACCCCGGGTTCGGGAACAGACTCGGGTTGCCGGGGGTCAGTGGGGGGAGGGAGGATTGAGCATCCCAATGGATGCTCTCCTCCCTCAGGGATGGGAACCTCGAACGCATTTGTGCATTCCAAGTCACCTTCACGACCGGTGGAAGCACCAATCACGGAGGGACGAGGTGGTGCCGCTTGCCGGTGCTGGAGAGGGGGGTCGTCGGCTGTGCATGAGGGCTTGGTATGTGTCAGCACGCCACCATTCAGGACGTACGTCCTAGCGCGGGGCGTCTCAGGGGGCGGGGGAAACCAGGGGAGAAAACGAGAAAACCCCTCTCGGCAGCCCAAGATGATAGCCTCTCGGATCATCCGGACCACCGAGTGGAGGGACAGACCCCAATGTGCAAGGAGGGAGGGGGCACTTTAGGGGCAGATCCCGCCTGAGGTGGAATGGAGTTGAGAGGAAGGAAGGAGAGGGCTCCGAGAGCAGAGAAGGGGCAAAAAGAAAGAAAGTAAAAAAAAAAAAAAGAATGCATTCTGCCATAATTAGTAATCCTAGTTTACAAAAGAGAATACATACTAACATTATTTTTAAACATCAGGTAGCCCACTACTACCTTGGTGTTCCTGTTACAATTTAGTTATAAAACAGCCAATGGGGCAATCCCTTTGGAGTGTTTCTAACATGCAATCTAAACAGCTAGTAATATTTGCATTACAGGGCTACAGATTTTTCAGAGAAAATGGAATAATACTCAACTTCCTCTGGGTCTCCAAGTGCTATGGCCAGTCAGATATTACCGACTTCTTTCCTCTCGGAGAGACAGTAGACCTAACAATTAGGCCTGATATTTATACCCAACCTGTTTTCATTAAAAAGGCATAACTGGAATTTCCTAAAAACTACCTCAGCAGAATTAAACCAGACAACGTGTCATGTAGCAAGTCATAAGACTCAGGTTCAAATATACATTGGCTGTAAGATGCCTGGGTCATAAGATACTTTTGACACTTTGCCGAGACATACGGTCATTCTTAAATGGAAAAACAAGTGCTCAGGGGATTTTATATTTATCAAAAATACTGGCTTTAGGATACAGAAAACATGCGAGGGGACGTGGCTGTTTTTTAAAAAAATAACTGGCTTACAGATAGAAACCAGACAGTGGCCAAATTACGTATCTCATTATTTTTTATATCAATTCCTTGTAACACATATTTTTAATCACAAAATGAGGAACTTCAGTAGTTAAGGCAGGCCGCAGTTACTAGCATCTGTGTTCTTATTTCGGCCATAACCTTTAAAAAGGCATATTTTGGTACACAGTGTTTTCCTGCTGAGCAGGGTAATACCAAGTTAGACATTTGCTTTGTGCTTTCTGAATTATTTTATTTTCTACATTTACAGAGTTTTAACCACTAACCTTTTAAAGTCTTACACATACATGCATATTAACTGACATGGTGGTATCATTCATTTACTTAGCCACTTGCAGCCTTTGACTAGCTAGCCATATTAACTTATATGTTGGCCTCATTCAGTCATCCATTGGCCATTTGTATTTTCTGCAAGCCTTGTACACCTTGCCATGGTCAACTGTATATATACAGGTGGTTATCAGCAATTTTATATAACTAAACTTGTATAGACCTGGGCCCTGGGACCCATGGACAAATTTAACAAAGGGACTCTGTCACCAAGACTGTTTCTGTTTAAAAGTGTCTGCCTACTATGGGGTCCGGAGAGAGACTTGCCAAATACAGAACTTTTAGTCTGTGTCTGATTTAAAAGTGTCTGCTAAAGTGGGGGGTCCAGTGAAGAGACATTGCCAATCACAGAACTTTTAACTTCATAACACCTTAGGGTGTGTAAAGTAGTATGTTAAATGTGAAAGACATTTCAAGATAGCATCTACAAGTTTTCTGAGAAAGGTGTTATTAACCAGATGAATGGCCGAGTATAAATTTGGAAGCAAAAGGTGGGAGACCCTCCATCTGGAGTAACCATGTTTACCTCTCCGGGTTCAGTTTTGGCACCTTTTTTTTCTCTCAGTGCATTTGGCCAGTGCCTGAAGAAAACAGTTTACCCAGATGTGGGTTTTGGATTTTTCTGTGAGCCTATTGTGCTCTTGGTGGTCGAGGGTGCCACCAATAATTTCTCATGAAATATGGGAAAGTCTCCTAGTACTGGCTGAGGGTGCCTGGTCAAGGGAAGTGTACCAGTTCTGGCCGTGTGTGCTAATTTCCATTCAGAACCTGAGGGTCACTGTGTATGTGCTCTGTACCTCAGTAATCTGCATTACCAGTGGGAGTAGCCCTGTGGCAGTCCATCTTTGCTTTGTGATTATTCTATGTGTATGTGAATAAAAGCCACACTCTAGAATCCCAACCTGGTTTGGAAAGTACTTTGGTACTTTGGTATTTCCGGACAAAAGAAGGTGGGTTGCCCATCAGGATTGTCCTCCATATACATGGAACATTAACCCAATCTTTGCTCAGACATCCATATATCTAGTTTATTTTTAAAAATTGTAATGTTTGTAGAGTCAACTATCTCTTGCGGTAGTTTGTTCCGCAGTCTAGGTGTTCTAACTGTGAAATAATTAATTATTTTGTTACTATTAACCCTTGCTACTTCTAATTGTTTATTATGAAGTCTAGCTACTATTTTTCTAGTGGAAAATTTAATACCACATGATCTCATTTGTTCTTGATTGCCGAGAATTTTGAATAATTGTAATAAATCTCCTCGACTGCGTCTCTGTGCAAGTGTGTGTAATCCTGTTTTGTGCAATCGAGAACAATAGCCCAAATTTTTTAGGTGCGGTAGTTGCTTTGTGGCTCTACGTTGGACTTGTTCTATTTTATTTATGTCTGATTTCAGGTAGGGATTCCAAAATGGAGAACCATAGTCCAGGTGGGGCCTTATATGAGATCTATAGAGGGATAATAAGCAAGATTCAGATCTAGTAATAAATGTTTTTGAAATTCTACGTAATAATGCATTTGTTTGGATTGCTATTTTAGTGCAATGAGTTGATGGAGTTAGTTTATCATTAATTATTATCCCTAGGTCTTTCTCAGCTGATGAAGTTCTAATAACAGTATTATTTAAGTAGTAATTTTTTCCAAAATGTATTACTGCGCATTTAGATAAGTTGAAGTACATTTTATTTGTTAATGCCCATTTTTGTATAGCCATCAGATCTTCTTGGAGCCCAATTTTGTTACTGTGATTTATGGCCATCCCTCCAAGCTTGGTGTCATCCGCAAACTTTACCATTGTATTACTAGGAGAGATAGTCATATCACTTATGAATATGTTAAATACGGTTGGTCCAAGCACTGAACCCTGCGGCACCCCGCTGGTCACATCCCTGTCATCAGAAAGGACATCATTTACTCTTACACATTGGGTTCTCTCGCTTAACCACTGGTTTATCCAAGAGATTAATGGAGTTGAAATTCCCAAAGTAATAAGTTTGTTTATTATTATAGTGTGTGAAACTTTATCGAACGCCTTGCTGTAATCTAGAAGAATGACGTCCATTGGAATATTACAATCTAAATTATGACTAATGTAGTTAGAGAATGATATTAAATTTGTGCTGCATGAATAACCTGCTTTGAATCCATGTTGGTAAACATCATTAATCTTTAAAGTTGTCAGTTCATTCTCTAATTTTAGTTTAATGATTTTTTCTAATAATTTACATGGAACAGATGTTAAACTAATGGGACGGTAGTTTTCAGTTTTGGATTGGGACCCTTTTTTATGAATAGGTGTAACTATGGCTGTACGCCAGTCCCTGGGTACTACTGAATTTTGAATAGGTTTGTTGTAGATTATCATTAAAGGTAAGAAAATACTGTTTTTGGTTTCTAGGAGAAATCTTGAGGATATGTTATCTGGTCCTGAACTAGTATGTTTCTTTAGGGTATTTAGAACAGTCAAAGTTTCTTGTTTTGAAATAGTTGCTACTTCGGTATTTGATATTACTGGAATAACAGGTAAAGTTATTTCTTTGGAAAAGACTGATGCAAAGTAATTATTTAATTCGATTGCTGTTGTTTGATCTGATGTTATTGTTTGTTTGTTAATTATTAATGGTCCAATTGTCTTGTTACAACCTTTTTTTGTGTTGAGGTATGAATATAAAGATTTTTGACAATCTTTAGTATGCACTATTTTAAATTCAAAATTACGCTTTGCAATGATAATTTGTTTTTTCAATTTTTTAAGTGTTTCCCTGTAGTTTATTAAAGTTGAGCTGGTTGAAGTTTTGGGGGCTTTTTTTAGTTTTGTAAACAATTTCTTCTTTTTTGCAATTAGTGTTTTAATTTTTTATTAAACCATTGTGGAATCTTTCCCTTGTTATTGTACCTATGTTTTTCAGGTATGTATTTTTTTTCTAGATGTGTTATTTTGTCTTTTAATAAATCCCATGCTTCATTGGTATTTAAAGGAAGAAGAGTCTTTTCCCAATTGACTTTATTTATAGAGTGGTTAATTTGATCAAAATTAGCTTTATGATATTGTTTTAGTTTATTTTAATTTTTTTTTGGTTGAAGAAGAAATTTTATAGCAAAGGTTATAGACATATGGTCGCTATTTCCTAGGGGTGCTGACATTTTAGTATCATATGTGGGTGTTTCTAGATTTGTTATTACTAAGTCAAGGATGTTATCTCCCTTGGTGGGTTGTCTTATAACCTGTTTTAAGCCAAGGTTTATAATAACTGTGGTAAGTTGTTCTTCATGTTGATTTGTTCCTGTAAGAGTATCCCAGTTTATAGTGGGGAGGTTAAATTCGCCCATAATAAGTACTGTATCTTTGTTTGCCAATTGTATTATTTCTTCAGTCAAAATGTTGGTAGTTTGTAGGTCAGATGTAAGTGGCCTATAACATACACCTATAAGTAGTTTATCAGTATTTGTTGGCTGAATGTAAGCCCATACACTTTCTGTTTGTGGGTTAGCTTCTATCCCATAAGAATGTATGTAATTTCTTGTGTAAAAACTCACCCCCCTCCTTTTTTTGAATTTTGTCTATGTTTAAAGTAATGTTTATAACCAGGGAGTTCTGCCATCCATTCTTTTTCTGTATTGCCCCATGTTTCTGTTATTGCTACTACTGCTAAGTCTAGAGTTTTAGTTAGAATTTCTAGTTCTGCATATTTGGTAGTATTCATTGACCTTGCATTTAAAGTAAGAATATTTGCTGTGAAGTTTGTGTTACAACTGTGATTTTTATTAAGAGGCTGGGAAGGGTTCCCAGTCTCTTCCCCTATTTTCAGTTTAAATGAAAGTTGATGTATGATGTTATTTTTTGGCCCAGAATGTTACTACCCTTCCTACTTAGGTGCCATCCATCCCAGCAATATAGTGCAGGTCTTTCTTCAAATTCTTCCCAATGTGTTAGACATTTTATGCCTTGTTTATAGCACCATTTACGGAGCCATTCATTCAAGTTTTTTATTTTAGAGGTAATATACCCAGTGTCTCTTGGGATGGGCAGTATTTCAGAAATACAGACAGTACAACCAAGATCTGATAATATGTTGTTTAGTGCAACAAAGTCTTGTTTGATTTTTGGTAGTTGTGATACCTTAATGTCATTTGTCCCTGCGTGAATAATTACTAGTGGATTTTTGCCAGCAGTGGATAATATTGATTTTGCCATTGATGTAATGTCAGCAATTTTTGCTCCCCTAAAGCTGGAGCACATTCTGTGTTCTTTGTCTGGATTACATATTGTTCTATCTAAATATTTTATAATTGAATCGCCTAGTACAACTGCTTGTCTTTGATTTGTGTGTGGTTCAATTAGTGAAGATACGTTTAAAGAATGTGTTAAGTGTTTCTTAGATGTGGTGGAACTTCTATCTGATTTGGTGTTATTTTTTTGATAGTCTTCGAGATGTTTGGGTCTTCTTCATTGTGTTGAGTGTAACCCCTATTTACCAAAACCATGTCAGCCTCTCTCTATCTGTTTGATTCGCCAGTATTTCGAAAGAGTTGTGTAGTGGAAGTTCATCCTTATTTTCTGAAAGATTTTTATTTTTTTGTGTGTGTGTTTTTTGTGAGGAATTTTTGTCCAGTTGTTCTCCGTTTGTGTGTGTTATAGGAGTTGAGAATATAACTGGTTGTTCTATTAGACTGGTTATAGGGTCCTCCTTTACTGTTATTGCTGCCACTGTGTCTGGATTTACTTGGGTGCCCCAACCAGAAGTACAAACCTAGCATAATGGTGAGCAAATGTTTTCTCCCAGGGACCCAGGTTGATGGTCATGGTAAATGGTCCCCCCAGGTGTGAGCCAGGTAGTTGCCACATTTGGGTTGCCTGTCTGAGGATGGCAGGCTCAGAGGTACTAGTAAACTGAACTGTAGTGACATCCCCCATCCCTGTCGTTGGTGCCATGTGTGAGAGGAGCAGCCCTGCTAGTTGAACAAGGGGGCCGGTGAGGGAAGGTTACACCAGGTTACAGTAAATATACAGCCGACAAAAAAAATAACAGGTAACAAAGGTACACTGGAATACAGAGTTGCTTGAAGGCAAAGTTTCACAGTGGTACAAAGCTATGCAATACAAAGATCCTACTAGGCTAGAGACTGAAAAGTAGAAGTGAGACAAAGTGTGTAAATGTACATACTGGGTACAGCAGGATTGGACTACCCAGGGAAACAGTGGCACCTGTAAGTAACCATAAGCCATTCTTTGAGGCAAGATTTGAAGTGGTCATGGGTGTCGGAGGAGCAGAGCTCAGCAGGCAATTTGTTCCAAAACATAGGGCCAGCTACCAACAAGGCTCTACCACCCATGTTTATGGATACCCTGGGAAAATACAGAGGGAAGGGATACTGTGTGAGTGGATAGCGCAATGAACAGTACGGACTGCGAGGATGGTTGCAAGGGGGGACTCCTGGCTGGACTGGATGTAGGAGTCAACCAAGCTACCAAGGGTGAAGTCAAAGCAGCATTGCAGTGGTAACCATCCTAGCGAGTTGCAGAGGAAACAGTGGTGAGTAGAAAATGGTGCCAACAGGATGAAATGACATGCACTACTATAGGCAGAAGAGAGCTTGAACATAAGGGTTGAGGACAACCTAGCATAGATGAGGGTGCAGTAGTCCAGGATTGGGAGTAGATTACCCTGGACGATGGCAAGTCGGGCAGCCGGGGTGAGGTATTGCTGAAATCTGTAGGTAGCACCTAGTTTTTGGTGGAATCTTCAAATAAGAGAGTTTATGTGGTTGGCAAAAGAGTGAGGGGTCGAGTAGGACTCCTAGGTATTTAAAGGAGTGAACTTCTTCCAGGGTTTGGCCATCGGGGGAGATCATGTTGAGAGCAGGGAGAGTTTGGGATTTGGCTAGAAATAGCTCGGATCTGAACAGCATGGATTTTTTTTTTTTATTATTAACAAGAAGGAGGTTATCTGCAAACCAGTTGTGGGCCGCAGCATAGTTTTGGGTAAGACCAGAGGAAATGAGAGCAGGGGATTTGTCACTGTAGTAAAGTATCAGCATAGAGGAGGGAGTGGCATTTTAGGCTGTCTGAGGGAAGGGAGTTGATAAATAAAGAGAAAAGAAGGGGGCCTAGGATGGAGCCCTGGGGCACACCCGATGATATGGGCAAGGTGGGGGAACTGGCGGGTCCGATATGCACGAATTGGGTATGACTGGAGAGGTAGCTCAGGAACCAGTTTGTGATCTCTAGAGAGCAGCCAAGCTCCTGTAGTCTGAGGAGGAGGAGGGCATGATTGACCAGGTCGAAGGCTTTTGAGAGGTCAACGAAGACCGCACCAGTGGCATATCCATGGTCCATGTTTAGTAGGATGTGGTCAGTCAGTAGTGCAAGGGTGGATGGTGATGGAATGTCTTGTGGAAACCATGCTGTTAGCTGCTCAGGAGGTTATGCTTGCCCTTATACTCAGTGAGCTGGTGGTGGATAGCCTTCTCTAGTAGTTTACTAAGGTGGGGGAGGATGGAGATGGGACGATAGTTGTCGGTAGATAAAGGATCACCTCCTTGGAAGATGGCAATCGCCTTGGCAATCTTCCAGGAGTTGGGCATAGAGGAGGAGGAGAGGGCAAGGTTAAAGATACAAGTGAGAGGCTCTATGATAGCCAGGGAGACGAGCCTGAGGAAAGCTGGGAAAGATCATCAGCCCCAGGAGACCCATGATTTGGGAGGCTTTTGAGGAGCTTGGCAGTGTCAGCAGTTGAGAGGGCTTTAAAATAGAAAGGAGGGGCATGAGGATGGGTGGTAGGCCCGGTGGGAGTTGACCAAGTGTTTGAAAAGGGGACTGAGCAATTTGGCAGGCCATTTGGAAGTTTATTTAGAGACATAGACTGGTCAGTGAACTTGTCATTGAAAGCCGTGGCCACTTCAAGGGGGTCCATAATGAGGCCATCTGGGGACTGTAGTTGCAGGGGTGCCTTGCTGGATTGGGGGTTAAGGAGGGACCCAATGGATGGCCAGAATTTCCTATGATCACCAAGGTTTGTCTTTTGGAGATGGCAGAAATGGTTCTGTTTAAGGACTTGGCCAGATGTTTACATAGGTTTCTCTGGTGCCTATAGGCCTCCCAGAGAGCAGGGAAGGGGGAGGCCTTGTAGGTGGACCAAGCATAATCCCTGTCTTTCATTATGCGGGAGCTGGAACACACCGATGGGAGGTCATAGATGAACACCAAAAACAGGATGGGAAGCAGGATGGATCCTTGCAGTATACCTGCTAGTGTGAGAAGGGGGGGGAGAGGAGGAGGAGTTTCCCACCCTCACAGATTGCAGTCTATTACCAAGGTACGACTTGAACCAGTCAGCAGTGTGGGGGGTGCAGGCCTGCAGCCCCAAGCTTGGCGAGGAGGAGGGGGTGTGAGATAGAGTCAAAGGCCTTGGCCAGGTCCATGAATATAGCAGCCGTCAAGTGGCCCTGATCCATAGATGAGTGTATATGGTCAGTGATTTGTACGAGGGTGGAAACTGTCTAGCAATGTTTCTGGAAACTGGACTGGAATTGGGAGGGTAAGCCAGGGGAGGTTAGGAAGTCAGACAGCCTGGAGTGGACAAGGGATTCTTGTAATTTGGCAAGGGCAGGGAGGAGGGAGATAGGGATATAGTTTCCTGGTATGGAGGGATCACCACCTTTGTGTAGGGGAATCACACTTGCTAGTTCCCAAGCCTGTGGTATGGTATTGGAGGAAAAGGAGAGGTTTAGGAGGTGGGCTAGAGGGACAGCAATAGCTGGGGCTGATAGGTGAAGGAGTTTGGCTTGAATACCATCTGGGCTAGATTTGTTGATATTTAGTGAGTAGAGTGCCTGGAGGACTTTCTGCAGAGAAATGGGCGGGAAAAGGAAAGCATACTGTGAAGGGTCGGGATAGGAGTCCATAGTGGGGGCCGGGGGTCGGGAAGAGCACAGTTGGCAAAAAAACTTTGTGAGGATATCAGCGGGTCTCTATGTATTTAGGGGCAGATTTCAGGAGGTGAGTCTTCCTGATGCAAAAAAGTAATACAATGATCGCTTAGGGCATCTGACAGAATGCCTGCAGCAGTGATTCTGTGAGGGTGGGAGGTGAGAATCCAGTCTATAAGAGAGTGGTTTAGGGAGTGGGGGTTGTAGCGAGTGGGCTCTGAAATCAGCTGGGTTAGGTTAAGGGTTTCTATTTTAGTAAGGGAGGACTTGGTGGAAGGGGAGAGCCAGTTCAAGTTGAAGTCAACTGTTAGAATGAGCTCGCCAGTGATGGTCAGGGGTAGTGAAGTTGATAAACATGAGAATAGTGAGCCAGGGCAAGTTATGGTCAGGGAGTGATCAAACTGGAGTGCACCTGTTGTAATGCTCACTCCTAATGTGCAATTCAGGCATTTCATTTAAAAAAAATGCTTTTTCTTTCTTTGCGGGTGTCTGCAGTGTTGCAGAGAGAAGAGCTGCAGAAGAGTCCTTGTTGGCTGTACTGAGGAGGGAGTGGGCATCAGAAGCCACTGGGAGACTGGTTACTAGCCACAGGCAGAACGGAGGACTCACGTCAAAGTGTGGATCGGGGGTTGCCGTGGACAGAGCTGATTCTGCACTACTAAGAGGAAACATGACAAGCCTCAAGGAGAAAGGTATCTTTTCTGACAGTATTTAGCAGAAAAAAGAGTGTAGTTGTAATTGCAAGTTGAGCAATGCTACTGGTTTGGGGTAGGTGGGGAAGCAGGGGCTCTGTGATGAAGTGAAAGTAGGTAGAGGAATCAAGTACAGGATTGCTAAAGTGAACTGGTAGAAGCCTTGAGAAAAAAGTACTTTTTTCACAAAAGCAGGGAAAGGCACAGTGTAGTAGAAACTGTAAGACAGCTTAGCAGTGGTGCTGGTTAGGGGTGGTGCTCAGGGAGGTTTTGTGCGGAGATTGGTTAAGTGCTATAATGCAGATGGGAAAGTAGTGCCAGCTGGTGGTGGGGGGAGTTGGTTGACGGCATTTATAAAACAGGCATCAAGTTTTCTGTGTCCTGATTGGCTGAGGTACTTCTAGCTGTGTTCTTATCAGGACATAATGTGCCAACTGGCACCTCTTCAGCCAGTCAGGACTCAGAACAACAGATATCACTGTGCCAACACCCAAACTCTCCATTGTAAAACTGGAGCTCGCTTGCCATCGCCAGCTTACAGTACACACACACACACACACACGCAGCCAAGTACATTGCTCCATTTTTGGATCCAGTTCATTCTGCTAAAAAATAAACCTCAGAAAGTAACCAAACTTACCAGTATTCCAGTAGACAACATCTGGATCACTGATCCACACCATGGCTCTCCTGCGGACTGTCATTTGTGCAGCTCTGTTCCTCACTCTGTTCCTTCGATCCCCCTTCCTGGACCTCTTATGTGTTCACCAATGCCTTTGTCAGTTCTTTGACCCTGACCAAAAGAACCGATACCTTGGCTGCAACGGCAACACAGAGCAACAGTTTCAAAACCACAAGCCCGAAAACGTCTCTGTATGGTGGCCGGCAAGAGACACATTCGTTCAGAGTCAACCGGGCATCAATTTAAAAAGAAGGCCCAAATGAAAGTAAAAGTTGCGAACGTTAACCGTGCTGATATTATGAACCTTTCCTTCTGCTGGTTCTTCAGGAGGCAGGCTGCCACACTACTAAACACTGCTTGCCCGTGGGGTTCGGGGAGGAAGGGTCCTACAAGAGCTCGATAAGCTCAGGGTGGACAAGGCAATGGGACCTGATGGCATACATCCCAGGGTACTAAAGGAGCTAAGGGTGGAACTGTCAGAGCCATTATCAGAACTGTTTAGTGAGTCTCTGAGTACAGGAGAGGTCCTAGAAGACTGGAGAAGGGCTCATGTGATCCCGCTCCACAACAGTGGTAGCAGGGAGGAGGCAGGAAACTACAGACCAGTCAGTCTTACCTCAGTAGTGGGCAAGATTATGGAGGCACTCCTTAAGAAAAGAATAGTGCAACACCTGGAATCCATAGGAGCACAGGATCCAAGACAGCATGGGTTTACAACAGGAAGGTCTTGTCAAACTAATCCCATAGATTTATTTGACTGGGTGACCAGAGTAGTGGACCAAGGGGGAGCAGTTGATGTCACCTACATTGACTTCAGCAAAGCTTTCGATACTGTTCCACATAGAAGATTGATTAATAAGCTGGGTAGGCTCGGGGTGGGTCAGAAGTTGGTCAACTGAGTGGCAAACTGGTTGACGGACAGAAAACAGAGAGTGGTGGTAAATGGTATACAGTCAGAAGAGATGCAAGTCACGAGTGGGGTACCTCAGGGATCAGTCCTGGGGGTCAGTCCTCTTCAATATCTTCATCAGTGACATTGCAGATGAACTGGAGGGTAAGGTTTGTCTGTTTGCAGATGACACCAAGATCTGCAACAGAGTAGATGATCCAGATGGGGTGGGCAGAATGAAAAGAGATCTGGATAAACTGGCAATATGGTCGGAAGAGTAGCAACTGGGGTTTAAGGCAAAGAAGTCCAAGATCATGCACATAGGGAAAAGAAACCCTGAAGCCACGTATAGGCTGGGAGGGAAGTTGCTGACAGTCACAAGGGAAGAAAGAGACTTGGGTATCATCATCACAGATGACCTGAAATCATCCAAGCAGACCACTAAAGCAGTAGGTAAGGCTGGGGGATGTTGGGGTGTATTAGTTGGGCTATCACATGTCATAAGAGGGAGGTAATTATCCCTCTTTACAAGACACTGGTTAGGCCCCATCTAGAGTACTGCATGCAGTACTGGAGGCCACACCTTCATGAGGACATTAACCAAATTGAGGCAGTCCAGAGAAGTGCGACCAAAATGGTGCAGGGACTGCATGAGAAAACATATGAGGACAGATTAACAGAGCTCAATATGTATACCTAGAGCAAAGGAGGGAGCAAGGTGATATGATCAAAACATTCAAACACCTTAAGAGCATTAACAAGGTGAAAGAGTCTAACATGTTTCAATAGAAGAAAAATAGCAGGACAAGAGGACACAGCATGAGATTAGAGGGAGGTCGATCGGGGGTAATGTGAGGAAGTTCTTTTTCACAGAAAGGGTGGTGGATGCATGGAACGGCTTACCTCAGAAAGTGGTGGATATGAATACAGTGCAGGGCTTCAAACAGGCATGGGATAGGTATAAGGGAGAAATACAGATGAATATGAATAGATAGGCTATTGACAGAGCAAAGGCCAATGGCACATTCATAAGGTAGAAAATGAAATGGGCTGACTGGATGGGCCTTGCAGTCCTTATCTGCTGTCAACTTCTATGAGGAGTGGACAGGACTGACGGGGTATCTTAAGAGCCTTAAATGTGAAAGGGGTGGGCTTGTTCGGCTTTCAGGTGGGGGATTAAAAGTCTGTGGAGCGGGGGAGCACAACCTAAACCACAACCACAACAAGCTATCTGGAGATCGCTATCAAATGGAAAAAATCTCCAATGTCACCTCCAACCAGCGGAATGTACTCTCAGGCGTGCCTTAAGGATCCATCTTTGGCCCTCTCCTCTTCAGTATTTTCATAAATAACCTGCCACACTGTTGCCATCAATGAACAATTTTGTATGCAGATGATGCTGTCATATTCTCAAGCCAACCTAACCCTGCTCTTCTTGAATATCACCTTCAGCTCATTTTGAGGAAGTCAAAAAATGGTTCTGACACCAGAAACTGGTATTAAACTACAAAAAAACGAAGGTTATGCTGTTCAGCACCTCGTGCAGTTAGTTTAAAGCACATGCCCTCAATATTAAAAACCAGCTTGGTGTTCCACTTGATCTGGTGGAACATTTCAGATATCTGGGGGTTACCTTGGATAGCCACCTCACCTATGCCCAGCACATTGAGAATGTAGCTAAGGCTGTAAATATAAAAACTGGGCTCCTCTATCGGCATAAGCATAATCTAACTCCTGAAGCCCTCAAACTGGCTATCCATATCTCCATTCTCTCTATCATAGACTATGGCCTCATTATTTATGGCTCTGCCCCCACCTTGTCTTCAAAGGATAACTGTCTCACTTAATAAGGCATGCAGGCTTCTTACAGGCTCCGACCACCTGACGCATACCTGTGAACTTTACACACAGACTGGCTGGCTACAGCTTAGTAGTAGGATTAAATATCAAACCTGCTTACTTGCCAAAAAAGCGCTCCTTGGTCTGCAGCACTACTGACACCTTCATGCAGTTCTAAGCACACTCGTTCATCTGTCAACCAACTACTCCATGTCCCCAGATACTGGAGTACCCCAAGGTCAGCGATCTTTCTACTTCAGAGCTCCCCTTTGGTTCAGTTCCTTGCATTCTGATGGATCTTCTTCACCTAAACTTGGCCAGTTCAAGCGCCTGCTAAAACAATACCTGGTATCTAACAGTTCCTGTGACTGCTTCCTCCTGTGACTCCCCTTATCATGCATATGTCGCTGCCTCCGTTGTCAAAATCTTATCCTTTGTCAAATGCCTCCCCTAGACTCACACCTACCTCCCCTCCTCTCTGTTTTCTCTCCTGCCTCAACCTCTCTTCCTCAGCTTCCTCTTCCTCCATCTCCACCTTCACCCCCGTCCCTTCCCAACTTTTTCCCAGTACCACATTTCAGCTCACCCTTTGGTCTACCTTTTCCACTCTTCCAGTCTCCCCCCTTTTTTGCCTGTTGCTGAGCTTGACAAGGCCCAGGATTGCTACTCCTAGCCCCAATAACTGCTCTTTACCTCACCTCTCTTTAATTGCTGGTATAATTACTGTGTTTACCTATTCTTTTCCTTGATTTGAGTTGTTATTGTGTCATTTAGACTACCACTGTTAGTTCTCCTGGATTTTAACTGTTCGTTTGTCATTTTAGATTACCGCTGTGTAGTATTCCTTTGTCTGTTTGTTACCCTCACCTACTGACATGGAACCTTTGTAAAAGAGCACCTTGCGCTCAAAGGTATTATAATCCTAGATGGAAACAAATAAATAAAACCATACCAATATGTATTGGTGTATGTGTGCGGGGGGTGGTAGCACCATTCACTGGCATCACACAGTACATACAGTGTCTAAATAGGGGGACTGTTTTACTACTTCAGTATTAAAACCTTCAACTTTTAAAATATTTTGCAATGTTTTTTAGTCTTTTTTTTTCCTTAAATAGTTACTTGGGGGCCCATTTTATAAGTGCAATAACACACTCTGAGGTGTGGGTTGTGTCCTGATAAGAGCACTCCCAGGTGCATAAGGCACTCATTGCAAGTGCCTTGTGCCTCATAACGCACCTGGGCATGCTTTTATCAGGACATAACCCACACCTTGGCATGTGTTATTGCTTGCTTATACAACATATGTTGTATAAATTTCATTTATACAGCATATGTGAAAATAAATGGATTTATACAATGGCTTCTGTGTCCATGCATATTGCATAAATATATATACCCCAACCTCAGCTATGCTACTTGCACACGGAGGAAGCAATTTGTTGGTGTGTGGCAATTTCCATGTCATAACCAGGGTAGATATTCTTAATCTGTTATGTACCATCTCTTGACTGTACCAGAGTTGGATCTGATGTTCTTGAGCCTAGGCTCCTGAATCTAGCTGCTCCCTTTATCACCTCACCCCTAGCCAAAATCTTCAGTCTTTCTCTCTGCCATTAAAAAGGGTGATCCCAAGTCCATTTCAAACTATCGACCTATCACCATCCTCTCAGTTCTCAGCGAAATCCTAGAAAAACTTGTTGCCCAACAAACTATCTCCTTTCTCCTTGATCACAACCTCCTCTCTGACTCCCAGCATGGTTTCCATAAAGGCCATAGCCCTCCTCAAATTCTCAAACGATACTAAAATTGCCATGGACAATAGCCATTTGACAGGTGCAGTCTTTATAGACCTAACTAAGGCATTTGACCTGGTTTACCACCCCTTCTCCTCACCAAACTGCTGTCCCTTGGTTTTTTCCCAGGTGTCGTGGCCTGGTTCAATAGTTATCTGTCAAATAGCAAACAAGTAGTAAACTTCAACTCTGCCACCTCAGATCTCGCTACCATAAATATTAGAGTTCCTCAGGGCTCCATTCTTGGTCCCCTCCTTTTCTCCGTTTTCATTAACGATATCTTTTGGAACAACCCTACTTGCTCATCCTTACTGTACATGGACAACCTGGTTCTTTACTTCAGCTCCAGGAATATCTCAGACATCAACTGCTCTCTCTCATCCGACTTCCTTCTCATTCAGTCCTGGCTCACCAACAATGAACTTGTTCTTAATGTTGATAAAACCCAGCCCATGCTCTTTGCCTCTGCCTCCAGACTCAGAGCTGCTCAGGGATGATCCGAAATTTCTTGTGTGGATGGCTCCCTATTTAACAATGTTAGCTCCTTCAAGTATCTTGACGTCACGCTTGGTGCCTTCCTTGACTATGATCAGCTTATCACTGCCACCTGTAAATCAGTTAACGCCCAAATTGGAATTGCTTACAAAACTAGTTATGCCCTGACCCCCTCTGCTGGATAGCCATTGCCCAGGGCATTCTACTCCCAGCTCTTGCCTACGACTCAGTCACATATATTGGCGCATCAAAAGCCAGTCTCTACAAGTGGGACACCATTTACAATAAAATTTGCCACTTCACCTCTGCATCCCCTCACTTCACGCACCATTGTCAGCTTTATGCCAACCTAAAATGGCCCTCCCCAACCGCTCACCGACTTCTCTCTTTCATCTCACTAACTGATGGTATCATCAGCTCTAGAACCCCCCTATCTCTAGCCATCAGTTTCACCCACAAAACTCTTCATATGGGCTTAGATCTGTAGACCTTACTCCCCTCCATATCCCTAGGTGTAAAACCTCCATGGGAGTCTGTGCTTTCTCCCACGCAGCCCCACAATTTTGGAACTCTCTTCCCTTAGACATCCAACTTGCTTCTACTTGTACTCGCTTAAAAGTCAACTTCATAATCACCTAATTGAATCGGCCCCCTGTACATGCTTCAGTTAACCTTAAACCCCTCTCCTTACATAGATACACAGATACATAGACAGAGTCGGTAGATAAGGGCCTGTGACCCACCCAGTCTGCCCATTTGAGCTTGTAAGTTCAGTTTATGTTTTCCTAGAAGTCTGTTGCCCTTACCCCTGACCTCCAGAATTCCTTTATGTCTATCCCATGCATTCTTAAATCCTGTGATTGTTTCAGCCCCACCACTTCCTCTGGCAGGGTGTTCCACTTGTCCACCACCATTGCTCTGTGAAGAAATTCTTCCTCACATTTCCTCTGAATCGTGCTCCTCCAACTTCATCCCATGCCCTCTAGTCCTGGAAACATCTTTTTGCTTAAAAATAGTGTATTCCTGCACCCTGTTCCTCCCTGTAAGATACTTGTATGTCTCTACCATATCCCTCTCCTCCTCTCCTCCAGGAGTACATATTCAGTTCCTTCAACCTGTCTTCATAGGACTTGTGATGCAATCCATATACCATCTTTGTTGCCCTCCTCTGAACCTTCTCTACCCTGTCTCTGTCCTTACATAGGTAAGGTCTCCAGAACTGTACACTGTACTCCAGGTGGGGCCTCACTAGTGTCTTGTATAGTAGAATTATGACCTCGCTTTTCCTGCTGGTGATGCCCCTGCCTATGCATCCCAGCATCCTATTTGCTTTACCTGCTGCCTTGTCACACTGTTTCCCTACCTTGAGGTCATTAGAGATGATAACCCCAAGATCCCTTTCCTGCTTGGTGCATGCTATATCCTCACCCCCCAACTGATATATTGTGCCAGGGTTTTTGTGCCCCATATACATTGTCTTGCACTTCTTTGCACTGAATTTCAACTGCCAAACCCTGACCATTCTTCAAGTTTCTGCAGGTCCTTCTCATTCTGTCTACACCCTCTGGTGTGTCTACTCTGTTACAGAGCTTTGTGTCATCAGCGAACAGTGAAATTCTGCCTCTAGGTCCTGCATAATGTCACTGATGAAGATGTTGAATAGGACGGTCCCAGCACTGATCCCTGTGGTATCCCACTGGTCACTCTTCCTCTGTGGAGTGACAGCCATTTACCACCACCCTCTGTGTCCTGCCGCCCAGCCAGTTACCTACCCACCACACTACTGTCCTGCCCACACCCATATTCCCCAGTTTGTGTAATAGTCTTCTATGTGGCACAGTGTCAAAGACCTTGCTGAAGTCCAGATAGACCATGCCCTCCCCGATCCACCTCCCTAGTCACCCAGTCAAAAAATTCAACGAGGTTGGTCTGACATGACCGCCCCCTGGTGAAACCATGCTGCCTTGGGTCCTGTAGTCCATTGACAACTAGATGTTCCACCAGTCTCTCCTTCAGTAGTGCTTCCATGATCTTCCCCACTACCGAGGTGAGGCTGACTGGTCTGTAGTTTCCCGCTTCCTCTTTGTTCCCACTTTTGTATAAGGGGACTACATCTGCTGTCCTCCAGTCTTTGGGTACCTCCCCTGTTTCCAGTGATCAGCTAAACAGGATAGCCAGAGGTTCAGCCATCACCTCTCTTAGTTCTTTAGGACCCTGGGTGCACCCATCTGGCCCCATTGCTTTATCAACTCATTACTTCCAGTTCCTTCAGGACCCTTTCTCGAGTAAAGGGACTTGTGTCCATTTCTGCACTATTCTCACCCCTTGTACTCCCTTCAGACCCATTACCCTCCTCTTCCTTAGTAAAGACTGAGCAGAAATACCTGTTCAATATGTCAGCTTTACTGTTGTCATCCTCCATGCGGCCCCCATCCTCCCCCTTCAATCTCACTACCCCTCCCTTTGCCTTTCTTTTTTCACTTATGTACCTGTTAAAGGTTTTGTCCCCTCTACCCACTGATTTTGCAACGTGTTCTTCTGTCTGAGCTTTGGCTTCCCTTACTGACCTCCCTGGCTCCCTTTGCTTCTCCTGGTACTTCTCCCTATTCCCTTCTGCTTGTGTCTTTTTGTATTGCCTGAATGCAATCTTTTTGGCTTTCACTTTCTTTGCTACCTCTTTGGAAAACCATAATGGTATCCTCTTCCTTTTCCTCTTGCTAACCTGCTTAATGCATAATTCTGTTGCTCTTGTAATCCCCATTTTAAACACTGCCCACTGTTCCTCAACCCCTGATTCCTGCCCCATTCCCCTTAATGCCTCTTTCAAGTATCTCCCCATTTTCCCAAAGTCTGCCCCCCTAAAATCCAGGATACGTGTTTTTGTGTGGTTTGGTTCTGCTCTTTCTGTGATTTCAAACCACAATGACTAGTGGTCACTGTTCCCCAGGTGCTCCCCCACTGTTACCCCATCACACTGTCCCTGTTTGTGAGCACAAGGTCCAGTATTGCCCTCTGCCGAGTTGGTTCCATGACCAGTTGCTTGAGGAAGGCACCCTGAAGGGAGTCCAGGATAAATCTGCTCCTAGTTGATGCTGCTGCTGGGATGCTCCAGTCCACATCTGGAATACTGAAGTCTCCAACCAGTACTACCTCACCCTTGTCTGCCATCCTCTGGATGGCTAGCATCAGCTCCCTATCTGTTTCTTTCTCCTGGGCTGGTGGTCTATAGATCACACCTGTGCGGATGGCTGGCCCCATTTTCCTTTCCAGCTTAACCCACAGTTGTCACTTCTACTCTTCCTCACTTACTCTGCCCCCTCTTGCACCTCTCCGCTTAACCTTCACCTCTCCCCTCTACCTGATGTATTCTTCCTTACTCTCTCTGCCCTTGCTGCCCCATTGCACTCTCTGCCTGCCCCACTCCTAGGCTTTACCACCACCACTTCCTCTCCTCAGCCTAGGCCAAACTGTTTAAATTCATACTACCCCGAGGTCTATCTGGTTATATTATAATTACTGCTTCTATATTTGTTATTCAACTACTGCATTCCTGTCCTGTATTGCTGGCTTTTTCTCCATCGAATTGTTGAAATTATATGTCTTTCAATAGTATTTTCTCCATTTAGGTACTTAATGCTATTGCTACTGCTTGTGACCAATGCTCTTATATAAAAATGCACTTGCTATTTTGCTTGTTATTTGCTCCACCCTGTATTTATTGTCCACTGTTGATGCACTGTATTTTCTTGTACCACTGTGTACTTACTGTCCGCTGTTGATGTATTGTATATGACTTGTACCTTCCTGGGTCATGCCTGAAAATAGGCATTTTTTTCTTCTTTTATTTTTAACTTTATTTTTATTAATTTCATGTAAGAGCATTACATATATGTGCCAACAGGCAGGTAATACATCTGGAAACGCTTACTAAGAGCAAACACCATCCTTTTTACAGTAACAGACCATATGCACCCCTGTAAGATGTTACAACACTTGGGGGTTTTCAGAATATTAACAACATTTAAGCTTACTGACCACATAATTGGGTTAATTCACCCTTTCCCCGTAGAACATATATGGAATATAAATGTCCAGTAATGACCAATGTAGCCATGAGCAGGGGTTAAGTGTCCCATTCCTTTGCACATCGGGATAAAAACATAGTACAGTACATCTCTGGACAATTCAAACAAGTAGCAGTTACCAAGCATTATATGAATAAACTGAACTTCCTGGTTTATATAAATGATATTAGGATCAAGCATCAGCTGTATATTTTAATATATAGACTTCAATACTAGGGATAATCAATCAACAAACTCTTTCAAACTAACATTTAAAAGTTCTGAAGAACGAACATTTTAATTACTACACAGCACAACAGGTGCTGAACTTGTACTTTATAGCACTAAGCCATTCAACATTGCTCGCTCTACTAACCCAGTTATAATTTCAATCGAGAGTCTGATCTCTTGATAATGGGGAAGGGGGAGAAGGAGCAAGAGCATCTTGGGAGGCAGTGCTTACGGAAAATTGACCCAATTCTAGTTATAGTCCTGACTAGTACCCAAAAGTCATTTTATTCACAGATGCGTTACAACATTTTTAGTCCAGGAAATTCAGAGCCCCCATTTCAGCCATCAAGAGACACTCATCCCCTACATCCTATCCTCCTCCTGCCCTCCACATGAGTATAAATAGATCCCTCAGAGTTACACTGCCTCCTCTCCTTCAGATTTAGATTCCTCTGCAACGTGGTGAGATGCGGTACGCTTTCATTATTTCAAAGTCCTCCTCAAGATTCATCAGCTGCTTTAGCCAGGGTTTTAAGAAAGTTTTTAAATTGTCCCCCTCAGATTCTTCTGGGAGACCCAGAATCCTGATGTGGGTTGCACGGGCTGTATTTTTCCAAAGCTTCTAGTCAACGACAGAGCAGGATATTTTCTTTAGTTAGTCCTGCTGAAATTACTAGCGTTTTGTCTGCTGTTTTTGTCACTCCTTGCACATCTTCTGACAAAGTACCCATTTTGGCATTTAATTGCTTCACTTCAGCATTGTATTCCTCCAACTTGCGGTTGTGCCCCTGTATGGCCCTGAGCAATGTGGCATTAGATGGCTGGGTCGCATCTTGCTTCCCGGTTCCAGACTGCTGATCTTTACCGCTGCCAGCTCTGGGTTCCTTTGGATAGGATCCCTCTGCATTCACTGATGCTTTATTTCCCCGCACCATGGTAGCAAGCCAGTGCACTCCACCTTCAAGATTTTTAGTGCGCCTGGTAGCTGTTGATTAGTTCTATCGAGTGATGTCAATTAAAATTCAGTTTTAGAATATTATATATTGGTTATTTTACTAAAACTGCATATCTCTGTAGAGCTCTGCAAAGATGCTGCTCACAGCTCAGCTGCTGGCCACACCCCCCGGAAATAGGTATTTCAATGTCTAGTGCACCTACTTGGTCATCAAAAACAAAATAAATAAATTGTTACAATGAACAAGCATCAACTGTACAGGAATCAAAATACGCACTGTGTGAATAAAGCAATCATTCAATATAATGGTGTTACTTTTCATCCGATGTTACACATGTGGTAGGGAATGTTTGATTACATTATGGGGTAAATAGCCCCAAATCTGAAAGAGTCTGACTTGTAACACTATTGCAGTAAGAACCATGGGCAAATAATCGAAAATTGGTTCGGAAATCTAGTCCCTTGCATCTTCTGCTAACCTGTGGCATACTGGAAAACCATGTCCAAAGATTTTATATTCCAAACACAAAGAAATAGACAGGTTGTGCAATACCTTGGAACCCTATGAACTTCAATAAAAACTTTTATATTGGAAGGAACCAGGTGCTGTAAACTTAAACAGGATAATCTCTCATAAAATTGACACAAGCAGCCAACAGTAGGAAGACAGTTATTTATCGGGCTATGAATAAATATATTGTTTATTTTATTTTTAATAAACATAAGTCAACAACGTTTCTCCAGGTCAAACATATGGAAGTTGCTGATACCCCTGAACTCCCTTATTGTGCCTCCTCTGTTTGAAATCTGAATTATATGATGATACAGTGGCAAGAAACATTCCTGGACTCTGATTGGTCAGTGCTGACCTTCAACAGTGATGTTATCTGCCGGCCTGGTGGTGCTGAGGGTTGAGGCATTGAAAGCCACACCTCAAGCTATGCTGGCGCCCCAAGTTTAGGAGCAAGCTTGGGCCGCCAGAGTTCAGCCGGGGAGGGGCAAGGAGCTAGATTGAGCTGCCGCAAGGGATGTGAGATTTTCCCGACTCTTGGCTGCCACACGGTGGAGGCTAGGTGGCACTGCCAAGCCACAGAGGGAACCAGGCACTAGGCTGGGTGGAGGGAAGGGGCCGTCACCTGAGCCTTGGACTGCATGTGCGCCTCCATGCACATGTGTGTCCATGATCTAGGGCCCCGGGTAATGTGGGGGGGGACAGAAAAACCTATGGCCCCCCTCATTGCCAAGTAGGTGCAGGTGACGATGGTGGGAGCAAAATGCAGGATGGGAAAAAAAGAAGAAAAAAAAAAACAGTGATATTATCCCAGCACATCACCACACCTTTTTACTTTTTTATTACAAGCCAGCCATTTTATAACTGCTGTAGTGTACTCCAGGGTGTGTATCGTGGGGATAACATCACTTCTCAGGTGTTGTACACATTCGGCCTGCGGCCTCATACCCAACCACCCAAGGCATAATGTTATCTCAGCATGACATATGCCGTTTTGTGCATTATTGTTTACTTGTAAATTTTTCATCAAAATCACAAGAAAAAGGGGCATTTAAATCAGGTAAGAATGCTTTCTTCTGGTTCTAGTTCGGTGTTGTGATTTCCACGCTTGCCTGGCTCTAATAAACTGAGTTTTCAGTAAGTTTGGAATTTTTGAAGTTTTGGACTAAGTGTCATTTTCTCTGAGCTGTCCCAGTGTTCATATTTCTTTTTTTTTTTTAATTGAAGTATTTTTTATTTTATGCAATACAAGGTGATACAGTTTTAAGCCGGCCCGGTGGCACTGAGGGTTGAGGCGCTGGATGCCACACCTCGTGCCATGCCAGCGACCCAAGTTCTGGAGCGAGCTCAGATGTCGGGGGTCGGCAGGGAGGGAGATGGTTTGAGAATCCTCAGGGCTGCTCTCCTCTCCTTTCCCACGGGGTGGGCACGGGAGTGCTCAGCACTCTGGCAGCCCCTGTTGGAGACAGGGGGTGCCACAGAGTGTCAGAGCTGCATGTAAGGGAGCATGGCTGATGCAGGCAGGGTTGCCATGCGCCAAGTGTCAGACATGCAACACACATGGGGGAGGCTCCGGGCACCACAGGAGAAGAAGGAGAGAAATACCCCGCCAGATCGGATAGGCGACGGCCCAGCCAGTGCCACCACCACATGCCCAATGTTGGTTCCCAGCCACTGCCCCCTGCAGTCTCCCCGGGTTGCCTTCCCCTGACTCGGGGAACCATGATGAACTTGAAGATGGCAGGGGAACACAGCGGGCAGTGGAGTGAGTTGGTGAGAGCAGTGGCCAGAGAGAGTTCCGATCTGGAGGGCCTGAAAAGAAAGTTGGAAAAAAAAAAGGTGATACAGTTTGCATTACAGGTATACAGCTAGAAATGTGGCATATTGAAAAGGATAATGCTTTACATTTTTAGTCCAGATCCATAACAGGCAGTTTATACAGTAATAATTCCTCATAATGATGTTGAAGGCGAGCAAGACAGTGTTATAGCAATTGGCTGCTACATACCATGTTTTGGTCAGGCCCAGGTACAAGCATAGGGGGAGTTCAGTAACTGAGAGTCCCACTTCAATCATTGTTACAACTGGGGGCATCAAGGTGTTTCCAATTTCTTCATCTATCTTCATGGTACAAAATGTGGATAATGATCCAATTGACACTGGGTCCATTTTCTCCATTGGTTGTCAAAACTGACTACTCGATTATTCAGTTAAGCTGAGACCCACTCCAAATTGTATACTTCAGAGGTTAAGCTTCTCCAAGACTCCTTAACTGGAACCTTGGTGGAAAGCCAAAGTCTGGTAATGACCTTTTTGGCTACCAGGGTCAAGAGTGCCAGCAATTGATAGAGAGCCCTATTAATTTTAAAACCAGTAGGGGGCATCGCTGTCAAAACAAAGGTTGGGATAAACAAGTCAGGTACCTCAAATATATCCAGTGTTCATATTTCTGACCACACCAACTGTATTGTGTGTGTGCACATGGTACCTTTGAGTAGCTACCTCTGGTGCTGCACTCCTCTTCTAGACGAGCAGCCCCGTTACTGACTGGGCCACATGTCACCGGACAATGCAGACACCACCACTCAAAACCTTGAGTGCTGAGATAATAATAGGTAGGGGTATTAAATGGCCTGATCACAGCTAATGGTTAGATTATCTGCAACCCCCAGACTGTTGCCAGTGTCTTCAATCATTTTCTGATCTGAACAAATTCAAAACTGGGCTGCCTCCCCCAAACCCTGTGAGAACTGGACTCCTGCCCCCCCCAAATTTCACCTTTGTTTAGTTACTAGAAAAGAGGTGCTAGCTCTTCTAAAGAGAATAAAAATAAGTAGCTCTGCTGATCCTGATAAGTTGGAACCTAGGCGATTGAAGGTCGCTGCCTCAGCTATAGCTACTCCAGTTGCTACGTTGTTTAATAGATCAGTTCTCAAAGGGAAAATCCCTGACAAGTGGAAAGAGGCTATGGTAGTCCAGGTTCAAAAAGGTGGACTCAGGGAAATTCTGGAGCACTACAGGCCTATATCCACACTTTGCACATTTGCCAAGATACAGGGGAGGTTGATATATAACTAGATTCAGGTTTACCTTAAACTGCACCACGTCTTATCTGACAAGCAGCATGGTTTCAGACAGAATCATGACATGGAAAATGCTCTGATTAAGTTCACTACAGATACCCTCCAGGCCCTGGACAACTTAATTGGGGCTATCTTTATTGACCTGACCAAGGCCTTTGACCTGGTCAGTCATACTCTACTCTTCAGTGAGCTAAACACCTTGATCTTGATTTTCATTCACAATCCTGGTTCACTCACTAGGGAAGGGGAAGAGGTAATTGCTCCCTTCCAGCCCCACTACTTTCTTTCCCTGCTGAGATCCCTACCTGGCCATTCCTGCAGGTTATCTATAACTACCAACATAACTATGACTTTAGGTTCCTATCAATCCACTACTATCATTATATCTATAACCTTGATTCCTAGTCATCTGCTCCCCTCTCAGCATCGCTACCATTCCACTTCTGCTGTTACTCCTTAGCCACCCCTTTCTTTCAGGCTAAATGGTACCATCACCATGAATTTAAGGTGTTATCCTAATGTAATGCACTTGACCTATCCATTGTGACATCTGTATACAATTGTACTCTTATGCTGCACTCAATATGTTTTTTCTGTTATCTGCTATTCACCGCTGCCAATATTGTAATAATGTTTGCTGTTGTAAGCATGTATGTATTTCCACTACCCTTTCCCCCAGGACGCACCATGAGATGAGCAACTTCAATAAAATAAAATAAAATTGTTTAACCACAAAAGGCACACTAAGCCAAAACTTGTTTCCAGGTGCAAGCTGGGAGCACAAGGAAGTTAAGTGACTTACTCAGGGTTACATAGTATGCAAGTGGGGGCTGATGGGATTCAAACCCAGGTCTCTAGCTCAGTGCCCTTAACCACTATGCTATACTGCCTCCTTGCTATCACACACATAGGACACAAAAGGTCAATTGGAGAGGTGCCCTATCAAGCCAGCTGCCTATTACAGATGGAGTACCCCAGGGATTGATATTCGGTCCTTTACTATTCTCGATATGCACTAATGACCTAGACAATAATTGTGGAAATGGTCACCTCATACTTTATATAGATGGTGCTGTCCTTTATAGGAGCTCCCTTGATGTCAAGATACTCAAGGCCCAACCGTCAAATGACTTTGAGACTCTTGAAAAGTGGATAACATTGAACAAGCTGGTCCTGAGTGGGGAAAAAACTAAGGCGGTCCTGTTTGGACCCAAACACCTGGGACGTGACAGGCAGCACCTGCTTTTCCTTACAACCACCTCAGGAACTCAGATTGAGGTGGTGTATGTGATTAAGTACCTTGGGCTCCATATTGACCAAGATCTTACTCTCAAATCTCAGATGGGTCATGTAACCCGTTCCATCCACCAGAAACTTGATATTTTATATAGATTGGGTGGCTACCTTACCATGGACTCAAGGCTAGCTATAGCGAAGTGTCCTGCTCCCTAAACTTTTATACGGTGCACCTGTCATGCAGTCTCTTAGGAAATCTGAGTCAAATAGGCTTGAGGCATTACACCACAAAATAGGATGCTATGCATCAGGGCCCCTGCCCCCTCTCCCCCGGATGCATCATTGCGATGTTCTTACCTCATTAAACTGGCCCACATTTACTGTAGGCTCCAGTATCCCTATTATGTATGGTGTTTAAATTAATCTCTGTCCATACCCTATCTAGTCTGGCTGGCCTTCTGGCCTCTAAACCCTCAAGAAGACTACTTAATACCTCTAATAGGAAGTTGCTTGAGGTGCCTAGGATTCATACATCTACAGGGAAGAGATTCTTTGTCTTCTCAGCTCCTTTCTCTGGAATGCCCTCCCTGAGGTCCTACAAGATTCTGACACTCTCTCCTGCTTCAGAAAGGGGCTAAAGACATATCTACTCAAAAACTGCTTATGTTTCTGCTACCACTGATCATCCCCTATTTAATGACCTGTGTATTATTGTTCATGACAATGTACCTCATGCCCTAGTTCACTGTGTTGACAAACCCTACTGTAACCTAGTTGCTATCTTATTTATTACTGTCTAAATAACTTGTGTTTGATGTGTACTTGCTCACCTTGTAAACAGCACTGTGCTATTTCTTTAAGTGCTTGTCATATATATCTGTAATTAATCCTGGGTCACTCCTGAAAAAGGGACCTCTGGTCTCAGTGTGCCTACCTGGTTACCAAAATGAAATAAATAAATACCAGCAGAAATCGGGAAGTGGTGTTGCAACTATGTAGGTCTCTTGTAAGAACCCACCTGGAGTATTGTGTCATTTTGGAGGCCACATCTCAGAAAGGACATAGACAGGATGGAGGCCATTCAAAGAAGGGCTACCAAGATGGTACAGGGTCTACATCAAATGTCCTATGAGGGGAGGCTAAAGGAATTAAACATGTAAACCCTGGAGGAGAGAAGGGAGAGGGGGGATATGATCAAGAACTTAAATACCACACAGGGGTGAATAAGGTACAAGTGGGAGGTATTTTTTTCAGAGGAAAGGGTGCTCCAGAACAAGGGACCATGATATGAAGCTGGAGGGAGTAGGTTTAAGAGAGATGCAAGGAAATTCTTCTTCACAGAAAGGGTGGTGGATGCCTGGAGTGGTAGTACAGCGGAGGTGGTGGGGCAAAAACAGTGGTGGGATTCAAAAAAGCCTGGGAGAAGCACAAGGGAATCATAAGGGATAGGTAAGGGGGTGGCAGAGAAAGTGCCATAAACCTGGAGGGGTCTACAGTTTAAGCAATGCAGCAAAAAAAGGCAGACTGGATGGGCTATGTGGCCTTTATCTGCTGTCAGCTTCTATGTTTCTGTGTAACTGTGCAGCTACAATTCTCAGGTGCCATTGTAAAAGCCACGGTTCACGTTCTTAAAACAGTTTTTAACCTTTGAGTAAGCACATAAAGAGCAATTACAAAAACAGTAATCACATTGTCCCAATAACAAACTACATTGTTGGGAGATCAAGTAGTGCTGTATTATCAGTCAGTGTCAGTGGCTCAACAGGTAGCATACTCACCTCTGAGGCTGGGAAATCAGAAGGCTGTAAGTTCTATCCCCACACCAGGCACCTGGGATAAATCCCAATACTGACAATGTAGTGCAGCATGGGGGGGGTGCTGCACTCCTGAGGTGCCATCTTTCAGATAAGATGTTAAACCAAGGTCCCATCTGCCTGTTCAAGTGGATATTAAAGATCCCATGGCACTTCTCGAAAAGAGTAAGGGAAATTTTTATTTAGACAAAAAGTAGATACAAACTTTATATAACTATATCACAAGGAAAACAGTCACTTTTGTCACAGAACCATCTCTTTTTTTCCTTAATACATTTTAAGTTACAGGTATAGCATTGTCTGTTATCCATGATAAACATTTCCAGAGTTCCCATACCTCCTCTCTTGCTAAACAATTTTTTTTCTTTCATATAAAGTATTTTTAAATCCTGTTATTCTGTTTAATAGTTCCAAGTGATTCCCTTTTTTCTGCTGTAAAGAAACATCTCGTAATCCATATGTTCCATTTAAACATTTTCATAATAACCCATAATGTGCTTATATTTCACTTTTTCTAAACCCTTGAAAAAGAGCCATAGATAAGGTTCTCATATGACAGTGTATTAAATATAGGTCTCCCCATTGTTGGGCCACCAGATTCCAGAAACCCAAAATAAAGGAGCAATTAAAAAACAAATGTTCTATGGTTTCTTCTTTTTGAATACACTGCCTCCTGCTGCACAGTCTGTCTTGTTGTTGTTTGTGCTTCTGATTGGATTTGACATTTATTCTTTCCAATGACCAATATAAGTCCCACATATGTGCTGGAATTATATTATTTTTTAATAGCTTTTCCAAAGGTTGAAGGTACTATGGTGAACATTTCCCAAAAACTGTTTCTGCTGGACATATGATATTGATTAAATGTGTATACAGTTGTTTCCTTTGTAGTGTAGTTACAGTTTGTGTTGAAATTGTCCATTGTTTTAACCTCAGGAAGGTCTCTCTTAAATATTCTGGTATCAATATTGTTCTCCGCACAACAGTTAGTTTATTTATTTCCCACTGCTGAAACCAGAGCTTACATTTATCGTATAGCAATCTCTCCCACCCATTATTTTGATGGAGAAGTATCGGACTTATGTTTTTTGTGATAAATATACTATTAAAGAAGAGTATCACATTTGTCATACTCATCCCACCATGTTTAATAGGTAGGTATAAGATGTTTCTTTTTATTGGGTTTAAACGACTTCCCCAAAATGCTTGGAAGAAGAGGCTCATCACAGTTGTTTCATATTTTTTTGGGAGGGGGAAGCTGTAACTAAAGTATAAGAAAATTGGTATTAGATAGGTTTTTATTAGATAAATACATTTCTTTTCCCCTAATTTCTCCTTATTCCAGTGTGCAACCTTTTGCTTTCCTATATTAATTTTAGTATCCCAGTTTATTTCATCCATTTTACCAGGTTCAAATTGTACTCCTAGGATATTAATAGGGTCAGGTTGTATTTTTATGCCTTCTATTTCTGTTTTATAGGACAAGGTATAATCTAGTCTCTGACCTATACATTGTTGTATATTTAATGAAGCACCAGACATTTCTTCAAAGGTTCCACATATTTTTATTATTTCCCTAATAGATTTTTCATCTTTAACTATCAGATTCATATCATCTGCATTTGCTAGTATTGTATGCAGAAAATTTTGGTTTTTAACCTGTAAGAGTAAAATATGTGGAGAAGTGTTAATTTTCTGCAGTAGAGGATCAATAAAAAACATATAAAAGATGGGGCTAAGAGGACAGCCCTGTCTTACACCTCTCTGAAGCTGGATCATGGATCCTTGCCATCCATATATTAGTGGTGTTACTGTTGCAGTGTTATATATTTTTTTATCCTGTTTATCACTGTACTTGGGACTTTGTGGTAAGCAAGTGTTTCCCATAGGAAGCCATGGCACCCTAGGTCAAAGGCTTTTGTTTGATCCATGGAGACCAAATAGCCATCCAGTGTCATTTCTGCCCCTTTCCACCAGTTCCTGTAATAAAATTAAATGGTCAGATATATGTCTTCCTGGCACTAAATAGGTCTGTGTTAGTGAAATCACTTCTTGTGCTACGAGTAGTAATCTTTTTCCTTCAATTTTAGTTAACATTTTAAAGTCAGTGTTTAAGAGACTAATGGGTCTCCAATTTTGTAAATAGGTCCTGTCTCCTTTTTTATATAAATAAACACTCCTTTGTTCATGTCTAAAGGTATATGATCATTTGAGAGAATGTTATTATATACAGTACTGTTGTTAGTTCGATTATTAATTCATTTCCTATGACTTTATATATTTCATTAGGAAGCCCACCTGGTCCTGGGGTTTACCCATTAGCCAAGGAGGTAACTGCTTCTTGTACTTCTGACTGTTGTGTGGGTTGTGACACTTTCTCCAACATTTCTTTACTTACTACTGGTATGGAAGATACATTAAAGAATGCTTTTTAAATTAATTTTATCAGAAGGTAGAGGTGTGTACATTTTACTTGTATATCCAGTGACAGTACACAAAATATAATTTTTTGTTGTGACTAGCTGATCATCCTCAACTCTTATACTGTACATGTCATTTCTTTCTTCAGAATTTGTGTATAACAGTTGTCAGAAGGGCATATTACTTATTTTGAACCCTGTGTGCCAAACTGTTGCTGGTAGTATAGAGCTTTAGATTTTTAGGTGTGAAATTCCATTAACTCCTTTTTAATTTTGCTGATTTGTTCCATTATATTCTGCCCTGTCTCGTGAGAAATGGAAAGTAGTTGTTGAAAATGTTTTCTATTTCTTAGGTATGTTAAATATTTTAATTACTCTGTGATCTACTTAAATGTTTCAATAATTTTTTGTATTTCATATTTAGTATCTTCCCACCACAACGAAGGGTTTTCAAATAGAATACATGCCGACTTTCTGGCCCGCATTAACTCTAATAATGCTTGGGAGATAAAGTTTTCATGCAGCAAGGAGACATTAAATTTCCAAATCCCTGTTCCCTTGTTAAATATGGGCTTTCACCCTATCTGAATAGATAACATATCATGGTCAGTGAATTCTGCAAGTTGTACATTGGCTGACAGAGTGTGCATACCTATAGAGGTAAAGAAATAGTCAACCATTGTTGCCAGATATCCATTATGAAATGTGGGTGTGGTCTTTTTGGTGTGGAAGAAATACACATCCCGAAGCCTTGCTTTACTGACCATATGTTGCAGCATATTGGAATCACAGTAGATGTTGATTGTTTTAGCGGTGGCACTTTTATCTTTTAAGGGCAGGCTACAGTTGAAATCTCCTGCAAACACTACCTGGTGGGCTGTATATAAAAAGGGCTGTATTTGTTTAAAAATCTCAAATCTTGCTGCTTTTGACTGTGGTGTATACAAATTAAGTAACCTATATACCGTCTGAAAAATACGTACATCCATTATCAATACTCTACCAGGTACTAATTCAATCAGCTTTATGACTGAAACCTCAGGCATCCAGAATAATATTCCCACCCCAGAACATGGTTCTTGTCCTATAGACCAAAAAGAGGGTCCTAGGAACCATGATTCTGAAGCCACTTGTATCTCTTGTAGATCATGCAATCGTATATCCTGTTCTTGTATTGTGTTCTTTATGTTTTGTTTTCATTCGTGTCTTCCTTTTTTGTGGCCCAAGGGGTCTAGCATGGAATTCAGTATCTATGGTTCCTTCGGGCAGTGAGGATACCACTGAGGAGGTGTCAGACTCCTCATCCATATGCTCTGATTGTAAAATGTCATACTTGTTGGATAGTGTGATAGCATCTTCTTTTCCTCTAGTTTTGGGGGGGGGTTACTTTTCGATTTTTGTCTGGTATGCATATGTTCCATTTCAGGCCTTGGGTTGGGAGGGGGCATGTTGCCCTTAAGTATGGAAGCTCCTGTCTCAGGTTCTGCCTGTTGTATTATGTCTGCAGTAGGCAAATTACTGGTTGAAGCACTCGGGCTTCCATGGGGAAGGTTTTGGTCCGCACTCGTGTCATTACTGTGGGGATTATGTACGGGGGGGGGGACGGCACCGAGTCCTGACTTCTCACCCAAAAGCTGCTGCCTTCGGCTACTCAATTTGTTTTCCTGCGCTAACGTAATCAGTGGCCTTTGTTCTTGCCCATTGCTTGATCCAAAGTATTGTGCGCTGCCCCCTGGCAGTTTTGGAAAGTGTGGCCTCTTTCCTCACAAAGGTTGCATTTACTTTCATTAATACATTGGGCTCCTGTATGTCCTAATTCCCCATACACAGTACACTTTGCTTTATCACATATACTACTTAAATGTAAGGTAGAACCACACCTGTAACACGTTTTAGGCTGGCCGGGATAGAACAGTACCCCTCTATCCTGGCCCCCCACCAAAAAAAAAAAGAGTTAGGCAAGTGGATTACACCTGTGTCATTTGTCTTAAGCATGACTTACTTTCCAACCCCCAATATGTTTTCAGAGTCCAGTATTGCTTTGGGTCCTTAATCACAGTGCATCTTTGCTTGAGACAGTTAATCATGCATACTGACGCTTTCATTTCTGAGTAGCACTGTAATGACATTCTGAATAGGTTTTGTCAGAGGGATGATAATGAAGTGGGCCCATAGTGGAGTTTTCTTCAGAGAACTGTATTTGATCCAGAATCTGTCCAGTCCATTCAAAGTTTTGAAACTTATGTCAAATATTGTTTCACCAGATATGTGAATAAGGGCATATATGTCATTTGCAAAGAATTTCATTGAGTCTTTCAATAATGTTCATGCTACAGATATTCTATCAGGTGGATCTGGCATACCCCCATTGTAGGACAATAGTACTGCATTGTGTCTTTTGGCTGGTAATATAGGCGTTTTGAATAGGGAAGCAAATGGTCTTTCATTTGTTCTGTTGATCAAGAGGTTGCTGTGGAATATCTGGTTCCATGCTGGGGCATCCCCCAATTTGAGATTTTTGTGAAAGTGTTACAGGCCTTTCATTACTAGGTAATTGTAACTGTGGATTCTGTGTGAGCGTCAGTTCCTGACGTACCTCAATATTCAGTTCAATAGAGTTGTTAGGCACAGAAGTAACAGTTCTTTTCTGGATGTCTATCATGCTGGGCATTTTAATAGGAGAGGCATCCGATTTCCATTGTTCCAAGTTTACATCTTGTTCCCATCTGGCTGCTTGTAATGTCACAGACACCGGCCATTCTTGCTCTAGAGGAGGCTCGTTTTTTTCGGGTCGTATTAGGCCCAGTCCCTCAGGACCAATTTGAGCCATTCCTGACATTTCTCCTGAAACAATGTCCGTTTCTACATTCAAGTCAATAGTCCATTTCTCTTGCCTTGAGATTTTTTCAGCATTTTCAACTTCCACCTCCCAACTCGTTGATGGTTCTTTTGATGCTGCCACATCAGCAGCACTCAGCTGTGGACTTTTGACAGGCCGTTTCCATCTGTCAGCCTCAAGCTTTTGCAATTATTTCTGTAGCTTCATCTTTTTTTTATAAAATACAGTCTTTCCTCCGATTCTATTTGTTTCTCTAATTCAGTAGTCACCATACAAATTACTTCTGACTGCTCCTGTTCCATGTCCATGTCATTAGGTGAAAGATAATAAAATCAGAGGTTTGAGTCCATATATTTTTCTTCCCAGATTTTCTGGTAAGCTCTTCAAGCGTTCAGCACTAGCGTTTTCAACTGGCGATTTTTCTGGTATATCCATATTCTGCATTGTGAGAGAAGAAACTCTCTCTCCTATCTCAATCTGCTCTGCATGCCAAGACAACAGCAGTGCCCCATACCACAATAGTAGGGGAATTTCCCCGGCGTCCTGGCCAAATTTCCCCCCATTCACTAAAAATGCCACCAACAGTTTAATCTGGTTCAGGGTCAATTGGCATTCATCTGTGTCCCCTCTCCCAGGTTGTGCCTGAAAATAGGCAGAATCTGTCTAGTGCACTTACCTGGTCAACATAAATTAAATAAATATTATAAATCTGAAACGCTCTTGACTATGTTTTTTCTTATCAGACAACCATAGCTTTTGTAAACTGACCTCAATATTTTTCAAAATTTCAATATGTGCCACATATCTCTGTTGTGTGACCCAATTGCATCGTACCTGCCATAAATAATATCTTATGATAGTCCTTAGTACATATAATGTTTCTATACATTAGTTCCCCAGTTTCTAAGTTACCAAAGACTAAAAAAAAAATAAAAAGTCTCCATAAAATAATGCTGCACAGGGTTTTAAATAATTGATTAGCAGTTTTTTTTTCTTGGGACAATACTAATTGTACAGAAAGTATTTATATAGGTCTTCTAGAAGTTATATGTTTGTTAAACACAGTGAGGCAAGTGCTGTGCATTTTCACAATGTTTTAGCACTTTTATGAGCAAAACGCTAATCAATTTTTAGAGTTAAATAAAACCCTGCTGCATAAGACAAGCTTTCAAACAGAGGCTTCTCCCATTTATTTTGCCAGATAAGACCAAAAACTTTTTGTGAATGGACAATCTAAAAATAAGTGCTTCTGGGTCTCTAATATTTGTATGCAATTGTCTTTTAGGCAGTATCTTTCCTGGATCTGCTTATGTTTGTTGTTATTTCTGACTGGTATCCTGCCACGTAGCCCTAACCAAACTTTATCCCACACAAAGTCAGGTATCCTTTTTAGAGTCTAACATATTCAAATTCAATTGCAATTTCTCCTGGACAATCAGCTAAATAGATGTCCTCTCTTCTTTCTTGCAGTATTATATGTGTATAAACCTCTTTGCGAGATTTACTGGATAATAATTCAATAGTAAAGTTCCACTTAATTACTTGTTTAACTTGCTCTAAGGCATGGCCTGGGATATTCTGTATTCTGAGTAGCCCTCCTGATTTTTTTTGTGCCCAAGCAGTAAAGCAAGGAGTAATCCATTGTAGCACCATATCCCTCCATATCTTATTTCCAGGCTTCAGAGTGATCCCTAAGTTATATGCCAAAAAGATACTGCAATAGAAGGCTATTGGATTTTTCATGGACAAACCACCTTCTTTAATCGGCCTATATTTGATCTCCCGTTTAACGGAATTTAGCTGGCTGCCCCACAGGGCTTGAAAAAATATGCTGCACAAAGAAGTATGTAGTGTCCGAGGAGGAGGAGGAGGAAAAATATAGCTAATGTTTAAGAAAATTGGCAGCAATAATATTTTAATCAAGACCACCCTTTTTTTCTTTGATATCTGTCTCCCCTTCCATGAATTAACCAATTTAGAAGCCTTATTTATACACCTCTCCCAGTTCTGTGTAGCCATTTCATCTTTGCCAAAGGTTAGGCCCCAATATGTTAATAGTGTCCTGTGTAATGTCAATGCCCACAAAAGTGTGTGCTTCTAATGTGGATATTTCTCCTAAGTAGAGCCCACTACATTTAGAGTAATTAATCCTAGACCCAGCCCATTCTGAAAAGGTTTGAAAGCAGTCTCTTAATGAATCTTCTGTAGTTTTTTTATCTATACATAGTAAGATATCGTCCGCATAGGCTAATGCATTTATAGTAGAAGCAGTTGGTGTCACAGTGAGCCCATTAATGTTGTTCCTCTGTTCTAGGTTTCTTAAAAACACATCTAAACAAAATACATATAAAAGGGGGCTCGGGGGCATCCATCCCAGCCTAACACCTTATAGACTCTAATGTCTTTCCCCTTTCCAACCATTTATGTTTGGTGTGAGCACACCATTTTTATACATTAATTTGTTTCAACCTTTGAACTCCTGTGGGATACCATAGGCTGCTAATACTTGAGCTTGGTACATTCAGCAGACTAGACCAGAGTTTGATTCTCACAACCTCCACTTGCATACTGCGTGACTCTGAGCAAGTCACTTAACTGCCCAGTGCTCCCAGATCGTTCCTGAAAACAGGCACTTGTGCCTAGTGGGCCTTACCCAGTTACCAAAGACTAAAATAAAATAAATAAAACATTGTACAAAAAATTGTGTGAAAGCATGTCAGATGTCTTCTCCTGGTCAATACCCAGCAGAAAACCGTGTGATCCTTTTAGTGTTGCCTGATGAAGTAGTTCCCTATCCATTATAAGGCTGTCTGTCTGTTTCCTGGAAGGTATTGCACATGTCTGTGCAGGACTAATAATAGAGTCTGCTACTGATGTTAGTCTGTTTAGTAGGATTTTACTTAAGATTTTCAAGTCGGTGTTTAGGAGGCTGAGATGTCTCCAATTTTTAAGGTATGTTCTGTCTCCTTTCTTATATAACAAAATCAATGAGGCAAAATTCATTGACTTAGAGAGGGACCCTGCTTGTAACATACTATTATACACTACAGCCAGAACCAAAACCAAATCTTCTTGGAACATTTTGTAAAATTCTGCACGAATGCAGTCTGTGCCCAGGGCTGATCCGTTTTTAAGGCTCTGTATGGCACAGCGTACTTTGGCATCAGTGATTTGTGCTGTTAAAACCTGCTGGTCATCCAATGACATTTGTGGTAATCTTGTTAGGGTCTGAAAGTCATCTCTAACTCGAGGAGCTTCAGAAAACAGGTGTGTGTAAAAGGTATCTACTTGTTTTAGAATACCCTCTGGTGTGGTGGTTACCTCTCCACATTCTGTCCTGACCTGAGTAATAACACTATGCTCCACCCTGCCCCTACATTCTTTAAAGGGGTCCATTGAACCCTTTTGCAACCCAGTCCCAAATCTCATTTCTTGTTCCAGAGACGTAGCCCTGTCATATTGCATGGCAAACATTTTCTCTTGAATGTCGGAGATTTTTTTGCTGTCATCTGTTTTGTATAATTCTGTTTGGTAAATATAAGACTATATTTACTGGAGGCTAAACCTATAGCTTTCCTTTGAAAAAAAGCAGCCCAAGTCTGTTTAGTTTCCTCCCACCAGGTGGCAGCATCGTCACAGAGTGCAACTACAGAAAGCCTAGCTTTCCTTTCTTCTTTCCAGGCTTGCTGTATATGTGCCTCTGTTAATAAGGAGATCCAGAAACAAATGATTTGATACCTTTTATTGGACCAACATGGATGTTACAGAAAAGAACAAATAAGGATGTTAATAAGGATGTATTCAGTTTTCAAGGATTCTTTTTACATCGAGGGACATGTCCCTAGCCAACAGTTAATGTAATAGATTTATGACAGCTTAATCTGGTTCAAGGTCAGTTGACATTCATCTGTATCCCCTTCCCCCGGGTCATGCCTGAAAATAGGCAGGATTTGTCTAGTGCACTTACCCGGTCAATAAAAAATAAATAAAAAATGATCTGAAAATTCTCTAGCCTGTGTACCTACTGTGACAATACGCAGTACTGAAGAGCAAAATATGAAGTCTATCCTGGTGGAAAGTGCCCCTCTAAAAATATGTATTACCTCCTGGTGGAAAGACTATTCAATATGAATCCTGCAGCTGTGCATCAGTGATTATGTGTAGCATTGCAATGGAATCGCAAAACAGTTTATTTGTTTTAAGCCCTATCTGATCTCCCTAATCCACAATTAAAGTCACCCGCTCAAATTAGTAACCTGGAAGTGTGTAAATATGGCTGAACTGACTTAAATAAGGTCACCCTTTCAGCTTTAGTTTGCAGAGCATAAATAGATATTATCCTAAATCTTTCTGAGTGGCAAGTAATATCTGTCATGAGGGCCCGGCCAGGTTCTATATCTACCAACTTGGAAACAGAAAAATTAAAGTTTCCTAGCAGAATGCCCAGCCAGTCACACAAATCAGGCCCTATAGACCAGAATGAGGGCCCTTTGGTGGTCCAAAGCTTTTTAGCGTGCTGCAATTCAAAATGGGATTTAATGATTTTTTTGTTTAACTTTCTATTTATGCTCCCCCTGCCCTCTAGACTCTGCCGCCTCAGGAGTCACCAATTGCATCTGCCCAGCCTCACCTTACCTGCACCGTGGTATTCCCTCCATGTAGCCTCAGATTACCACTCGGGCGGGGACAGAGATGGGGCGCTACACCCCTGAACTACGTCCATTCATCAGGGCACCGGACTGGGACAGGCAGGTGGGCTTGTAGGGTCTGCGCTAGGGTGCTCCATCTTCCAGGAGTCTAGAGGGCAATTTTCTGCTGTTCTGTGCTTGGCGTGCATCCCCGATGTCAAGGTGCCCCTGCCGATGTCTGCCATGCACTTCCCCCTCACTGTATGACAAGGAGCGTGCTGTACAGCAGGCCTCCGCCAGAGGGCAATCAAGCTGTGAGCCATGGGTTCCTCTCCCTCCTGGGAGAGGAGAGCTGTCCTCCAGATGCTCAATCCTCTCCCTCCCCTGCCGAGACTCCTGGCGGCCCGAACTCATTCCCAAACCCGCGTCGCTGGCGTAGTGCGAGGTGTGGCGTCCAGCACCTCAACCCTCAGCGCCACCGAGCCGGCCAGGATTTAATTCTAATGTCTTGAATACAGACTATGTCACATTGTCCTGCTGCAAGGTATTTAACACTGCTACCATTTTGCAATTGCTCTTTATACTATTGACATTAACAAAGGCTATTTTAAGCTGGCTTTGCATGAAAAACAGAGAAAAAGGGTACACCAAAAATAATGGGCTTATTACCATACTCCTCTATCAAGAGTTTTTACTGCACCTTCTGCACCTTGTTCTTTGCAATTTGGTTTCAGTGTCTCCATCCCCCTCAGTGTCAGAGGTAACTTCATTCGAGAAAGAGGTAGCTGAGGAAGTGTCTGATGCCTCTTCCCCAGAGTCTTCCTCTTGACTATTCTTGCTTACAAGGGAAAACGTGTTGCCCAATTTCAAACTTGCTGGGAGTTTCCCTTTCTCTGTTTGTTTTTTCCCCTGAGCTGAGGAGTGAGCCCCTGTGAGTGATCTTCCTGCCCTACTACGTTTCTTCCCTAGTACCTTTTGAAAAGGAATGTCTTGGCTAGGAGGGGGAGGGGGGCATTACCTCTACCCCATCATCTGTTACATTCACGGAGGACTAACTTAGGGGGTCTAATTCATTTCCTAAGGGAACGTCTTGACTTTCTGGTTCTTGTGTACCTTCAGGATTGTCCTCAGTGGGGGTCGGGGCTGGGGGGGAAGGTTGATCTGACTCTGAAGCAGAGCATGCTGCCTGTTTTGCCTGAAGCTGTTGTGCTTTATTAATAAAAGCTTCTTGGGAAGGGCAGTCCTCACGGTTGTGGGAGCCTCAAGGACATTTCGCATAACTGTGTCCAGTATGTTCACAAAGATTGCAGCTAAAAAGATTCAGGCATGATAAAGAGGCATGCCCAAACTCCAAACAATGACCACATCTCGGAGAATCACAGGTTGAACTGAGGTGAGAATGGCTGCCACATTTGAAGCAAGATTTAGGCTGCCCAATGTAAAAGAGTCCCTCTATTCTTCCCCTACAAATGCACTGGCCCACTGTTCGTTGTATACAATTTAACCTTTATTTTCCACCCCCCATTCCAGATCTGCTGGCTATCTAATACTGGGGAAGGTCTGTCTAACACCTCGCATCTCTGTTTAAGCCAAAACAGAATGCCCTCCACATTTTTTATTTATTTAATTTTTTGAAGTCTAGGATAACACCACTTGAGCTCAGAGCTCTTTATATAGGTTCCACATCATGATAACAATACAAACGGAGTGGAACAAATTACAGTGGTAGTGGATACAGCAGATACAACAGGGTAGTCCTTGTTACAGAGGCAGTAAGGATATGGGAAGCGGGGGCTAACAAAACACTTATGGGTATAGGATGCCTGCATAGAGAAAACCAATCAGTTGTCTGCAGAGAAATAGGGTTAGCAGTAGATAAGTGCAAAGAGAGGGGGAGCCCCAAGTGCCAAGACGAGACAAGCGTTATTGCGAGTAATTAAACTGGCGGGAAGGGGTGGGAGGTATGAGGATAGCAGGTGAGGAGGAGGGGGAGCGGTAAGGAGGGAGGAGCAGACTCAGGAGAGGAGTCGGGGTGGGGTAAGGGTGAGAGGGTAGGGGTGAGAGGTCTCAAGGGAGAAATAGAGTTAGGTTGAGGGTGGGGATGGAAAAGAGGGCAAGGAGAGGAGGGAAGGGGGTGGGAGAGCAGGGAATACCAGGGAGAGAGGGAGAGTGACTGTGGGTGACACTTCAGCGGGCTGCATTGCTTGGGGAATTGCTATGCGGTGGACTTTGAAAGCACCTAGCGTAGGCATATGCACAAGATCTGCCTGAAGGGAGTTGAACCAAAGCAGGGCACAGTGTGCAAAAGACCTTTGGCCTTGGGAAATGTGACATTTAGACGTAATGAAGGTCTGACGTTCAGAGTTACATGTGCGCCGCGGGTGATTGCAAGGCACCAGAAGTTGACTAACCCCAGCCGAATGTGTTCCAAGGCTGACATTTTTTGCCAGAAGGCAGGTTTGGAATTTAAACCGAACATTGAGCGGGAGCCATTGTGCATTGGTATACAGGTCACAGGTATGGGTCAGCCTAGGTGCCCCTATGGTTAGCTGACAGGCTTTGTTTAAGGCAGTTTTTAAGTGTCTGAGGGCAGTGTCAGTGGTGGAGCCATAGATAGGCAGGCCATAGTCAATGAGTGAGCCCACCAAGCTGTGGACAGCTATTTTAAGGGCTTCAGGGGTCAGACTCTGCCTATGATGATAGCGCTGCCCAATATGTTTAATGATTGCTTTGGCCGTATTGTCAATGTGGAGAGTGTAGGACAACAGGTTGTCAGTAGTGATCCCAAGGTATTTAAAATGTTGGACCAGATCCAGGGAGGTCCCAACAACATTGTGTATTGATAATGGGTAGCCACGATGCTTGTTTAGGGGGCTGGAGAACAGCATGCTTTAAATTTTTTTATAGTTCATGATTAATTTATGATCTACGAACCACTTTTCAAGATTAGTAAAGTCACTTTGGAGTTGCTGCTCAAGTTCAGTAGGATTTGAGCCATGCGTGAAGACAACTGCGTCATCAACATAAAGTAGAATGCAGCACTGGCTGGCTTGAGGGAGACTATTCAGGAATAAACTGAATAGGCGGGGACCCAGTATAGATCCCTGAGGGACACCCGAGCAGACAGGCTTGCTATCTGAGAGGGTTGAGCCGATTCTGACTTGCTGGTATCTGCAGTCCAGGTAGCTGCAGAACCACGAAACTGCCTCAGGGGCTAGGCCCGTCATGGCAAGTTGCTCAGTTAGGAGGGCATGATTAACAGTATTGAATGCTTTGGTCAGGTCAATAAAGATTGCCCCAGAAAGTTGTCCACAATCAAGAAAATTGTGGATGTGACCCATGAACTCTAAAAGAGCTGTGGTAGTGCTATGCCCAGTTCTAAAGCCATGCTGCCTAGGCAGAGGAGTTTGTACTTGTCAAGGCATTCCACCAGTTGGTCCAAAACTATTCGTTCAAGGGCCTTCGACAGTGGTGGTAGCAAGGAGATTGGTCTGTAGTTCTCTGTAAGGGCACGGTCCCCACCCTTGTGTACAGGAGTGACTATCGCAGCTTTCCATTTTTGAGGGAATACGGCCAATCGAAGTGACAAGTTGAGGATGTAGGTGAATGGGGACAGGACTTCTTCCAATGTGAGTGAGATTAATTTCAGATCAAGGATGCCCCCACTGACTCTCCCCTTACCGAGCACCTTCAAGAGGTATTTCTTTGCACCCCCAATAGAGATGGCCTTGAACCGAAAGAGGGGATACGCAGAGGACTGTGGGCCTACGACGGGGTTGCTAGGATGGAAGAAGTCAGAGGAGAGGACATGACTGAGGTCTGTGAAGGCTAGGTTGAAGGTGTCGGCTATAGTCTTTGGGTCAAGGGTGGGGGAACCATCTACACTGATCATGTCAGGAGCAGTTCTGGGCTCCTTGCCAGTAACCTCTTTTAAGGTTTGTCCAGAATTTACGGCCATCATTCCAGTGTTTGGACAGGGCAGCCTTGTAGTAGAGGTTCTTGGCTATATGGATGGTCCTGGTGCAGCTATTTCTGCCTTGTCTGTACTTTAGTAGGTCCGACTGTTTCCCTGTGGCTCTGGCTATATGCCAGAGAAGATCTCGTTTTTTCATAAGACCTAAGATGTCAGGGCTCATCCAGGGGTTGTAATAGCCCTTGACTTTCTGCTTTTTAATGGGGGCATAGGTATCACAGATAGTACTGAAGAAAATGAAGAGAGGATGAAGTGGTCTGACACACTATCCACATCAGGAGCCCCATACACTGCTGACCAGTTGGCATTCCGGAGATCAGCTCTTAGATGGTCAGCTTGACCGGGCCTGAGGACTCTGTTAGTGACTATTCTGGGAGGGGGTTTGGTGAATTTATTGGTCCAGTTGAACATGACAGGGGAGTAGTCACTGGTATTGTCTGGGAGGACAGAACCATTAGAGGTGTGCTCTGGACGATTGGTGAGTACTCAATCAAGCAGGGCGCTAGCGCCGGTCTGGTAGTTAGTCCGGTTGGGGGCTTCTATGATCTGTGTGAAGTGGGTTGCCTGGATAGCATCCTTGAACTTTTTTGCCTCTGGGGCGAGCCAGTTAACATTAAAGTCACTGAGTAGCATAACCTCGGAGCTTAAGGTTAGGCTACCTAGGCAGTCAATGACGGCTTGGAGACCCTGGGGTGAGTCCTTTGGGGGGGGATGTAGATGGACAGCAGTGTAAGAGACTTGCTATGCACCCCAAGGAGGACCTTAATGGCAAATGCATGTGCAGAGGTCCCTAGACTGGGAAGATTATGTGATAAGCCCTAAAGGCCATCCTTGAGATAGAATGCACAGCCTCCACCTCTTTTAGATAGGCGGTCTTGCATAAAGATCCTGTAGCCAGGGAGGCTCATGTTCACATCAAGAATCTTTGGAGAGAGCCATGTTTCTACAACTGACAGTACATTGGGGTTATGGAGGGCTACCCAAGCTTGGAGGTTACTAAAATTAGCAACTAGACTGTGAATATTTAGAGAGGCAATTGTGAGCATGCCTGACTTGTGGGCACACATCCCCTGGTTGTGTGGAGGGCCTGGATTGGGGTGTATGTTACCTGAGAGGAGAAGCAGCAGAAAGAAACATAGAATTTGACGGCAGATAAGGACCGCTTGGCCCACCTAGTCTGCCCATTTCCCTACCTAACAGATAAGCTGCATATCCTAGTTAACCAACAGCATACTTCCTCCTACCACCCACTAGAATAGCCTTATGTCTGTCCCATGCATTCTTGAATTCCCCCACTGTTTTTGACTCTATAACCTCCTCAGGAAGGCTGTTCCATGTATCCACAACCCTCTCTGTGAAGAAATACTTCCTCACATTACCTCTGAGCTGTCCCCCCTCCATCTTCAAATTGTGCCCCCTTGTTTTTGCACATCTTTTTTTTCTGAAAGATGCTACCCTCTTGAACTTTGTTGAATCCCTTGAGGTATTTGAAAGTTTCTATCATGTCCCCCCTCTCCCTCCTTTCCTCGAGTCTATACATCTTTAGTTCCTTTACTCTTTCTTCATATGTCTTCTGATGCAGACCCTGCATCATTTTGGTTGCCCTCCTCTGGACGGCTAGTCTTTCACTCGTTACGGAACATAACTGTGATGTATTTAATCGAAGGCTTCGTAAGAGGGATGGCCATGTAGGGAATCCAAAGAGGTGAATTCTTAAGTGTCTGGTATTGGGCCCAGAATCTATCCAGGCTTGCAATGGTGTTAAAACTGATGTCAAAATTCTCATTGCCCAGATGAATAAGGGGAAAAACCTCAGACCAAAAAAAATGCATCGAACCTGTCAATAACTGCTTTGCTATGTACAATCTGTCAGGTGGATTTTCCATCCTCCCTTTAAATATCAACCTAACAGCATTTCTACCGGGGAGGGGGCGGGGAGCTGGTTCCCTTAGGCTCAAATAAGTCTGATAACCTAAACACAAGATCAAGCCATGCCTTTTGTACAGGATCCTGTGACACACTGTCTGAAGGGACCCATTCTAATGTTTGGGTCATCCTGTTCCTGAACAGTTTGTGGAGTCATAGTGTTAATTCCACTTTGAATTGATTTGAGCACTCACGTTGGGGCCCAAGTTTACATTTTCAACAATGTCTGATGCCTGCACTGGTGCCATTTGCTCCTGTAAAGTATCGGTGTCTTGCACTTGCTGTCAGTAGCGGTGGACGTCTGCATCAGCCGGATCCAGCAACCACTTACCAGCTGAGTCCTGAGCCATCCTGCTCCCGATAATGCTCTTTCTGGAGATCAGGTGGGTTCCGCTTCACTGCGGCATTGAGCAGCATTGTTACTGTTAAGCAAGATGCTCTGTTGCCTCTCATTATGTTGAGAAACCGCTCTGGGAATTTCAGCTGTCGCATCAGATATTTGAATGCTGTTTGTGCCTGCATTCTCTTTGACAATGTTCGGCTTATCTGCTTTCCGGGTCCATACATATTTTGGAGGGACAAAGATTTTGCTTTGTAGGGACAGCTCTTGGCATTCGGCATCCTGCCGATTTAGAACTGCCAACCGGGTGGCTATTCCCCATGGAATTCACACAGTCAGAGGCCTTTAAAGCTCCGACGTCAGTGTCTTTTTGCAGCAATTCTGATGAGTCATTACCCTTTGAAGTTTGACATGCACTGTGCAGCACTGACAGTTCCAAACGCAGCACTTGCTGCTGTAGCTTACAATTTTGCTCAGTTCTAAACAGCTCTTTTAACCGTTGTTCTTTTGTACCAATACTATTTTCAGCATTCTCATTACTTGTTCCTTGTACCCGAGAGGTGCTAGGCTGCAATTCTTTTTGCTGTCTCAAGTCCAATTCAGTATCGAAGTATGCCTCAGGGACCTCTTCTTCCATAAATTCAACTGATTCCGCCATGTTAGCCTCTAGAAAATTAGGAACAGAGGAGGAGGCATTTCCCCTGGCTCTACAGTCTGCTGTCCACCTCTTCCTGGATCTCCAGAGTCGGCCATCTTGGAAATGGCTGAGAAGTCCCCCTACAGTAGAGTAGGGGAATTTTCCCAGTGTCCTGGCCAAATTTCCCCCCAGTCACTAAAAATACCACCAACAACTTAATCTGGTTCAAGGTCAGTTGGCATTCATCTGTATCCCCTCCCCCAGGTCGTGCCTGAAAATAGACAGACTCTGTCTAGTGCACTTAGCTGGTCAACAAAAATTAAATAAATGAATATTAGAAATCGTCCGGGTATTAACACACAGTCGTGTCCTCCAGCATAGAAAACTGTACCATGCATTGGCTGTAACCTGGACAGAATCAAAACATGGAAATAAAGTAAAGAGTTACATATATGAACAGAGAGAAGGATGATGGAGAAAACAGAAATGAGAGAGAGTGCCAAGAAACTAAATAAAAAGAAACACATAATGGCGAGTATAGAAGTAAGGGGCAAAAACAGAAAGAAGACCAGAAGAGGAACAGAAAGCAGAGAAAGAAGACAAAGTACAGGTACATAGAAAAGAAAGATCCAGGACGCATAACAGAGAAAAATGACATAACACCAATAATGGAGGGGAGGAGACCAGAAGGAGAACAATGTTGTGTGTGAACTGGGGTTGTGTACAGGCCTCCAGACCGGGGGAGGACATAGACACATTACTGTTAGAAGATATACAAAACATGACAGCTAAAGGGAAGGTTCTGATAATCTGGCACTTGGGTTAATATCCCAATACTGACACTGTAGTGCAGCATGAGAGGGGTGCTGCACTTCTGAGGTGCCGTCTTTCGGATGAGATGTTAAACCGTGGTCCCATCTGCCTGGATTGGTGGTAGTTCAGGTGGATGTTAAAGATCCCATGGCACTTATCAAAAAGAGTAGGGGAAATTTTTATTCAATATTCAAAAGCAAAATACAAATTAACACATCATCACAATCTATAATAACAAGGAAAACACATAGAAAACTTATTTTTGGCTCAAAAAAATAAGAAAAAAAAAACATGAGGAAAAAAAAAACCTTTACAAACAGTAATTCAGGATAACTAACCCTTCTTTCTTTTCCATATCCCAAGAGATACAAAAATATACCATCACCAAAATAAATCAATACAAAAAAAATTTCTACCCACCACCTACCATATTTCACCTTATACTTTTTTCATCTAGCAAGAAAACCCTTCTCTACTTCAAAGCCCCCTACCCCACCCAATCAACATTCTTCCATAATTTCTCAAGTATGTCTTGCCCTAGGGTACGTTTTTCATATTCATAAATACTGTCCAATTCTTGCTGTATTTGAAAAAAAAAAAACATCTTGTTGTTGAACTACTTTACCTTGTAGAAACCTTAGGCATCTCGCCTGCCAAATGGACCATTTTATACATACCAATAAAATATGGACTGTACTGTTTGTCCATTTTGCCCAGGAAGCCAGGATTTGCCCTAGAACCAAAACATCATAATTTATTGATGAAATTAACTTTTCCCCTCCATAAATCTGACAGCAAAGTCCAAAAATCCTGTACATGTAAACAATCAAAAAAAAGATGCTGCATTGTCTCCACAACCCCAGGACAAGTTTTTTCTCCACACTCTCTCTCATCTAACTGCTTATGCTTCTGATTGCTTTTTACTTGCAGTTTCTGATGACCACAGAGCCAAGCAAAATCTTGCATTTTCAAAGGTATTCTTGGATTTATCATTCCTTCCAACAACAAAGTAGTATTAATTGAAGAAGATACCTTAAACACTGGGTTCTCATGATACCAAGTATCCACAATTGTCTTATAAAATACTTTCTTCCCTTTCCCCATACCCCATGCCAAATCTATCTTCCATAGAAACATAGAATTTGACGGCAGATAAGGACCGCTTGGCCCAGCTAGTCTGCCCTTTTTCCTACCTAACAGATAAGCTGCAGATCCTAGTTAACCAACAGCTTACTTCCTCTTACCTCCCACTAGGACTGCCTTATGTCTGTCCCATGCATTCTTGAATTCCTCCACTGTTCTTGACTCCACAACCTCCTCAGGGAGGCTGTTCCATGCATCCACAACCCTCTCTGTGAAAAAATATTTCCTCACATTACCTCTGAGCCGTCCCCCCTCTATCTTCAAATTGTGCCCCCTTGTTCTTGCACATCTCTTTTTCTGAAAGATGCTTTCCCTGTTGGAATTTGTTGATTCCCTTGAGGTACTTGAAAGTTTCTATCATGTCCCCTCTCTCCCTTCTTTCCTCAAGGGTATACATATTAAGCTCCTTTAGTCTTTCTTCGTATGTCTTCTGGTGCAGACCCTGCACCATTTTGGTTGCCCTCCTCTGGACAGCCTCCACTCTGTCTATGTCTTTGCGGAGATGGGGTCTCCAGAACTGCACACAGTACTCCAGATGGGGTTCACCAATTGTCTGTACAGAGGGATAACAACTTCCTGTTTTCTATTATTGATGCCTCTTCCTATGCATCCCAGTATCCCCCCAGCCTTCCTTACTGCCTTCTCACATTGCTTCCAGATTCTAATATAATGGATTGTAGTTTGTACATAACTAGGAAGCATCTGTTCTGCAGGGTGCCATTTCCCTCTCCCCCATGCTTGGAAAAAAGGCTTGCCCCAAAGCTGCATACAAACTTTCCCTATCCCTGATGTCTGTGATAACAAAGGGAGAATGGAGCTAAAAAAAAAAAAATTACCAAATTGGTAAACTAAGGGATGTAACATATTCAAACCTCCATCTTTCCTTACTCTATATGTGTGATTTCTTTTAACTGGATTCAACCTACTACCCCATAGGAACTGAAAAAACAAACTCAAAACATTTGTGTGCATATTGTATGGCAAGGGAAGTACATGAGATACATACAAAATAATAGGCGCTATGTATGCTCTCAAAAGATACACCCTCTGTTTCCTCAACATTTTCCAAGATAACCATGCCTGTACTTTAAGTTTTGCTTTGTCATAAACCTTGTTCCAGTTTTGAATTTCTGACTCCTTTGTACCAAAATATATACCTAAAATTTTCATTTGATCCTTTGTCATCGGAATTGGAAAATCTTTTATCTCTTTACTATTCCCTAATATCAATACAATACTTTTATTCATATTAACTCTAATGCCAGTTGTGTTATAAACCTCTTGCACCATCGTCAACATTTTTGCTCCTAATTTTCCATCAGTTACTGTAAAAACACAATCATCTGCATATGCTGACACTTTTTGAAATTCTTACCCATCTTTGTTCTTTATGGCTCTAATGTCCCTGGTTTGCCCAATTCTCCATAATAAAGGGTCCAAACCAAAGACATACAATAAGGGGCTCATTGGGCAATCTTGTTTTACCCCATTTTTTAAATAAATCGGGACTCCTAAAAAAACATTCACCAAAGGTACAACTTGTGCCTCTTTATACAACACCTTCACTATCTCTATAAATCCTTGAGGGACCCCATAATGGTGCAATACTCCCCAAAGGTATTCCTGCCTAATTGTATCGAAAGCAGTTTCCTGATCTATAGACATTAAATACCCACTTAAATGCTTCCCTAAACTTTGTTCCACAATTTCCCTAATAAATACCAGATTTTGTACAACATTCCTACCTGGGACTGCACAAGTCTGCTCCTGGACAATTATTTTCTGTGCTATATGTGCCAATCTTTTCATAAGTACTTTTGCAAGTATTTTGTAATCAGTGTTTAGTAATGTTAAAGGCCTCCAATTCTTTAATTCATGTGGATCCCCTTTTTTAAAGAGAAAAAACATCATTCCCAATTGCATCAAGGGGGCAAGCCTTCTTTCTTCCCAAATGGCATTGTAAAGCACTTCTAGACAGGAAACCACTATCTCAATATAATGCTTATAAAAGTCATTCGGTATCCCATCCCATCCAGGAGCCGTCTTGGCAGATAATTGTACAATAGCATCCCGAATTTCCAATCCCAAAATGAGAGCAATCAACCCTTCCTTCTCCTCCCTTGACAAACCCGGTACTTCTATTCCTGTAAGAAAATCTTGACTTTCCTTCCTTTCTTTCTCAAAAGTATCTACCATATGCTGTTGAATAATAAGCATCATATCTTGATTATTATCTTTTAAAATCCCTTGTCTGTCTCTAAGACCTGACATAGTCACCTTTTGTACCCCTTGTACCCCTCCCTCATACGGGTTTACTTTCTCTTTTGTACCTTGTGTCCTATATTTTTGTTGAGTTGCCATTTTCTTTACTGATTCCTGTAAATACTGTCTCATCTGACTTTTTACCTTCTGTATCCTTGCTATCTTTCGCTCTCTGTCCCCCAACCCGGTGTTAGGATTTGTAAATATTTCGCCCTTTGTCCTAAATATGCGATATATCTAACCTTAGCTTGTCTTTTTGTATAGGTTCCATACCAATCCTGCAAATCCCTCTTTATGTCCTCCCACCATTCTTTTTTTTTTTTTTAAATTCTTTATTTTTCCTCCCCGGGCTGCCCGCCGCCCGATATTGTCTGCCGGTCACGGACCGAACTCCCACTCCTCAATCAACCACGAGCCCTCCGGCCCGTGCTTACTCCCAGGGCGGGACTGTGGCACTCCCGGTGCATGCAGTGATCGCGAATAGGTCGGAGGCTGGCCTGAGGAGCTAATTAAGCCGCGTGGCGGGCTTCATGGGCGGCAGGCAGCTGTCTTCTTCCTGGTTTCCGAGGAGGCGGGGTCGTGCAATGGCGCTAGCATGCCCGCCTCCTAAGCGTGCTAGCGCAGGCGGCTGCGCGACTTCCTGGCCTCCGCCAGTCGCCCAATGCTCGGGCACTTTCCCCACCTCCCCGGAGAAGGAGGCAGTCCATGGGACACTCCATCCATCTCCCCCCGGCCAGCCCTCCAGCGATCCAGGTCCGTTCCCGAACCCAGGTCGCCGGCGTCGCATGCGGAAATCCAACCGCTGCGCCGACAGGCCGGCTCTCCCACCATTCTATTGGACTCTCGTACATAAAACATATATCCTTTCTTGCCTGAAATAACTCTCTTATGGATTTTTCTACTGTAGCATCCTGCAACTTAGAAATGTTCATTTTCCAACAACCCCTCCCTACCATTAATTTTTGTCTCTCTCCTAATCTTAGAACAACTACCAGATGGTCTGAGGTTTCCAAAAGCAACACCTCCACCCGCTGACAAGTCATTCTTGCTGATATTAGCCAAAAATCTATCCTAGTAGACAACTTTCCTTTAAAAAAGGTATGTTTTGGTTCCTGTTGCATGATGTCATATACGTCTCTTATATTATTTCTATGCATAATTGCTAACAAAGTATTGGTATCACAGAAAATCTTCTGCGTAACCCTTCCCCAATCTCTATATGAGAGCCCACAATTAAAATCCCCTTCCCCACAATACCAATTTCGATGTGTTCAAGTAGGGCTCTACCTGTCTGAACACTTCAGACCTTTGTGCTTTAGTCTGTGGTGCATATGTTTATGATCTGAAAAACTTCTTTCTGTAGGATCACATCTACAACCATGGTCCTCCCTGGTATTATATCATATACATGTAGCACCTGAACACTTGCTTTAAAAAGCACCCCTATCCCAGAGCACTGCTCCTCTCCTACTGACCAATACGAGACACCCCACCTCCAATCTTTCTGCGCAATTTGTATTTCTGCTAAAGAATGTAGTCGAGTGTCTTGTAATAAGATAACTTGCCCACCCCAAATGCTGAGACTCAAAAAAGTACTCTGCCTCCTCTCATAGGCCTTTATACTATTAACATTAACTGTACAAAAAGAAATAGCCATAAACACCTTATAAAGAAAGTTTAGAAAATATCCACTATTCTTCATCATTTCTTTTTCCTTTTCCTAGTTTTCAGTTTTTCCAAAAGGCTGAACTCTGAAACTCCATCCGCTTGAGATGAGGCTACTGAGGAAAGATCTGATTCACAGCCATCCTCCTCCACCCCCTCCTCGAACAATAGAGCATACGAATTCTGTACTGCTACTTCCTCCATCTTTTTTGCTTGTATCGAGGCAGCTGTTATTAGCTTTCCTGCCTTGGATCTAGTTACCCTCTGAAAATCTGTTTTTTTTCCTGTACTGGGGGGTGGAGCATAGAAACACCTTCTTCTCCCATGCCTTCTACCTGATCTACCTCCTTTACTACTTCTACTTCCTCCTCTATACTCAATTCCCCACCACCATCATTTACATCCTTTTGGATATTTCCCTCTAGATGCTTGTCACCCACATTTTCCTCAATCACAACTTCCCCTATCTTTCTTGGAACCCTTTGTGTTAACGGAGTTCTAACAGGAACCTTTGTCAGCAACTCCACCATCCTCATTTTTTCTTTTTGTGCTGTAGTTACGTATATATCCTGCTTTGCTCTAACAGTACTGTCTACATTGTTATGTGAGGTCCATGAGCAAGTACGGAAAGAGTGTCCCTGTTCCTCACATAAATTACATTTCAGTGGTTGCCGACAATGAGCCCCTACATGCCCCAAATCCCCACACAATCCACATTTTTATCACATACATTGTTTAGGTGTCCCACATCTCCGCATTTAAAACAAGCCCTTGGTTGCCCAGGATAGAAAATCACGCCCCTATCCCGGCCCAGAAAAAAACAATTAGGTAGGTGGTTAGTCTGACCATTCACTAACTTCAATACCACTTGATATTTCCATCCCCCCGTCCACAACTGCTCTTCATCTAAGATAGGTTCAGGAAAACCTTTAATAGTACAATGCTGCTGTAACCAGTATGTAATATCCACAATGTTTACCCCTTCATTACGAAAAAGGACCGTAATTTTTTTTGTCAGGGGTTTTGTTAGCGGTATTGCCAAAAAAGGCCTCCACAAGGGTGAAAGTTTCATCAACCAGTATTGTTTCCAAAACCTTTCCAACCCTGCAGGATGTTTAAAGCTGACATCAAATATCACATCTCCTGGCACATGTATTAAAGCGTAAATCTCATATGCATAATACTTCATGCTGTCTTTCAACAAAACTCTACCCACAAATTTCCTGTCTGGAATTGTATCGACATCACCCCTATATTTTAATCGTACAGCGTTTCTTCTTTCTGCTGGTTCCATCAACGGGCCTTTATCAGCCGGGAAATAAATGTTCAGACACCTACCCATGCCATACTTTATCAGCATTAGCCACCAGAGAATCATACCTGGACACATCCATAGAAGTGGTTCTCTGGCGCACCACCTCTTGTCCTTTCCCATTTCCTTCCATTAAGTCATTTAGACCTTCCGATTCTTGATCCCTAATAATCTGTAACAAAGGGTGAGGATCATCTTGCTGTGGCAACATTTCCTCTTCTGCAGGGGAGAGCTGTCCCGGGGCTAATGAGGGAGTTACTGTAACCTCAGGAAGAGCGGTAGAAGAGGGGGGTTTCTTCTAAAATACTAGAGCTTGTAGAAAAGGTGTCTCTATAAATATTTGCATCCCACCCATTCCCTGTAGGGCTTTTCACCCATCCTGCAGCTTGCAAGGCTGTTGTTACCCAGTCATCTGGGTCTTTTCCTCCTTGCAATTGATCTTGCCCCTGCCTGGGCCCATCCACAACTTGGCTCTGTGGTCTTCTGTTTTTTCCCCCTTCCTTTAAAGTTCTCTTCGGGCCTCCTACTGAGGACCCAATTGTAAATTTTACAGCTGGTAATCCGATTTGGTTAAGAACAGCAGGAACACTACCTGTGTCTGCCGTTTGTTTTGTCCTGATGTCCATTTCCCTCTCCTCTAGCCCCAAAATTTCTGCTAGCTGCTTCCAAGTTCCATCTCTTCCTGCCTCTCGATTTTCCCCCTTTTTGCCTGCATCTTCTGATTGCCTACAAACATCATTTCGACTCACCCTCTCCTCACTTGTCTTCTCTCTGTCTTCCACGTCTGTCTCCATGTTGTCAACCTGCTTTTCCATTTCCTGCTCTACTGCTAACTCCTTCCTACATTTTTGTGCCTCCTGTAAACGCAGCCTCGCTGCCTGATAACATTGTTCCATTTCCTCAACTTGTAGTTCCAAAACTTGTTCTGTATCGTACTCTTCATGCTCATTTCCGTGCTGCTGCACCTGGACTCGAGAAACCGCGTCCCCCGGTAATTTCTCTGCATCTTCTTTTGCCTCCATTGGAAATAATACATCCTTACTCCACGTTTCCTCAGCATTGGTCTCCATTGCAAATTTTCAAGCGAGCCAAGGAGGAGACCCACTCCTTGGCCTCCTGCACGTCCTCCTCAAGCAAAGCTCCAGACGCCACTGACCAGTAACGCTGTTCAGCCACACAGCACCCTCTGCCTCCAAAGAGTAGGGGAATTTCCTTGGTGTCCTGGCCAAATTTCCCTCATTCACTAAAAATACCACCAACAGCTTAATCTGGTTCAAGGTCAGTTGGCATTCATCTGTATACCCCTCCCCTGGGTCATGCCTGAAAATAGGCAGGATTTGTCTAGTGCATTTACCCGGTCAACAAAAACTAAATAAAATAAATAATGGGAGGCTTCAACATGCCAGATACAGATTGGTCAATACCAGCAGGAACATCTGCCAGAACTAGACACATAGTGGATACCCTGCAGGGGGAGGGCCTCAAACAACTGGTACAACAACCCACAAGAGACAGGGCTATCCTAGATCTAGTACTGACTAACAGGTAAAGGATCTCAGATCTCCAGGTAGAATGTCACTTGGGGGCCAGTGACCATCACATGGTATGGTTCAATTTGACCATTAGAACTAAATCATTCCATTCCAAGGCAAAAATATGGGACTTCAGAGGAGCTGACTTTGATAAGATGGCCAACAGAGTTAAGCTAGCCCTGGCAAAAATAAATACAGGTGAGGGAGTACAGGCAAAGTGGGCAAGCATTAAGGATGCAATACTTGAAGCAACATCCCATTGTGTTAGAGAGAAAAGGAAGCACAAAAGAAGAAGGAAACCACTTTGGTTATCAAAAACAGTAGCAGAAAAGGTCAGAGCTAAAAGGCTGGCCTTCAGGAAATATGAGGGAATGCAGCAGGATGAAGATAGGAAGGCATACCAAACTTCCCTAAGGGAAGCAGGGAAAGCAGTAAGGCAGGCAAAGGCCCAAACCGAGGAAACACTAGCACAAACAGTAAAAGAAGGTGTTGTGACAAGCCTTTTTATAGATACGTTAGTGAAAGGGGAAAGTCCAGAGGGGGTATTGCTAAGATCAAAGGGGATAAGGGGGCATGTGAGGAGGAGGAGGACCATGTAAAAGCATCTATCCTAAATAGATACTTCTGCTCAGTATTTATTGAAGAGAAGGTAGGGCAGGGCCCACAGCTCAATACCATGGACACAGGAGGGAGAGAGGTGTGCACTAGTCCCTTCACAAAAGAAAGAGTCCTACAAGAGCTCGATAAGCTCAGGGTGGACAAGGCAATGGGACTTGATGGCATACATCCCAGGGAGCTAAGGGAGCTAAGGGTGGAACTAGCAGAGCCATTATCAGAACCGTTTAGTGAGTCTCTGAGCACAGGAGAGGTCCCAGAAGACTGGAGAAGGGCTCATGTGATCCCGCTCCACAAGAGTAGTAGCAGGAAGAAGGCAGGGAACTATAGACCAATCAGTCTTACCTCAGTAGTGGGCAAGATTATGGAGGCACTCCTTAAGGAAAGGGTAGTGCAACACCTGGAATCCATAGGAGCACAGGATCCAAGACAGCATGGGTTTACAACAGGAACGTCCTGTCAAACTAATCTCAGATTTCTTTGACTGGGTAACTAGAGTGGTGGACCAAGGGGGTGCAGTTGATGTTGCCTACCTTGACTTCAGCAAAGCTTTTGATACTGTCTGAGCCATGGTCCGACCCACCTGAAGTCGGGCAGGCTGGCGTCAGGGGTGGCGATGGTGAGCTGGGGGAGGCACCGGCTGGGGGGACAGCCCATGCCGTTTCCTTCAGCTCTGGTTTGTGGAGGAAGTCCCCTTTGATAGTGTTCCACCAGCTGGTGAACAATACATTGACCTCAGCCAGGGGAACCATAGAGCCTGATGGTCGCTTTGGCTGTGCACCAATCAGTCCCGAAGGGGCCCATGGCCTGTCTGGCGTCCGGGGAGGCTCCAGTGACCAGTCACCGTAAGTTCCATCTACTGGCACCTGGTCATCTTCCCTGGGCCCTGGCATCAGTGGATCATCCGAAGTCCAGTCATCGGGACCCATCCTCAGGGGGATCGAAGGTGCCGATATCAGGTCAGGTGCCGTCAGGTCCTCTGGACAGCAACTGGGAATCAGGAGCCATGTCTGGCACCACAGCCATGGTGACAGATGTTGTGGGAATCCATCGGTCTAACTTCACTGGAGACAGGTCAGGCGTCACAGATACTTTGTTTGTGGTGCTGACGCCCAGGCACGTGCCATGGTCGTCAGGCTAAACTAATGAGCTGGAGGATGAGGCCTTGATGACAGAAGAGCCTGCCAGTACTCCCGTCATGGAGGAAGAAGCGGCCAGGTCTTGGGCCTTAGACCCCAATGACTGTTTGTGGGATCTGATGGCCAAAGAAATTGAAGATGGGGCCTGAGAAGGCCCATGCTCTGAGCTTCCGCCAGATGCCTGGGAAGTGGCAGGAGGTCTTGAGGCTGAAGCCCCCAGGAGGGCTAACGACCGAGGGGCAGAGTCAGACATCCGATCAGAGAAGGTCGTCTTACCTTTGTGCAGGGAGCGAGACTGTGAGTCTGACCTGGATTTCAGCTTATCCTTCATGTGGTGGTGCCCCCCCCCCCAAGTGCTTTTTCTCCTTGGAGGAAGCATTGTGAGCAGAGGATTAGGTGGAGAAATACCCAGAATATGACTTCTACATAGCGGCCACTTGTTGCTCCAAGAGGTAGGCCTTCAGGAGGCAGATGCGAGTGTGCTGGTTGAAGCTTTGGCAGTGTGGGCAGTTGTCTATCTTGTGCTCAGGTCCCAGGCATAAGAGGCAGGCTGAATGGCCGTCTTTCGCTGGAATCTGCTTGCTGCACGCACATTTAGTCTTCCACCGTGGTGTAGAAGTAGAAGGCTCAGTAGACATAAAAGAGGCGACTGAATACTCGTGAGTTGAACTGTGCAGAGCGTAGAAAAAAAATGGCGGTAGATGGGAAGCAGGAGGCGTCCATGAAGCCAATATGCTGGGTTGACGGCAGGAAAAGAACTGAAGTGGCGCCACGGGACCACCCCTTTTATACAGTGGCTGATGCCGTGGGTGAAGCCGACGTCAGGGGCAGTCCCCTGCCTTGGACTGTTAGCTAGAAGTTTTCTGTGGTGTCCTTGTGCCTGGCGGCATAGTCCTGTGTGTTATTACCTGCTGCAAGAGCTCTATCTTGAAGTGAGATCTGAAATTCTTTCTACTTTCATCTTAAGATTGGAAGTGTGCCTCTGGTGCATTTGTATATATGACCTTAGCTGGAAATACCAAACCCTGTCTGCTGGTACCCACCCAAATAAGGCACAGCATTCTTCAAAAGTAAAAATGGAGTACTCCTGCTGGGTACGGTAGCGCTCTCTTCACTTGCTGAGTATACCAATGGTCCATGGCACCCAGAGAAAAATCCCCAGCTTATATGACCCATCGGTATCTCCATAATGGTACCTGTGAGTACTTTTGAAATGTATCCCAAGCTTGTAGAGAGACATGCATAGTGGTATACCAAGAGTCTGTGTTGGGACGACTTTGTATAGGGTCAGAGAGGATCGACCTGAGGAATCTATGGTCCACCAGGCTCACCTCTATTTGCTGCCAGTGAGCCGTGGACCTTAAATGTCCCCAAAACAATGCCAACCGAACCTGCATTGCAATCCAATATTTGTGGAAATCTGGAACTGCTCACGCTCCCAATTTCTTCTTTGCTAAGAGAAGGCTGCTCCTTACTTGTGGTCTCTTATCGGCCCAAATAAACCTGTATACTGTCTTCTGCATGTCTAAAAAAACAGTGTTTGGCCAACCTTACTGGGGTGCATTGGAAGACATAAAAATCTGGGCAGGAGATTCACTTTGACTGCCTGTATACGGGCATGTAAAGGAAGGATAATAAGGACCATCTTTTTTATTTTTTTATTTAGCCGTTCCCTCCTTTCCCTTTTTCACCCACCCTCATATCCTTGGCATGAGCGGGCACTGTAGGACACCCCACCCTACCAGTCACCCACTACCTGCCTGCGCCACCACCAGACCTCCACCCGGAAGCAGTGGACTGCAAGAGGGCAACCCCCCGGGAGAGGAGAGTCGCTGTTAGGCAACTTGATCCTTCTCTCTCCCAGCCCCCGACAACCTAAGTCCATTCTCAAGCCTGGGTCACTGGTGTGGCATGAGGCAAGGCGTCCAGCGCCACCATGCCGGCTAGAACCATCTTTTAATATCTGCTGTAAATTGTTTTGTAACAGCAAATAATTATCTGTATATAGGTATTTGAGTTACAGAGTATTATGCCAAGATATTTTAAATTAGTTAATGTCCATTTCATAGGGAATTGTTGCATAAGTCGCTGTGATGGATTAAAATAAAATGTAAGGATCTCCATCTTATTGTCATTTAAAGTGTATCTTGATAAGGCAGAGAACTCCCGCACCATGGTCATTAGTCTTAGGAGGGATGTATTGGGATCAGTCATATAAACCAAAACATCAGCAGCATAAAGTGCAACTTTATGCTCCTGTTCACTAAGCAGCACACCCCATACTTCCCAATCCTGGCGGATCCACTGTGCTAGGGGCTCTATTGCAGCAGACTTCTGACCCATCCAACAAGCTTAGCCTCCACCTCCAGGTCTTCTAGCTTCCTGACCAGTCTTCTGTGAGTTACAGTTGAAGGCCTTTGTTGAAATTCAGAAACAAGATCTCAGCTGCTTGGCCCTTATCCACTGTCCTGGTGTCCCAGTCGAAAAAGTAAATTAGGTTAGTCTGACAGGACCTCTCCAACACAAACCCATGCTGCCTCATGTCCTGGATCCCAATGTGCTCCAGAAAGCTCGCCAATCTCTCTTTCAGGATGGCCTTCATCAGCTTGCCCACTGTTGAGGTCAGGTTGACCAGCCTATAGTTCCCTAGTTCATCCTTCAGCCCACTTTTATGGAGAGGCACCACACTGGGGCATGATCTGTGACTTCAGAGGAGTTATACAAGTCTGCCAGAGGACCCACCAGAGCTTTCACTAGTTCCCTTAGGTGCACACCATCTTGCTCTAGGGCTTTATCAAGGCCCCTTAGGCCTTTAAGTACTCCATCAGCATGAGTGACCCCATCCGATACTGCGATGCCCCCTGCCCGCCCCTTGTGGCACTGGTCTGGTCTTCTCTCCAGTGAAGACTGAACAGAAGTAAAATACCTCCACTTTCTCTCTCACTATCCTCTGGCAAACCACCTTCCTATTTTAATCTATCTCGCCCTTTATGTCTTTTCTCCCATAGATATTGGAAAAGGCCTTTCCCCAATTTTTACCCCATGTTAGCTGCACTTACCTTGTAGCCTATGCCACCCGAACTGCTCTGATCACCACCACCCCTTCCCCTCTTTGATTTAACAGGGTAATCCATCCTATCCTACTTCTTCTGAGTACATTTGTACTTCTGCAAGGCTGTCCTCTTGTCACCTAGAGTTTTTGCCACCTCCTTGCCAAACCAGCAGGGGTTTTTGGCCTTGGTTTTCTCACTTTTGATTTTGGCACACTCATTAGTAGCATCCCTCCTTTATTATGGCTCATTCCTGTTCCATGTCCATCTCTCTTCTGGTCCCAGGAAGATGTCCTACAAGAATTTATCCCATCCTCTCAAAGTTCAGAACCCTTGTCCTGGTCCTATACCCCCAGCCCATGTCCAGGAGGAACCACACCATGCAGTGGTTACTACCTGTAAGCAGTGCTTCCACTTTCACCTCCTAAACATGCTCACAGTTGGAAAGGATCATATCCAGTACAGCCCTCTCTCTAGTAGGTTCCATGACACCCTGGGCCAGGAAACCTCTCTGAAATGCATCCAGCAGTATTTGCTCCGTAGTGCAGGAGGTAACCAGCATTTTCCAGTCCACCACAGGTAAGCTGAAATCCCTCATTACCACCTCACCTATTATCTATTTGCATGACTTGAGACCTTAGCATCCTGTCCAATTCTTCCTGGAAGGTGACCTACAGACCACTCCCGTTTCCTCCCTCTAGTGGATTGTACCTGTACCCACAATGCTTCAGTTTTACCTCCGCCTCTTCCTCTCTGGTACGTTATCCCTTCCTTCACATACAGGGCAACTCCTCCCACCTTCCTGTCCTCCTACTCTTTTTACAAAGTTTTTTCCTGGGAACTGTGAAGTCCCAGTCGTGGTTTTGTGTAGCCCACATCTCTGTGATGGCTGCTATGACCATCTCTCCCTCGGCCACCAGTGACAGCAATTCTGCCATCTTGCTTCTGGCATTCAGAGAAACCACCCTCCATGGTGACTCAGGACCTTCCTTACTCATGATCTTCCCCCCACCAACCACTTCCTCCCTCAATCGACCATCCCTACCTACCTCCACCCTTCTCATCTAGCTCCTGCCCATACTATCCTGATGGGGGGGGGAAGCCCATCAGGCTGTACACCCTGCTGCCTCCCCCTCCTCAGTTTAATTCAGGACGGTCCATAAGACTAGCAATTTTATATACTGTTAAGAGTGCCTTTCCTGGTGAAACATTTCAATAAATAAAAATAAAATAAATAGTTTAAGTTTTTTTTGCATGAAATCCTCCAGCTTGCCCTTCAGGACCCTTGTACCCTTCCTACTCAGATGCAACCTGTCTGTTGCATACAGGTCCTTGTTATCTGAGGTCTCTCCCCAGCCATCTATGAGCGGGTAGCCCTCCTTTTTGCACTACCCCTTAAGCCATTTGTTAAATTCCTCTATTCTTACCTTTCTTGCCGTACTAGCCCTCGGGATCAGAAGCACCTCCGAGAAGGCTACCATCCTCCCCACCTCCCTGAACTTCTCCTGCATCTCTCTCACCTCACATACTGCAAGATCATTCATTCCCAGGCACACTATATGAGGTTTTCTCCTCCTCGGACCATGCTATGAGAGATCCTACCCTTCCTACCATCATCCCTGGCATACATTCTACCCTCCTATGTCTTACACTTGACTCTTTCCCTCCTCATCTCACCCCCTTTACAATTGAATCGCTCAAGATTACCACCCTCTTCCCTCCATCTTGGGCCCTCCCACCTCTGTCGGTCCTGCGGCCCACTCCCACCTGCTTTTCCTTTCCACTCCAGTATTCCCCCTGATCCCTACCTCTATCCTCTTCCCCTCCTCTCCCCCCGACATGCTCTCCATCTTACCTTTTTGCTCACCCCCGGCCTCCCACCACCCTTCCTCTCCTCCAGCCTGCCCCCTACATTCTCACTTGCCAACCTCCCTGCCCTGCTCCACCTGCCCTTGCGCCTCAACTAATTTTCTCCCACCCCTCCTCCCTACTTTTCCTGAAACCTCCCTCCCATTCTAACCAGGTTCCTCCTTTTCCTCCATCCAGTGGGAGGAATCTGTTCTGCAGTAGCAACTCTGGAGATGCCACTGGCCTCGCCGTCCTGCATTACCTTTTCCCCTCAGTGCTATTCGTCCCCCCTTTCCTTGAGCCCTCTCCTGCTAGGGGAGGGGGGGACCTGCCTAAACACCTGTTCCTTCCTACTCATCTCTTGGCCTCCTCTCCCCCTCGTGTTAATTCCTGCTCCCCCTCTTACCAGCCATCTAGGGTTGCCACCTTTGGATAGATGAAAACCGAATACTAAACCACCCCCCCAAACTCCACCCCTAACCGCGCCCCTTTTATGACTAATGAGGGCATCGCATGGACTCTGATTCACTTGATTTATTGAGAATTGCTGCTGATATAACATTGTGTATAACTTTTTAAATTACATCATGATTATTATTTTGGTTTATTTGATTTAGATTTAAATATTTTAAATTTCAGTGTGTGTTAACATTTGGTGGGGTTAGAGAGGGGGGTTCAGGGGACTTTCCATCCTGTGTACACAGCTTAGCTGACAAATCGTGTGACTACAAGGACACCTCTGACAACTGGCTAGTTTGGATCAGGTGGCCTTTTCTGGTAAAACTCTTTCAATAAATAAACTACACCAGTAATGGTGGATGAGATGTAATTACAAATATCATTTGCCATTTTAAGATGTGCTACTGTCCCTCCCATTGCTCCTACTCTAAAGTGATTTGTAATGTCGGAGAAGTTGTTAAAAGTGGTAGGAACTATTCTATGCTGTTAAATACCCTATTTTGTTTTCCATGTCAGTCATACATAGCAGATAGCATGATGTGATATGTAGCGTGGAGGCAGTGTAGTGCAGTGGTTTAAAGCTCTGAGCTGCAATTCTGGAGACCAGGGTTTGAATCCTACAGCCCAAACTTGCATACTTTGTGACCCTACTCAATTCTCTTGTGCTCTTAGGTTGCACCTATAAACAAGCATTAGCTTAGTGTCTCTCTTCTGGTAAAAAAAAAAATAATGTTTTGAAAATGTTTTGATAAATTGCCTAAATTTGCAGTGCCATCAAATCTAGATTGTGTTCCTGTCACCTCATCAGCTACTGCTCTCTCGCTTCCTTTTCTCATTTCTGTAGTTTAGCATGACATTAGCCACATTATTCTGTGCTGTTCATCTGAAAGGCCTGGATTGGTCTTCCTGGAATATCCAAGTAGTATGAAAATTGACAACAATAACTACTGAGGAGAGAGAGAGAGGCATAGTATTGCTAGAAATGAAATAAAATATTAGATTATTAATTTAACAACAAAAGGGGTAACAAATATTAAAATAAAGGACAGACCCTAAAAGAAAAAATGGTGAACATTTAAAGGTGTAAAAGTATTCCTTATCACAGCAGTCAAAGACCATACTCATAATGCAGCCTGGAAAGGATTAGTTTGATTTGCTGCTGATGGTCTTATTTATTTATTTATTTATTTATTTATTTAGACAGCAGTTTGGAAAACCTTTGAGCCATAGGCTCATTTACAAAGGTACCTTGTCACAGTAAGACAAACGAAAATACACAGTATAACACGGTATAACAGTAACTTAAGACATAGATACAAACAAGCTGGTACAGGTAGGATTGATGCAAACGATACCAGAGTTATGTTGTCCTTAGCAGCTTAGTAGTAAGCTTTGTCATTAGTATTGAGTATGGCTTTGACTAGTGGCAATTACAGCTCCGGGTGTTAACAAGGTGGTTCCGTAAGGATGTTTTAAAGCACCATATAGTTGGGGCTTCGGAGATGGAGGGGGCAGTGTGTTGAACCAGGAGGGGGCCCTAAAGCTGAAGGCTCTTTGGCCGTGAGAGGTCCTAGCTCTAGGGATAACAAGAGAGGTTTTCCCAGAGGTCCGAGTATGAGCTAGTGGGACAGAGCGGCGAATGGTGGTGGTCAATCCAGATGGGGATAGCCCAAGGAGGGTCTTTTTTGTAAGGGTACAGGTCAGATATTTGAGGTGCTCGTCAAGATCAAGTACCAGCTCTTTAGCGCATAGTGACAGGTGTTAGCCTAGGTGCCCCAGTAATTAACCTGCAGACCTTATTCAGAGAAAAGCACTTATGGAGTGCGGTCTGACTGCAGCACCACACCAGCAGTCCATAGTCCACTAGGGACAGGATAGAGGAGGTGACTGTGAGTCAAAGAGCCTCTGGGGGGAGGCAGTGTTTATACCGATGTAAGATGCCCAATAGAATATTAGTGGCAGTGGCTAGGGCAGCGATGTGTCCATGGAAGGAGAGGGAGGGGTCAAAATGGATCCCTAGGTATTTATAGGAGCAAACTTGTTCGAGTGGGAAAGAGGACCCAGAGTGAACGAGGAGTTTGAAGCTGCAGGACTTGTTTTGAGGATGAGTGAAGAACATGGTTTTTGTTTTTTTAAGATTTATCACCAATCTATGTTCCTTGAACCAGCCCTCGGCTTCAGCGAAGGACTTCTGCAGCGAGTCCTGGAGGGTAATAGGGTTACGACTTGAGGCAAAGATGACTGCATCATCAGCGCATAATAGAATGTTCCCCGAGCAAGAGCGTGAAAGGGTGTTAAGGTAAAGGAGAATAGTAGGCCCAGAATGGAGCCCTGGGGAACCCCAGAAAAGATGGGACAGATGTCTGAGTAGGTCCCATTAATTTTTACACGTTGTGAGCGGTCAGACAGATAACTGGTGCACTAGGAGATAGGCCCAGCAGCAAAATCAGAGAGACTAAGGGCATCAAGAAGGAGGGGTTGGGAGACTGTGTTGAAAGCTTTAGAGAGGTCAATGAAGACCGCACCAGCCAGAGAACCAGTGTCTAAGGAGGAGTGGAGAAAGTTGGAGAACTCTAGGAGGGCTGTGTTGGTACTGTGGCCCGCTCGGAAGCCATGCTGCTCAGGATATAGGACATTGTAGGAGAAGAGGTAGTCAGAGATTTGAGAGGCTACCACTTTTCCAAGGCCTTGAGAGAGAGAGAGAATTGAGATTGGCCGATAGTTTCCAGCCACAGTCCTATCACCACCTTTTAAAGATAGGGTAGCCGGGCCTGTCGGCGCAGCGGTGATTGCCAGGACGCCGGGCGCACCCGGTTCGGAACGGACTGGTCGCTGGAAGGGTCGGCTGGGGGGAGAAGGATTGAGCGTCCTATGGGCTGCTCTCCTTCTCCAGGGGGAAGGGGGGGCTTGATGCTCGGAGCACGAGCGATCCCCGGCGGAGGCTGGGAGTCGCGCAACTACCGGCACATGAAAGACACTTTGGAGGCGGGACAGGACGTCAGGCGTCATTGCACGTCCCGCCTCCCGGAAAATACGGAAAAATGGCTGCCGGTTGTCCTCTATGAAGCCCGCCAAGGCTTCACTAGTCCCCAGCCGGCCCTCCGACCTAATACAGGTCCTGTGGTGGTTGGCCTCTCGCATCCCGTAGCCCCGCCTGCGGGGGTAAGCCACGGGGCTTCGGAGGGCTCGAGGCCGTTCTGGGGGGTGGAAGCTGTCGGCCCGTGACCGGGCGGATACCCTGGACGACCGGGCAGGAGGAGAGAAAAAGAAAATAGAAAAAAAAAAAAAGATAGGGGTGACAGTAGAGACTTTCCAGGCAGTTGGAACCTTCCCCAGGCAAAGAGAGTGGTTGATGAGGCACGTGATCGGGTTAAGGACTGTGTCTAAGACCAGCCGTAGGATACACGGATCCAGGGTGTCACTGCCCGTACTATTACTCTTGAGGGCAGTGACAAGCTGCATGATATCAGTAATAGCCCTACTTTACACTTCTCAGACTGACTGGTATACAGACAAAGGTCTGCATGATATCAGAATTTGTTTGTAATCTGACCATGCAAGTAAAATGGTGAAGGATTTAACAGAATCTGTTTTACAAGCATGTGAGCATTCAAAATGACTGAAAAAGTACTACCTCTGAGTAAAACTGGATTAGCAGGTAAAGTTTCTGAAACACATTATACAGTCCATACTGGGACAGGAAGCTACCCTAATGTGGTGCCTGTCTGGTGTCAGAAAAATGAAGGTGTTAATTAAGGTTGTATTGTTTATCCTTCCCATGAATAATCTTCCAATTTGCTGGTGTGAAGTTAGAGGTGACAACTGAGCAGACAGGGACACATTTGGTTCTTTAAGTGCCCTGCTGTTGAAGGCACTTCCTGATTAGCATGCACTGCAAGCAATCAAGCACACTGAAATGTCAGACACTTGTTTACAGTCAGATGAAAAGAAAATGAAACAGTTAGTGGGGAATCTCACAGGTGCTGCTTGACCCACTATAAAAACTGAATTTGCAATGGTGAAAACAGGAGGACCGAATCTGGACCTAGAAAACCGAATCATTCGGTCAAAAACCGAGTAGGTGGTAACCTTACAGCCATAGGGCATAGGACCTTGCATTCCCTATGAATTCCCCCTCCACCAGTGCACCTATTTCCTGCCTCAGCTGCCACACCTCTGGTCTCAGATGACTAAACTTCCTTGGAACCAGGCCTCCCCCACCAATCTTCCAGAAACAGTGCAGCTCCATATCACCTGCACCCTACAACCGTTCCTGCCCCCATTGCATGTCCATTCCCCACATATCAAGTTTCTAGACCCTCCTAATAGTGTACTTAGGTAACTATTTAACCTTTTATGGCTTCTTACTAGGACTATTTGTAGGCCTGCTTTAGGAATGCACTATATACCTTCATGCTAGATTTCCTGCCCGATATCTCCCCTGTAGGCTAACCCTAGATAGGGAGTAGCTGAGATCCCCAAATATCGCTGTTATCCCACCTGCTAATCTCACTGTAGGATGACCCTGGATAGGGAGCATTTGAGATCCACTAATATTGCTACCACCAGCTGCATACCCTGGACACCATCCACAGATAAGGAACATCTTATCTGCAATTATCTGCAATTGCCTGGTTCCATGCCTACCTAATAGGCAGAGTCCAATCGTTAAAAATCGCCTCACATATCTCAGACCCACTGCCTGTATCCACCGGCATCCCCCAAGGGTCAGTCCTGGGCCCTTTGCTTTTCTCAATATTTTTAAACGACCTCCCATCAGCTTGCCGCCACTCCTCCATCCAGATGTATGCGGACGATACTGTCCTGTATGCTTCTGGCCCAACTCATGCTAACGTGGCTGCCCTCCTGCAGGAGGATTTCAACGCCATCCAGGTATGGTTCCGTCAAACCAGCTATTTCTAAACTCCAAGAAAACTGTGTCATTAACTTTGGCTCCCATCAAAGACTCTCCGGCAAGCCCCTGCCCCCTTTCACAACCTCAGAAGGACCCCTCTGGCCAATTGCTCCAGCTTTAGATACCTCGGAGTCTGGCTTGACCAGCACCTTGATTTTGCCATTCATATCGACTCCCTGCACAAGAGGCTCCTCCCCAAACTTGGCGCTTTATACCGATACAAAAGCTCCCTCCCCGCTCCTACAAGGCAGGCCATAGTCCAAAAAATGATACTACCTATCCTCGACTACAGTGACATAGTGTATTCCATTGCTCCCTCATCTACTTTGGCCAGCCTTGACACTCTATTCCACTCTTTCTGCCGTTTCATCCTCAGCTGCCCTCAATCCACCCACCATTGCTCACTCTACAGCACCTTAGCCCTGCCATCCCTCCAAGATCGCAAACAAATACACTGCACCAAGTTCACTGCAAAATTCTGGTCCCACTCCCTCCCACCTTAACTGGCATCCTCCTAGCCAAACAACCTCCCCCGGCCTACGCCCTAAGACACACAGACCAAAGGCTTCTTCATGTCCCCTTCATGCGCACAACTAAAGAACAGGCCGCTTTTTCCTACCGGATTCCCCAGATCTGGAATGCCCTACCACCCCCCATAAGAAACTCATCAATTCCTACTCACCTAAATAGCTACTCCGCACGCATTTCTCCTCCAGCTGCACTTGTTTCTAGTTGTACCTCTTCAAAATAAATCTAACTCCATTGTACCTAATGCTCTATGTTAAGGACGTTTCTAGGTGTAATTCATGTAAATTCTCTCTATTTCCACTGTGGTATTTCTAACTGTCTTCTTGCAGCTATTCTGCCGTTGTCTGTAAGGCAGTTTAGTCATACCTCTCGCTGCTGTAATGTCTCCATCTGATAGTGTGTGTTACTTGTTTTGTATTGGGCTCTAGCCCCCAGGACGCATCTGGAATTGAGCATATGTTGCTCAGTATGCCTTCCTGGTAAAACTCGTAAATAAATAAGTAAATAAATATAAATAAATCTGCTACCATTATGGAACCCCTATGTATTTTTCCCTTACCCATCTAACCTGCCCTCTTTTGAGCAGTGTGGCCTGCAGTTCTCACTGTGGAGGCCCTCAGACAGCACCAGGACATATGCCACACTCCTGCTTCGTGCCACTCACATTTTGGGGTCGCATGGGATTCTGGGTAACATACAGGGACTGCAAGGCCCTTAGTGGGCACTTGCAGCCACGCAGCCCACCATTCTACTCTATGGCTGTAGTCACTGCCTTCCTCAGAGCCCTCCCTCTGCTGACTACCTCCTTCCTCCCCAGCCCCTAACACAGCAAAAAACAGTTTCAGTTTTACAGCATAATTTCCCTGCAGTGCCCAGTTTCACAAAGTAACAAGCTGAAATGGCACTTAACTTTGTTCCACTAGAGGCCCCTGCTCCTCTCCTATCACACAGCTGCAAGTCCCTGAAAGAGAGAGCAGACTTCTGAACTCTTCCTTTAATCTAAAAGACTACAAGGCCCCTATTGGACACTTGCAGCCACGTGGCCAAGCATTCTATCCTATGGCCAGGGTTCCGTGTTTATTGCGGCAAAGTGGGCCCACATTCTGCAGCAGGACCTCATACTTTCTGCGGCAGAACAACTGCTGATTCTGTGGCCAATCTGTGGCAGATAAATTGTGGCTAAACAGCATACCTTCAAAGGAATTAAGTCTTAATTAACCCTTTGACTGCCTTTGTGCAACCACTCTGCTACACTGAAAGTGGAACAGCAAGCCATTTAACAGTATGTAGTCTTCTTATTACAAATATTAAACTGCAATAACTCAAACCTGGCACAGCAATGGGCATCAGTGTTCTCTTTTAATGAATTTTCCCCTCCCACCCCGAATTTGAAGGCTCATCTATTCTTCGTCTTCTGGAAACTGGTGGCCTTTACTGTTCTCCTAGGTTATAAATCAGAGGAGAAGGACATACACACTTAGCTAAAACAACACAAATGGCAAAACCTGCTTGGATTTCTTCTGGTTTATATTTACAGTTAGCAGATATAAAGAGAGACATTAACTTGAAAGACATTTTTTTTCTGATTTTGATCAATGTCCTTTTAGATTTTTTTTTTTTAACTAGAAGTACCCCAACTGCCGTGCAACAAGTATGTTGAGTGCAGTGTGCAAATCTGACTGTGTGTGTGTGTGTTTGGGGGGGGGGGGTTGTCTTCCTATAGCAGTGAAGGAGGGTGCAACTTGCAGTGTCTGTAGGATTTGTTGACTAATTTTTCTTTTGGGGGACACACTAAAAATGCAAGCAAGTCATTCTTATTAAGCTGGAGTAAAGTACAGTTACGTAAGAACTTACCGTAACAGCAGATCTTCGAGAAGAGCTCTTGCAGCAGGTAACACCATTAGAACTGAAGCCGGCAGGCGTCAGGACCTCACGGAAAACTTGTAGCTAGCAGTCTGAGGCAGGGGACCGCGCCCGACATCCTACGTGGTATAAAGGTGGCGGTCCCCTGGAACCACCCCGGTTCTCCTGCCGGAGACCCGGCTAGATAGAATTTGGAGAACTAGGTTGCAAAAAAAAAATCCTCATCCTGGTTGGATGGAAACCCAGAATAATAATACTAATTATAATTCCCTAAGCTATCCCGGGGGAAGGAGGGTGGGAAAGCCACCTGCTGCAAGAGCTCTTCTCGAAGATCTACTGTTACGGTAAGTTCTTACGTAACTGTATTATCTGTCTTCGAGGGTGGAGCTCTTGCAGCAGGTAATACCATTAGGACTGAGTCCCAAGCAATACCCAAGGATAGGCTCAGGTCTGATAGTGCGGATGGAGATACATAAGTAGGTGGAGCTGACATCTATGAGAGAAGGCCTTGCAGGACTGCTAGTCCGAAACCTGATCTCCTTCTGGAAGTGATGTCCAGGCTGTAATGCCTGATGAAGGTATGGACGGAGGACCATGTGGCAGCAGCACAAATATCTGCTGAAGAAATGTTCTTCAGTGCCACAAATGAAGAAGCCACCACTCTGGTGGAATGACCCCTAACAGCACCCAGGAGAGGTCTGTCGTGGTGCTAACAGAACATAATGCAATGCGCTAGCCAATGGGCTAGTGTCTGCTTAGATACAGGAGCTCCTAACATTCGCTTCCTGAAAGAAACAAACTGGTCTGATTTCCTGGAGGAGCGAGTCCTGTGGAGATAATATCACAAAATGTGATGAACATCAAGGGTGTTCAACAGTGCTTCACCCGGATTGGAAGAGTTAAGGTAGTATACCGGAAGATTAATATCCTGGTTCAGGGTCAGTACCAATACCACCTTCGGCATGAATTTGGGGTTCATACACAGATTCACCCTGTCCCTGTGAAAGACTATGTACGGTTCTTTACACATCAGAGCCTGTAGTTCTGAAACCCTTCGAGCAGAGGTGATGGCCACCAACAGTAGAATCTTCCAAGAGAGGAAGTGCAGCTTGCAAGAGGCTGCCAGTTCGAAGGGAGGAAGTGTGAGTTTCTCCAGAACAAAGAGGAGGTCCCAAGGAAGAACGATGTTCCTCTTGGGAGGTCTGATGTGTAATACCCCTCGAAGAAAGGTCTTGCAGGCATCCAATTGAGCCAGAGTTTTGTCCCCGATTGGGTTATGATATGCAGAGACCGCACACATATGCACCTTGATTGAGGAGTAACTCAACCCTAAGTCCAAAAGGTGCCGGAGATACTCTAGCACGTGCAACCCAAGGGATCTAGGGAACGGGCAGACGCCCACAAACAGAAGTGTTTCCATTTCAGAGCGTACGTGGCTCTAGTAGAAGGCTTCCTGGCTGCCACCACAATATCAGCCATTCTTCTTGACACTCCTAGTCTCTCTTTGGCTAGGACTGTAGGAGCCAAGCATGCAAGTGAAGAGAGTGAAGAGCAGGATGGATGAGAGTCCCCTGTTCTTGAGAGAGCAAGTGAGTGGAGAGTGGCAACTGAACTGGAGGTTCCAGAGACAGTTGTTGGAGCAGTGGATACCAAATTCGACGAGGTCATAGAGGAGCCACCAGACTCATTCTGGCTGCCTCTGACTGCAATTTGAGCAGTACTCTCTGAATGAGGGGGAAAGGAGGGAAGGCATAAAGGAACTTCCCTGTCCAGGAGAGGGACAATGCAACACCAGTCCCTGGAACGAGAGAACAGAAATTGTGCAGTTTGGCATTGCATGGGGATGCAAAAATGTCCAACTCTGGCTGGCCCCATCTGTTGAAGAGGTCACCTGAGACATCTTGGAGCAATTTTCACACGTGATTCTGAGAGGAAGAGTGACAGACTGTCATCGAGAACGTTCTGGACCCCTGGCAGGTGAACTGCAGTGAGGTCGAGACTGTGTTCTACTGCCCAATCCCACACTTTCATGGCTTCTCTGCAAAGGGGGTATGAGTGAGTTCCCCCTTGTTTGTTGATGTAGAAGAGGACTGGTGTGTTGTCTGTCTGCACCAGAAGGGGACCCAGTAGAAGCTGGTCTCTGAATGCCAATAGTGCATTCAGCACCGCTCTCATTTCCAGGACATTGATATAAAGAGAGTGCTTGGTGACAGACCAGGACCCCTGGGTCCTGTGATCCCCTAGATGAGCCCCCCAACCTGACAGAGAGGCATCTGTGGTCAGGGTCTGAAGCGGTCGAGGTCTGCAGAAAGGAACGCCACCGCTCAGATTGTCCATGCAGAGCCACCATTCCAGAGAACGATGAATTGCTTGAGATATCCAGATTTGGAGATCCGGATCATCCACCAACTGGTCCCATTGTACCCTCAGGTGCCACTGCAGTGCCCTCATGTGGAGTATGGCTAAGGGAACCGTGGCGATGGCCACCGCCATATGACCTAGCAGCTGTAGAACCACCCACGCAGGGGAGGAGGGTTTTTTTTGAAGGCTTCTGGCGAACCCCTGAAGGCGTTTCTGCTCTGTCCGGTGGCAGAAAAGCCCTGCCCTGTTTGGTATCTAGGATGGCTCCTATATACTGCAGCTGCTGTGTCGCCCAAGGGTGTGACTTCAGCCAGTTGACTGTGATGCCCAGGGACGAAAACAGGGCTCATGTTTCCATTAGGGCGATTAGAAGCTCCTCCTTTGACTGAGCGGAGAGGAGCCAATCTTCCAGGTAGGGGTAGACAAAGAGGCCTCTCCTGCGGAGGGCCGCTGCTACCACCACTAGGCACTTGGTGAATAGCCTGGGTGCTGATGAGAGGCCGAAGGGCAGAACCCTGAACTGGTAATGCTCATTTCTGAAGCAGAACCGCAGAAATTGTCTGTGGATCTTCAGGACCCTGATGTGCAGGTATGCATCCTGCATATCCAGAGAGCATAGCCAGTCTCCTTGTTGGAGTAAGGGAAAAAGGGACCCTAGGGTGACCATGTGAAACCTCTGATATTTCACTGAGCAGTTGAGCTGGCTTAGGTCCAGAATGGGATGAAGGCCTCCTGTTTTCTTTGGGACGAGGAAGAAGCAGGAGTAGAAACCTTTATCTCTCTGGGCTGGAGGAACTCTTTGAATCGCTCTTTTGTCTAAGAGCTGCTGTATCTTTTCTTGCAAGAAGAGATCGTGCTGTGATGGACAACAGCACGTGGGGGGTGGGTGGGTTGTCTGGTGGGATAGATGTGAACTCTATCGAATACCCTATCTGAATGGTATCTGGTACCCACTGGTCAGTTGTGATACTGGACCATTTGAGCCGGTAAAGCGCAAACTGCCCTCCTACCTGCTCGTTCTGCCTGTCCCTGAGAGGAGGAGGAGCAGGGCACCCCTGGGAGTCAGGTAGAGGAGGTTGGAGAGGCCTGGGCCTTGGGAGCTTTGGGCTGTTTAGGGCCCTGGGAACCTTGAGGGGCAGGGTGACCCCGTCTCTTAAATCCCTTTCCTTGGTAATGTCTGCCAATTTGTCCTTGGGTCTAACGCTGACGAAAAGGACGCCGACAGGTAGTCTGGGGTTGAGACTTGTAAATCCTGTGTACATCTGCAACTGCTTTCCCCGATTCCTGCAGTTGTTTCAGCATCTGCTCTACCTCGGGGCCGAACAAGACTGGGCCCTGAAAGGGGGAATCCATGATAAAGTCCTGATGATCTTGCTGGAACCCAGTATGCCTGAGCCAGAAATGCCTTCTCGTGCATATGCCTGATGCGGCAGCCCTGGAGGCCATATCAACTGCGTCATAAGAACACTGGAGGGCATGCTTGTCCATGTCCAAGCCCGACTGAGCGCAGGCCAAAATCTCCTGTTTTGAATCGGAGTCAGGGAGAGTTTGTACCAAGTCCATGTTTTTTCTCCACAGGGATTGTTGGTAGGAGATCATGTGGGCCATGAAATTCAAGGACCTGATGGACCCAGTAGCCAAGGAAAAAACCTTTCGGCCACAGCTGTCCAGTTTCTTCGAGATGGGATCTGGGGGCTGGGAGCTTAAGTGCTTCGGTTGGGGCCCCCGACCGTGAGCAGCTGTAAGGACAAAAGAATTAGCCTTAGGTTGTTCTGCTAGGAATGGTTCCGATTTGGACAGCTTGTAAAGTCTGTCAGCCTTCCGCGGAACTGCGGGGATAGATGACTGTGTATGCCAGGTAAGGCGAGTGACATCCTGGAAGGGTTCTACGAATGGTGGGATGACCAGTGGCTTTGGTTCCTTTTCTCCCAGGAACCTAGCTAGACATTTCCGTTCTGGGTCTAGGGCCTCGGTATTCCATTTGTAAATAGTCTGGATGTGCCTCATGATGTCAAGGAATGAGGGATCGCCCGGAGGGGACCATGGAGAGTCCCTGGGTTTTGGCGAAGGGGGTCGAAAACCTGTCCTCTGAGGTGTCTGAGTTGATGCCTGCCTTGTCCAAAGAGGATGTGTGTGTGTGTGTGTGTGTGTGTGTGTGGAACAAAGGAGACAGGGATGGAGGCCGTGTCTTTCGCTTTCCCTTTGGATGTGGAGTTGGGTGCTCATCCGGCTGGCCCTTATCTGGGGTAGGAGGAGGACCCATGGGGTGGAGTAGGGACCTTGTCCGGCAGCCTGTACAGCAGGTCCACCTTGACGGTATTCCACCAGGTGATAAATAAATTCCCTATGTCCTCCGCTGGGATGACCGCTGGGCTGGCGTTGGGTCAGACGGACCGGGTGTCAGGTCCTTGGAGACGGGCGTCTGGGGATCCAGTACCTCTATTGGTGTGGCTGGCGTCGGGTCCAGTAGACCGACATCTGATTCAGCTGGCGTTGGGCCCGTAGCAGGAGGAGGAGGGGCCAACAGCTGATCCTTGTCCGTCGACCGCCCCGTGTCTAGCGCTGGGGAGCGGGTCATCGAGGTAGACGAGCGGCTACATGGGCGGACATCTAGCGGTGGGCGCACCTTAGCCTGGGGGAGAGGCATCCGAGCCCGGACGTCCCCCTGCCTACCAGAATGTTCTTCAGAACATTTCCTCTTTTCCGAGGAACTAAGCCTGTCCAGAGCCCTGAGCAGGCTTTCCTTGGTTGACCCTGTAGGTTTAGGAGGTTGATGAGTCAGGGAAGAAGAGCGATGTCCCGCTGATGCAAACTCCCATTGGCGGCCCTGAGGAGGGGGAGGAGCAGACTTAGAAGAGTGGGCAGAGTCTGTTGCTGGAAGAGAACCCGACCTTTTGGTGGAAGATGACAACGACGCCTGTTTAGCTGGCGATGGATGGCGGGATTCAGACCTGGCCCGATCCTTCTCCTTGTGATGCCCCCCCCAGGCCTTTTCTTTGGAAGAATCTCTGGCGGAGAGGAGGCTGGCCCCCGAACCTCACTGCATGGCCGCAAGCTTCTTTTCTAAGAGAAAGGTCTTTAAGGCATGGGCTCTCCTGGCGCATGTCTTCTGATTAAACTTCTGGCAGTGGCCGCAGGAGTCAGGCTGATGGTTCAGGCCTAAGCAGATGAGGCAGGTCGCGTGGCTGTCTTTCGCCGGGATCTGCTTCCCGCAGGCACACTTAGATTTTCGCCACGGTGGTGAGAGCGACAACATAAATGAGGCGTTAGTTATAGAATTAGACTGAACGAGAATATAAATGACTTATCTGGCGTTCAAAGCTGTAGACTGCCGAGAGAGGCTTCTGAGGAGCTGAACTACGCGGGTCGACAGCGGGAAAAGAACTGGGGTGGCTCCAGGGACCGCCCCCCTTTATACCACTTAGGACGTCAGGCAGAGCTGACATCAGGGGTGGTCCCCTTCCTCAGACTGCTAGCTACAAGTTTTCCATCGGGTCTGACGCCTGCCGGCTTCAGTCGTAATGGTATTACCTGCTGCAAGAGCTCCACCCTCGAAGACAGATCCTTGGTTAACATGTTCTTATCTCGCAACTCGGGGCTATGGTGTTCTTCAGGCAGTGACCCTCATTTACTTATATATAGCAGCAATTAAACTCTCCATTCTAATTTTTTTCCATACCGGTTTGCTCCAGTTCTAGTATACCCAGGTCCCCAACTCTGCTGCAGCTGGGCAACATGACCCTCCTCAAGAATTGAGCTTGATGCCACCACTTAGGCTGCAGGTTCAAATCTGCCAAGAAATTACTCTCACACTTGCAGGTACAGAACTGCAGCCCACAAATCAAAACTGTGCTCGATGTCCACCAGTGTGGACCAAGTCCTCAGTCTGGTGCCAGCCCTGTGTTTCTGCAATCAGCTTCTGCTCCAATACCTGTCACCACACCTCCCATGGGCACCACTGAATCTTTTCACTTCTTGACTGCAGCTCACCTTCCAGTTCTTCTTTCCAAATTCATCTTCCAAGGATTCAGCATGCACCATGAGCAGCCTCACAGTCAAAAATTAACATGGCTGAGCTACCCACACAGCAGCAAATCATAACTGTCATGGACCTAATCAAGCTTTGCCACTCTTGCATCAGTCCCATCACCCCCTACCTCCACAATACTGGCTAGACGGAGTTATGTAACAAGAGCCAGCACAAGTCAAGATGCCATGCAGCCACTAGCTTTTCAGCTTTGTAGTGAATGGCGTCAGTTTGCCGCCCCTTCTTTTTTTTTCCCCCCAATTCTTTTTCGCTCCGGTCACAGTCCCGAGGCCCTCTCTCAGGCAGCCCATCCGTTATCCTGCCAGCCTGTGAGTCCCCGAACTGTGCCTTCTCCCCCCCCCCACCAATGCCAGCACCCCTGGCTAACCCTATCTGGGGAAGGTCGCCCCCCCAACCTACTTGGGGCACTCTTACAAGTCAGACTCCGGCATCGGATGAGGGGCTGAGCGGAGGACATCGAAGACCAGTCAAGGAAACTCTGCGTTGGGCATGGGGGAAGGTGCCATCACCTGATCCTAGGTTCCAGGTTTTTCCTGTGTTCTGTTCTGCCCACTCCCCCCCATGTGTGCACCCCCTGACGCTGTTAGGTGCACGGCAACCCTGCCTTACATCGGGCATGCCATTACGTGCAGCCCACGCTACTGCAGTGCCCCCGATCTCCACCAAGGGCCACCGGAGCACCAAGCTACCCAATGCCTTCCCCCCGGGACAGGAGAGCAGCCCAGCGTGCGCTCAATCCAGTCCCTCCCCTGCCGACCCCCAGCTCCCAAGCTCGCTCCCAAACTCTGGTCGCCGGCGTGGCGCGAGGTATAGCGTCCAGTGCCTCAACCCTCAGCACCACCGGGCTGGCTGTTGCCCCTTCTAATAAACATGTATGCTATGGCATACTTAACATCTCAATAGCTATGTCCTTGCCTTGTGTGAACTCTTAGCTAGCATTTCTGTGACTGTGTGACTGGTTTTCCTGATTTCTGTGGCCACTGCTGCAACCGCGGAATCACAGAAAACACTGGCCCCTACCTATGGCCATGGTCACTCCTGCCCTATGAACCCCCTCTCTGCCGCAGACCCTCCTCCCCAGCCTCCAACTCAGCATAAAGCAGTTTCAGTTTTAAAGTATAATTTCTAGGGACGTAGATATGGTGTACTTACACACACTTCTGGCAGGAATCCTTTCCCTTAAGGGATGCCAGAAGGTCTTCAAGCTGGCTCCTCCTACCTGGGTGGTATCCCCCTTGGCGCCGCTTCACGATGCCAGATCTTCCTTTCTGCTGGAAGCATCAAGTTCCTTCCATTACAGCTCTGTGCTTGGTGTAGGCCCTAATCTCTGAAAATGTCTTAGAGCTGTTCTTCGAACAAACATGGAATTGGGTGAACCGAAATCCGGTCCTGGCTTTAAATAGTGCTCTTGTGGCAAAATAAATGTCTCGCACCGGTCCGCACTCCTTGTGTGTGTGTATTGCCTGGGTATGGAACACGATACATAGACTTGTGTCATACCCACCACCTTGGATAACTTATGCCGGTCTCCCTCTGGGGTGTCCAGATGAATGGGAACCTTCGGTTAAGTCAAAGGAAGCCTGTTGGGTGGTCTCTTTTGTGGTGTGCTTGGCCAAGCAACTTGCCGCCTTCGAAGAGGCTGACCCAGGCCACTGCAGGCGCCTCATCCGCATCTGCCTTTGTCCCAATGGACATTAGCACCTCGTTTACTGGGGCATTTAGGGATCTTTGTCAGTCCCTTCCAACTCTTGGGAAGGGCCCTTCCCATGGGTCAAAATCTCCTAAGTGGGACTCTGAGCCTTGGGTTCCTCCGCTTCTGCTAGCTTGACTGCTGTTGAGCCATCAGCTTCCGACGATGATCCTGTCCAGGCTGCTGGCCCCATGGTGTCCTGTCAGGCATGTCGCCCAAGACACAGGTTAACGAACCTGTCGAGATACTTCTCGAACTGGTTGATGTGTCATTGCTGGACAAAGGGGATGACTCCCTCTCCAGGACCTGTCCTGCCTGATCTCTCCTAAGGAGGGCCGGATCAACACCTTGAGCTGGACCCCTCCCTTTGGGAGCCTGACCTTTCGGGGCTTCCCAAGCACGCTTCACTTGCCCCTGCCACGCCGTCGGACCCTGTGACTTTCGAGGTCTGACGCCATTGGCCCCTCTCTCGGCACTCAGGCAAGAGATGCTATCGATGCTCCTCCTCTTCAGGGGGAGGACTGTCTCTGCTATGAGATGCGGTGCTGTTATTAGGAGTTCATCTGGTTATAGCTGCTGCTCGGCTTGGGCAGCATGCCCTTGGTTGTGCCTCAGCCCACTCCTGCGCTCTAGTGGCTGCTGCAGCCCCAGGCCAAGCTGCCAACCCTGACTGGGCAGATGCTGGCCTCTGCATGCATTCCTCCTAAGTCTGCTCGGACTGCCATCGGATCTCCCCATCGGCAGTCGGTCATGGTGACCCGGACCAACGAACCCCACCAAGTCAGTGGGGATACAGGGGCTCAGCGGGTGTTTAAGGAGTCCTCTGATTCTGAGAACTCTTTGATGGACTCTCACCGGACCCCTGGCTATGACCATGAGTCTAGGGAGGAATCTTTGGCAGAGCAGGGGCCTACCTCCTTTGGGGCCCTGCTCCACCCGATCTCAGAGTCTACAGGGACTCCGCTGGAGCCAGTCCAGAAGTAGGCTAGGTACCCCTTAATGGAGATCCTTGGCAGGGTCGACTCCTCTGGAGTCGTCTTCCAAGGCACGGAGGCCATCCTCAGCCCTGCTCTGTAGCTGCGGCAGAGTCCAGTTTCCTGCCCCATGCTGTTGGCCTGTATGGTCCGCATGTACACAATCGCTACTGGGTTCCTTTCCGGGTTTACCGACCACCCTTAAGCTGAAGGCTTGGTTGCGGACTCTTTTTTTGTTGGATCGAGCAATATTGGGGATGTCGATATGCTCTCCGACAGAGAGTCAAAGAAGCTGATCACACAGCCAAGAAAGTCTATGTGACCTCCTCTCGGCCTTCAGCAGGCGAGTGCAGCTCTTTGGCTGGGCAACTTCACCCATGGCTTGTTGGGTACCCTGGATAAGGTTCTCCCAGATAAGCTGCAGCTGCCAGACAAGCTGGTTCAAGACCAAGGCTGAGCAGTCGCTAAGCAACAGCTCCAAAAGGCCTTGGATATTAGCGATACTTGTGCCAGGTCCATGGATACAGCAGTGGCTATGCGCTGCAGGGCTTAGCTGTAGATTTCGACCTTTACAGCCGATACCCAGCACAAATTGGTAGATGTTCCTTTCTTAGGCACCGATTTGTTCGGGTATGGGGTAGATGGCCATCTTGCACATATTAAAAAGTCCAATGCTACCCTGGACTCCGTCACATCTTCCCAGAGGGAGGTTAAGGGCCCAAAGCAGAAGAAAAAGCCATTTCAGTTTCGGTCCTGCTCTACCCCTGTAGTCCGTCCCCCTCTGCCCCAAACGGTGCAGCAGCAGGCCTGGCGGCCTCGGCCGAAGTCGTCCTTCTCGGCTGCCACAAAGTCCAATGGGTGTGGGCTGGCGGCTTCCATGGCTAGCACCGCTGCCACCAAACCTGCACAGTGATGGGGGTTGGGGTTGCCCCTCTTCCGCTCATCCTGCGAGCCCCCGGGCCTCCCATGGGTGATTGGCACCACCACTTCGCCTCCGTCTGGTCAACCATTACTTTGGACAAGTGGGTGCTTGACGTGGTCAGCCATGGTCTGCCTCTGGAGTTTGAGGCTCTTCTGCCCAGCCAAGTCCATGCCCCACAGGAGGATGTGGTGTCTGTGGACATGTTGTCCACCCTTTAGGAGGACATCTCCCAACTGATCCAGAAGGAGGCAGTGGTTTGTGTCCAGGACGCCATGCCCAGTACAGGGTTTGTCTCCAGATACTTCCTGGTTCCACAATACATGGGGGACTGGTGCCCCCTACTGGACCTGCACAACCCCCAATCAGTATCCACAGCCGCGCAAGTTCTTGACAGTCACTCTGAACCAAATCATTCTGTCCCTGGAGCAGGACATGTGGTTCTGCTCCCTGGACCTCCAGGACGCCTTCTTTCATGTCCTCCTCTGTCCATCCAATTGTTTAACCAGAAGTGTCACACTAAGCTGGAAGCTTGTTTACAGGTGTGACCTGGGAACACAGGGAAGTTAAGTGACTTGCTCAAGGTCACACAGTATGCAAGAGGGGACTGTGGGATTCAAACCCAAGTCTCCAGATTTGCAACCCAGAGCCTCAAACCACTGCGCTATACTGCCTCCCTCATCCCACCGGCGGTTCCTCTGGTTGCGCTTGGAGGGGACCCTGTACGAGTTCAGACCATGCTGTTCGGATGCTCCTCAGCCCCGAGAGTCTTCAAGTGCATTGCAGTGGTGGCATTATTCCTAGGGCACCGCGGAGTCCAGGTGTACCCCTACCTGGACAACTGGCTGATCGTGGGTTCCTTCCAGGATGGAGATGGAGCGGTCCAGGGACCTGGCCCTTCAGACCAGCTTGGCTCTCGGCCTCCTGGTCAGTGAGGCCAAATCAGAACTCAGTCCTTTGCAGGTGATTCAGTTCATTGGGGCAGAGCTAGACTCCTGCCGAGGCCAGGCCCGATTCCTGGCACACACGGCAGACTATCTTTCCTCCTTTGGCTGCTTATTTCAGGTTGGCCAACTGCACTCTACCCAGGACTTCCTGAGACTCCTGGGATTTATGGCGGCTTGTACCAGCATGGTCCATTGGGTCTGTTGGAGGATGCGCTCCCTGAGAGGGAGCTGGTCTGGCAGTGGTCTCAATGCCATGGTCATCTCAACCACTCCATCACAATGACAACAGGTGTGGGACGCCACCAAGTGGTGGCTAGTCCCAGAACATCTCCGAGAAGCAATCCCATTTGTATGCCTGGAGCCGACAGTCACTCTCAAGACTGACGCCTCCCTGCTGAGCTGGCGTGCCCATCTGGGGGACCACACAGTCCATGGGCTCCGAGGAGTCCCAATGTCACATCAGCCTGCTGGAGCTCTGGGCAGTATGTCTGGCACTGATGGCATTTGCTGTACATGTTCAGGGTCAGGTCGTCCAAGTCCAGACGGACAACATGACGACCATGTCCTACTTCAACAAGCAGGGCGGGACACATTCCTCCCTGTTATGAAACATAGAAACATAGAAGTTGACGGCAGATAAGGACCGCAAGGCCCATCCAGTCTGCCCATTTCTTTTTCTACCTTATAAATGTACCATCGGCCTTTGCTCTGTCAATGACCTATCTATTCATAGTCATTTGTATTGCTCCCTTATGCCTATCCCATGCCTGTTTGAAGCCCTGCACTGTATTCATAGCCACCACTTCTTGTGGTAAGCCATTCCATGCATCTACCACCCTTTCTGTGAAAAAGAATTTCCTCACATTCCCCTTAATCGGCCTCCTCTAATCTTCATGCTGTGTCCTCTTGTCCTGCTATTTTTCTTATATTTAAACATGTTAGACTCTTTCACCTTGTTTATGCCCTTAAGGTGTTTAAATGTCTCGATCATATCACCTCTCTCCCTCCTTTGCTCAAGGGTATACATATTGAGCTCCGTTAATCTGTCCTTATATGTCTTCTGATGCAGTCCCTGCACATTTTGGTTGCCCTTCTCTGGACTGCCTCAATTTGGTTAATGTCCTTGTGAAGGTGTGGCCTCCAATACTGCATGCAGTACTCCAGATGGGGCCTAACCAATGTCTTGTACAGAGGGATTATTACCTCCCTCTTACGACTTGTGATACCCCTACTAATACACCCTAACACCCCCTAGCCTTACCTACTGCTTTAGAGGTCTGCTTGGATGATTTTAGGTCATCAGTGATGATGATGCCCAAGTCTCTTTCTTCCTTTGTGACTGCTAGCAACTCCCCTCCCAGCCTATAAGTGGCTTCAGGGTTTCTCTTCCCTATGTGCATGATTTTGCACTTCTTTGCATTAAATCCCAGTTGCCACTCTTCTGACCATTCTGCTAGTTTATCCAGATCTCTTCTCATTCTGCCCACCCCATCTGGATCATCTACTCTGTTGCAGATCTTGGTGTCATCTGCAAACAGACAAGCCTTACCCTCTAGTCCATCTGCGAGGTCACTAATGAAGATGTTGAATAGGACTGGCCCCAGGACTGATCCCTGAGGTACCCACTTGTGACTTGCATCTCTTCTGACTGTATACCATTTACCACCACTCTCTGTTTTCTGCCAGTCAACCAGTTTGCCACCCAGTTGACCAACTTCTGACCCACCCGAGCCTACCTAGCTTATTTATCAATCTTCTATGTGGAACAGTGTCAAAGCTTTGCTGAAGTCAAGGTGGCGACATCAACTGCTCCCCTTGGTCCACCACTCTGTTACCCAGTCAAAGAAATCTATGAGATTAGTTTGACAGGACCTTCCTTTTGTAAACCCATGCTGTCTTGGATCCTGTGCCCCTATGGATTCCAGGTGTTGCACTATCCTTTCCTTAAGGAGTGCCTCCATAATCTTGCCCACTACTGAGGTAAGACTGACTGGTCTGTAGTTCCCCGCCTCCTCCCTGCTACCACTCTTGTGGAGTGGGATCACATGAGCATTTCTCCAGTCTTCTGGGACCTCTCCTGTGCTCAGAGACTCACTAAACAATTCTGCTAATGGCTCTGCTAGTTCCTCCTTTAGCTCCTTAAGTACCCTGGGATGTATGCCATCAGGTCCCATTGCCTTATCCACCCTGAGCTTAGCAAGCTCTTGTAGGACCCTTTCTTTTGTGAAGGGAGTAGTGCTCACCTCCCTCCCCCCTGTGTCCATGGTGCTGAGCTGTGGGCCCTGCCCTACCTTCTCTTCAGTAAATACTGAGCAAAGTATCTATTTAGGATAGATGCCTTTACAGGGTCCTCCTCCACATGCTCCTTTTCTCCATTAAGCTTAGCAATACCCTCTGGACTTTCTCCTTTCACTAATGTATCTATAGAAAGTCTTGTCACCTTCTTTTACTGTTCGTGCTAGTGTTTCCTCAGTTTGGGACTTTGCCTGCCTTACTGCCTTACCTGCTTCCCTTAGGGCAGTTTGGTATGCCTCCCTATCTTCATCCCGCTGTGTTCCTTATATTTTCTGAAGGCCAGCCTTTTGGCTCTGACCTTTCTGCTACTATATTTGAGAACCAAAGTGGTTTCCTTCTTCTTTGCACTTCCTTTTCTGTCTAACACAATGGGATGTTGCTTCAAGTATTGTATCCTTAATGCTTGCCCACTTTGCCTGTACCTCCTCACCTGTGTTTCTTTTGCCAGGGCTAGCTTAACTCTGTTGGCCATCTTATCAAAGTCAGCTCCTCTGAAGTCCCATATTTTTGCCTTGGAATGGGATGATTTAGATGTAGTAGCCAAATTGAACCATACCATGTGATGGTCACTGGCCCCAGGTGACCTTCTACCTGGAGATCTGTGATCCCTTCTTTGTTAGTCAGTACTAGATCTAGGATAGCCCTGTCTCTTGTGGGTTGCTGTACCAGTTGTTTGAGGCCCTCCCCTGCAGGAATCCACTATGAGTCTAGTTCTGGCAGATGTTCCTGCTGGTATTGACCAATCTGTATCTGGCATGTTGAAGTCTCCCATTATCAGAACCTCCCTTTAGCTGTCATGTTTTGTATATCTTCTAACAGTAATGTGTCTATGTCCTCCTCTGGTCTGGGGGCCTGTAGACAACCCCAGTTCTTATGGCTGTCCCATTACCTGTTTCCAGGGTGACCCACAGTTCTTCTGGCTCCTTATGTGTATTCTGAATTTCTGTAGCTTTGATATTTTCATTAACATACAGGCCACCCCTCCCCCTTTTGCACCTCGGTCTCTTCTGAACAATACATATCCAGGTACTGAAGTCTCCTGTGTGGTTACTGGTAAACCACGCTCACTAATTGCTACTATGTCCAGTTTAGCCTCTGACATTATTGCCTGCAGGTCTGGGATCTTATTTCCAGGCTGTGAGCATTTGTGTACATGATTTTCCATTGGCCAGATTTTGGTGTGTTAGTTGTTGGGTGAAGTTTGGCATTACCCCTGTGCATCGTATGGGGAGACAAACCTTTTTTCTTACCTGGTGATGCAAATGAATGGCAAACACGCTGAATTCCTGTTTGACCACTAGCTGTGGTCTGCCTTGAAGATCACCACGTCCGGACCCTTGTTCGCAGTCAGGACACCAACCTTCTGGTGATTCATGTTGCCGGCGTGTCCAGCCAGCTGACAGACTCCCTCAGCTGAATAGGCGAGTTATCTCTTAACTAGGAGGTGGTTGACCGCCTGTCCTCCTTGTGGGTCTCTCCCCAGGTCCACCTGTTTGCCTCCAAGGAGAATGCAAAACTGAGGCTGTATTGTGCCCACCCCCCTCAGTGTAGAACACTGCTGGGGGATGCCTTCTCGAGGCTCTGGGCCTTGAGCCTCATGTATGCCTTTCCCCTAATCCACAAAGTTTTGATCAAGGTGCCGAGGGACAAGGCGAAGGTGATCCTGGTGGCTCTGGACTGGCTGTGCCAGTTCTGGTACTGCTATCTCATCCTCAGCAGCAGGCCCTCGTGGGGTCTGCTTCTCCACCTGGACCTGCTTTCGTGCTCTCAGGGTAAAGTGCTCCATCCAGACCTTCAGTTCCTGCACCGGACATCCTAGTTCCTGAGCAGCTAGAGTTCCAGGCTTTGGGTCTCTCTGACAAGGTCCTCCATGTTGTCGAGGCCTCTTGGAAGATGTTGACTCACCAGTGCTACACCTTCAAGGGGAAAAGGTTTACCATTTGGTGCCAGGACAAGGAGCTGCTCCCCTTGTCCTGTCTGGTGGCTAACATTCTGGACTACCTGTGGTCCCTCTATGTTGGGCCTTCAGTCAACGACCCTCAAGGTGCACTTAGCGGCTATCTCTGCAAATTGGCTCATATGCTGACAGTGGTGCAGAAGGTAGTTGGGCACTTTTTCAAAGGCCTTGACCACTTGTCCTCTCTGGTGCATGAGCCTCCACCACCTTGGGACTTGCTGCTGGTGTTGGCTCTGCCTATGGGCAAGCCCTTTGAATCCATGCACAGGTGTGAGATGTCACACCTGTCTTGGAAGACCACCTCCGCCAGAAGGATCAGTGAGCTCCAGCTTTCAGTGGAGTCTCCTTACTAAGCATTCCACAAGGACAAGGTTGTCCTCTGCCCCAACCTGAAATTCCTCCCAAAGGTTGTTTCGGAGTTCCACCTTAACCAGGTGATTAACCTCTTAGTGTATGTTATTTATTTGCAAAATGTTGCACCAGGAAAGACAACATGAGCCGAGAAATGAAAATTACGTACCTACAGTAATTCTTAATCTTTCTGTGTATCTACACCATTCATCACTACGTGGGTAATGCGCTGGTGCTAGGACCCCGTGGGAGACCTTTTTCTACTGGCGGAGTTGACACAGGGCCAGCACCACTCTCGAGGCCGACGTTCCATGTGGTGCTCGTGGGTTGGCCGTTCTGTCATCGACTCCGCCCTAGCCTCAGTTCTGAGATGCCAGAGAGCATAAGAAAACGGGGAGAGATGGGGCAAGGGAGCCTAAGGAATAGGTAAAAGGAAAGGATATAAAAACCAAAAAGAGAAATAAACGACAGGGAGGACAGAAAGGAGAAAACTAGTTTTAAGGGATTGGGAGAAGGGGCCCCCAATCTCTGGAAAGGAAGTAGGGAAGGGAAAGAGGAAGAATAGGAAGGGGGGGGAGAAAGAGAGGACTGCGCCCCTGGCAATCGGACCTGGACCCCTAGGATTTGAGCAAGTGTAACCCCTAGGTGTCGCTATCCTATGGGCTACTATCCCTGCCTGCTCGGCTAGTAGCAGGTTAAGGGGCCTGAGTTCTGAAAGGTACCTCCACCCGGAGAATCAGGGGTTGGTAGGGCCAGAAACCTGGGCACAGCCTCTGGGACACTGTAACCCCCCCTCTTTCCCCTCTAGTGGCCTGAACACTGTACAATAATCACTTTCACAATATCCCTGGTACACCACACAAGTACCCACGCTGTTTGCACTTACCACCAGGGCTGGTTCCTCTGGTTCGACCCTGGGGACCCCCTGTAAAACAAGGTTAAGCACAGCAAATAGCAACAGTACAGTACTTTGAGCACAGACTAGAACCACAGTCAGATTACATGTATAAAAAGTTAGATCTGATTTATTCAGGGGACTTGAACAAGGGAGGGTCAAAATGAGGTTTTTTTTTTTTTTAATTTTCTATTTTTTTCCGGGCAGGGCCCCATCCTAACTCGGCCCTAGTCACGGCCCCCCGGAGACCTCCACCACCGCCTATGGCTGCCGAGATCCCTTGGTCACCCCCGGCTTGCCCCCGGAGGGCGGGGCCGTGGCCGCCTTCACTGGCATGCACTCCACGGGACTTATGACTGGTCGGGGATCCGCAGCGACGGTGGTGTCTTGAGGTCCTCTGGGGAGGGCATCATGCGTACGGTTGCCCTTGCCTCAGTTTTTTCCTCCTTACGGAGGCGGGGACATGCAATGATGCAAGCGTCTGTCCCGCCTCCTGGAACTGCATGCGTCGGTCGCCTGAGGTCCCCCAGCCTCCACTAGGAGCCCTCAGTGCGCCGATGGCTTCCCTCACCTTCCCCCCGGAGAAGGAGAGCAGTCCTTGGGACGCTCTATCCTTCTTCCCCTGGCCGGCCCTCCGACGATCTGGATCGCCGGTGTCGCAAGAGGAAATCCCACCACTGCGCCAATGGGCTGGCAAAATCAGGTTAATTAGCTTAAAGGTTATATCAATCACGCAGTTATGCATGCACTATGAGTCCCCCCCACACAGTCCACCTCTAGGTACCCAGGTAGAGAAGAGATGGGCTAGTCAGGACAGTTGCCCGGGATTTCAGCTGGTTGGGGCCCTGTGATGGAAAACACAACATGCACAGTACACAATATTTGTAATCCGGAGCCAGAGGGCTCAGTTCATAAAGGAAACGAAACAACAAGACAATCAGATGACACACTCAGATTAAGCTATTGTTTTAGGGAGCTACCCTGGTATTTACTCACGATACCCAAGACTGGACACAGGCTGTATGAAAATCGAGACTGCAGGTGGTTGATCTGGAATGCCAGGAGAAGCAGGGCCCACACAAGTCGCAGAGGCGTCGTTCCTGTTCAAGTGTGGAGCAGGGGGCTGATCCCCAGGCAGGTCTCTCGTCGATGGCTTCTCTGTGCAGTGGGTAGTCTGGCTGGGCCAGTCTGGCAAAGCCCAGACCGCGTGGAGACAAATTTGGATGCAGTCTATTTTGGGCTGGATACAGCTTCCAGCAAGCAGAACACAGTTTACACAGTGGGGAACTAACTCACAACCCACTAACAGCTCATAGCACATTTACATGTACGGGAATTCTACTGTACCAGGCAAAGCGCTCCCCGGGTACAATCACAAAGCCTCTGCACACATCGGGAGCTTAGGGGTAGGTGGAACTCCTGACAGGCCGATCACATTCAGCAAAAATATTCGGTCTTCTTCAGGTTGAGCCTGGCCCACTTCAGTAGCTTACTTTAGTCACACAAACTTGGATTTAGTCCAAAATAATTCTCTTCTTTCCCTCTCAGGAGCAGCAGGCAGATATGGAGGCCAAACTCTCAGCCTTTTCATAGTTCTCCCATGCGAATCCACTCAGGATTGCTCTCAGAATCACTTCAGCTCCTTCTTGCTCAGCTTCCAGCTTAGTTCTAACTGATAACTGCAAGCAGTCTGGGACTTCCCCAAGATCCAAAAGATTTGGTTGGCTGATCTGGCTGTCAGTCAAAGCAAGAGCTCCCCCTTCAGTTGCAAAAAAGGCACAAAAACTCAAACCACAGTTCCTACAGATTTTGAATTCAGACAGCTCCTGTAGTTCGGCTACATTTTAGGTCTCACCAGAACTGATTGGTCCAATTTTCAGTCCAGGACCAAGATAGTGGAGACAAACAAAAAGTACAGTTACGTAAGAACTTACCGTAACAGTAGAGCTTCGAGAGAAGCTCTTGCAGCAGGCTATAACCATTAGGACTATGCTGCAGGCACTAGGACCCTCCGGAAAACTTTTCAGCCAGCAGTATACAGCAGGGACCACCCCCGATGTCAGCCCCACCCTGACGTCAGCATTGGTACAAAAGGGGGCAGACCCAACTCCACCTCAGTTCCTCCGCCAAGGCCCGCGAACAAGCCCTGACAAGAGAAGGAGACAAAGCACTCGATGAAGATGTAGATGAAGATCTGCACACCTCGAGGTGGAAGGTGGGTGGGAAAGTTACGCCTGCTGCAAGAGCTCCTCTCGAATATCTACTGTTACGGTAAGTTCTTACGTAACTGTACTATCTTACTTTGAGTGGGAGCTCTTGCAGCAGGCTATAACCATTAGGACTGAATACCAAGCAGTCCCATGCCAAAGAGGTAGTCGACCCCGGGAGGTGGAATATACTGACTCCAGAGGCCTAGGACAAAAGTCCGTGCAAAACAGCCAGACCAAAACCGGCATGGTGTCTGGAGACGATATCCAAGCTGTAATGCTTGACAGAGGTATGCACCGAATTCCAGGTAGCGGCCGCACATATGTCCCTTATAGAGACATTTCTAAGGGCAGCAAAAGAAGCAGACACTCCCCTGGTGGAGTGACCCCAGACCAGACCCGGTAGGGGTTTATTGTGCTTTTCATAGCAGAAGGATACGCAGTGGACGATCCACTTCAAAATCGTCTGCTTGGTCACCGGTTTGCCCAAGCATTGTGGTGCAAAGGCCACAAAGAGTTGCTCCAACTGACTTGTATGTAGCCGTCCTTTTGAGGTAATACCTCAAAGTTCTATGGACATCCAATGTGTGAAGGAGAGCTTCCCCTCTATTAGATGGGGAAGGAAAATAGACTGGAAGGTCAACCGACTGGTTGAGGGTCAACTCAGAGACCACTTTCGGAAGTAACTAAGGATTTGTTCTAAGGGAAACCCTTTCCCTGTGGAAAACCAAATACGGCTCTTTACAGATCAGAGCCTGAAGCTCAAACTCTTTGAGCTGAGGTAATAGTAACCAAAAAACACACCTTCCAGGAAAGATAACGAGCTCAAAATCGCTGCCGGGCTCAAAGGGGGTGGGGGTGGGATGGTGAGCTTCTCCAACACAAAAAGAAGATCCCAGGATGTGATAGGATCCCTAATGGGAGGTCTCACATGCAAAATTCCTCTCAGCACAGTTGGATTTAGCCTGCATCTTTCTAACGCCTTGTCTCCAATCAGAGCATGATAGGCGGAGACAGCCCACATGTGCACCTTAATAGAGGAGTAACTCAGGCCATGTTGGTACAAGGAGAGGAGGTACTGTAACGCTAAGTTCACTGGACAGGCAGGCGGGTCCAAATGCTGTGACGAGGCCCATAAACAAAACCGCTTCCATTTCATAGCATAGGCAGAGTGGGTGGAGGGCTTCCTCGCTGACACAAGGACTGCCGCCACCTCCGGGGAAACCCCGTATCTCTGTTGAGCTATGTCTGAAGGAGCCAAGTATGCAGATGTAGGGAACGGAGATCCGGATGGACCAGCAACCCCTGTTCCTGGGATAGCAACTGCGATCATATGGGCAGTGGAGTCGGAGGTTCCGTGGATAACCGCTGCAGGAGTGGGAACCAAATGTGCCGAGGCCATCTGGGGGCTACTAGAATCATTCGAGACCCTTCTGCTTGTAACTTCAGCAGGACTCTCTGAATGAGAGGGAAGGGTGGGAAGGCATAGAGAAACCTCTCTGCCCAGCAAAGGGATAAGCCGCGTCTGCCAGAAAACTCCGCCGGCATTCTCGCGAGCAAAAAATTAGCAATTTGGCATTGCGTGGTGACGCAAAGAGGTCCAGCTCTGGATGACCCCACTTCCCGAAGAGCTGTCTGCTATGGACTGTAACAGCTCCCACTCATGCGCTCTGGAGCGAGACCTGCTTAAGCTGTCGGCCAGATTGTTCAGGAGCCTGGAACGTGTACTGCGGACAGCAGAATGTGCCGCTCCAGCGCCCAGTGCCAGACTCTCATCGCCTCCCTGCAAAGGGGATACGACTAAGCATCCCCTTGCTTGTTGATGTAGAAGACGACCGCCATATTGTCTGTTTGAATTAGAAGACAGCCCGGCACTAGGTCTTCTTGAAAAGCCTGTAAGGCATAGAGATCCGCTCGCATCTCCAATACATTGATATGGAGAGATCACTCCTCGGGTGTCCAAACCCCTTGCATTTGATGAGCACCCAGGTGCACTCCCCATCCCAGATCCAATGCATCTGTCATAAGAGTCTGACCTGGTGGCTCCGGACAAAACCTGACCACTTTCTCCAAATTCCGGGGGTCCATCCACCAAAGCAAAGTTCTCCTGACTGGCTCGGTGATCCTGCCCAGAAAGTCTAGATCGTCGAAGCCCTGGTCCCACTGTACCCTGAGCATCCACTGTGGGACCCGCATGTGGAGGTGGGCCAGAGGAGTGACTGGAATGGCCGCCGCCATGTGCCTCAGTATCCTGAGGAAGTTCCGTGCTGGAACTTGAGGAGTTACTGAGATCCATTCGGCAATCTCTTGCAGGCGATTGCCCCTGTCTGGGGGTAGGAAAGCCATGCTCTGGATAGAATCCAGGACCTGCTCCAATGAAGACGAGTCTTTGACTGGGCTCAGGGGATGATTTCTGAAGGTTCAGGGTGATCCCCAGCTTTCGGAACAGAGTATAGGTGTCTCTGAGGGCGTGAAGTAGGCTTGAACTGGACGGGGCTGTAAGCAGCCAATCGTCGAGGTAAGAGAAAACGTAGTGCCCCATGCGCCTTAGAGCCACAGCCACCACTGCCAAGCATTTTGTAAAGACTTGTGGAGCGGAGGAGAGGCCGAACGGAAGAACTCCAAATTGGTAGTGCTCCCCTTGGAAATGGAACCTCAGAAACTTCCTGTGGGGAGGGAAGACCCCGATATGCATATATGCATCTTGCATGTCTAGGGAGCAGAGCCAGTCTCCTTGGTGCACCAGGTGGAGTAGTCCTGGAAGGGTCACCATCCTGAACCTTTTGTACTCTATAAAGAGATTGAGAGAGCTGAGGTCCAGAATGTGACGAAGATCCTGCATCTTTTTTGGGACCAGGAAGAAGTGGGAATAAAACCCCTTTCCCCGCTGATGCAAGGGGACTCACTCTATTGCCTTTTTTTGCAAGAGGGTCCGAATTTCTCCTATCAGTGGGATGTGAGAAGGAGGATATCAGGAGTACTTTGGTAGAGTATTTGAAGGGAACTCCGTGAACTCTAGCGTATGCCCTCTCCTGATAATGTCCAGGACCCATTGGTCCACAGTTATCGATCTCCACCCTTCGAGATGAAGAGAGAAGCAGCCCCCGACCATCTCCCCGGAGTCTTCCTTTGGAAGGGGGGGGGCGCGGAAGGGAGTCATTGGGCTGAGCCGGGCGAAGGCAGAGAAGCCTGGGAGGACTTGGGCCCACGGTTAGGAGCACCTCCAGGTCGCTGGTTACTGGCTGTCCTACAAAAGTCACTTCTCTGACCCTGCTGATTACCACGGGCTTGTCCATCTTGACCACCTGAGGGCTTGCGAAATGGCCATTTCCGTCGCTGGTCACAGCGATACGTTTAGCGGACTGACCAGATGGACTTGCCTGACTCCTGGAGATAAGAAATCAAAGCTTTCATCTCTTGCCCAAACACCATGGTACCCTGGAATGGCAAATCCCTGATACCGGACTGCAGATCCTGGTGAAAACGTGAAACTCAACCAGGCGTGGTGCCGAAAGCCACACCCCGGAAGCGGCTGCCCTGGCTGCCATATCTGCAGTGTCGTACGAGGGTTTCAGGACATGAGAACCTACGTCAGAGCCCGATTTAGCAATGTCGGGAAGTTCCGTCTTCTGCTCAGAATCTGGCATGGCTCTCAGTAGCTCTAGTCTCCTCTCCCACAGAGCATTCTGGTACTGGACTATATGCATCAGGAAGTTAAGGGACCGGATGGAGCAGGTGGAGGCAGAGTAAACTTCCTTGCCCACCTGGTCCAAATACCGAGACTCCGGATCGGGAGGCTGTGAGCTAAGGTGCTTCGCCTGCCTGGACTTGTCATGGGCAGCCGTGATGACCGAAGAGTCCGCCTGAGGGTTCTCTGCTAAAAAGGCTTCTGTCCTTGGGGCCTTATACAGCCTGTCTGATTTTTTGGGAACAGCCGGGATGGAAGCCAGACGCTTCCAGGTAGTCCGAGTCAGGTCCTGGAAAGTGTCCACTAAAGGAGGGACTACCAATGGTTTCGGCTCCTTTTGCCTCAGGTATTTGGCCAACCTTCGGCGTTCCAGATCCAGGTCCTCCGTTTCCCACTCATTGGAGGCCTGGATATGCCTCATGACATCCATAAAGTTCAGATCATCTGGAGACGAGCAAGGCTGGTCCTTCTCTCCCAGGGACCACTCCATGTCGAGAAAGGAAGAAGAGGGAGATCAACTACTAGGTCTGGAATAGTCAGATCTCTCCTTATGACCAGACTCCCTTTGTCGTCAGTAGCTGCGGGACTGACGTCGGTGCGAAGACCGGTTCCGAGACCGGCGACGGTGCAAAGACTGACGTTTGTCAGAGGACCGACGTCAGAAGCGCTCTCATCTAGGAGATAGAGAAGAGCTGTGATTGTGAGACCTAGACCAGCGACGGTCTCCAAAGTCTTTGGAGCATTGACGGTGGTCTTTGGACTGGGCGCGGGAACGAGCCCTGGATGGAGGTGTAGGCGGCCGCTCTGGGGACTTCCTTGGGGAAGGCTCCCCTCCAGGCTGTGGTCGGCGACGGGGGGGGGGGTCTGCTTCTGGACCTGTCCCCACCAAAAGGAGAACAACACCTGCAGCTCGTTCTTCGAGAAAATCTCAGCCGCTTGGCCTGGAAAGGGAGTATCCGGGACGTTGGCCCACGAAGGAGAGCCCTCTTGGGAGCCTGGGGGGAGGAGGACTTAGGAGACTGGGACGTCGGCTCGTCCATGGCCACGCCCACACCCTTCACCCGTTCAACCGGCGTCGGTGGTGGGACTGACAACGGGGTGCCACCTGGGGGCGCCAGAGAGTTCTTCAGCTCCAGAGGCACGTCAGTGCCTTGAGAGGTGGGGCCGAAGCTTACCCAAGGGCTTGGTGGTAACCTCACGCTGGTCGGCTTCTTCCACGGCCAGCCTTGAAGACTTCAGATGCTCGCCTGAGCCAGGGGAACATGGGCCTTCTTAGAAGAGGGCCGTGAGCGAGAACAGGACCGCGACCGACTACGGTCTTTCCCGTGGCACTTGGTCTTCTCCTTGCGCTTCCCATCTGAGGAGTGCAGATACATCTTTTCTAAAAGGAACGCCTTCAGGGTCTTGAGACATCGGATCCGGGTCCGGCTGGTGAACACCTGGCAGGCTGAGCAGGCTGTGGTGTCATGGTCCAGCCCAAGGCAAAAGACGCAGCGCTTGTGCCCGTCCTTAGCAGGGATCTGCCTCCCGCAGTTGCACTTGTTCTGGTGTGGCTCTGGAGAGACTGAAGATGGCGAAGACATTGTTGAGAACTTAGAAAAAACTTTGAAAACGGTACAAAAAACCGGGTTGAAATACAGTTATTTAGCTGTTTCTGAGAAGCTGGCAATTAAGGCTTCAAGCAGCTCTTAAAGAAACAGTGTACAGAGGCTACACAAGCTCTGGTAATCACATTTAAACTGCTAAAATGCAGGACACCAGCCTGGCAGTGAGCATTTAGGCAAGCTCAAAGACAACTTTTTGGGAACCCCCATTTGTGGGGGAAGGGGGGTTACACAAGTTAATGGCAGACAAAGACTGCTTGGACACCCAGTCTTGCCTTTTTAGAAGAAGCTGCCAAGGAGGCGAAGTCTGCATAGAATAAGCAGCAGCAGCCTCAAGAGGAGCCAAAGCTTTAAGGAGAAAGGAGTTCCAGGTAGACAAGGGTGCATTCCCCCCAAATAAAGGGGAAAAACCCCTAACAAGGAAAGGAAGGATTAGTCCAAAGGGACGTTCAAAATAAGGAACAAGGGGTTTGGAGAACAGAGGGGGAGAGAATTAGGAGTCCACCAATCCCTCCACCCCCACTCCAAATCAAGGGAGTGGGGAGAGCAGCCAAAGGCAAGGAGAAAAGGAAGGAACCCCCACCCAAAAAAAACCTTAGAGGAAAGAACTCCTCCTTGCGTGTCTCCAGAGACCCCTGCCTCCTGACCACAAGGGAAAGGAGAGAGAGGAGTTGGAACAACAGGGAGACACACAGGGGGAGGGGGAGCCCAGAGACTGAGGCCCCAAGGGGAAGGTAGGTGGCATTTAGTGACGGATGGTGAAGATGCACAGAAAGATCAATAATTATGGTAGGTACGTAATTTTCATATCTTATCTGTGTCAATCTACACCATTCGTCACTATGTGGATGAATACCAAGCCCCCTCGAAGGGGGCCCAATACGTCCCTTAGCCTCCAGTGGGGGAGACTCCAGAAGTGAGAACCCTTACAGGCCTGGAGAGGCCTGAAACTGGCCTGGGTGAGATGGGGAACTCCTAGTGGGAGAGGGAAAGCGCCCTGAAAGTCACTGTCACCCTGCGGGAGAAAAGGTGGGTTCTCAGGTAGGTGAAAGACATCACCCTACGCCGGGCCAAGGGTGACAACTGGGATAAGTGAAGCCATGCCATCCGCCTAATGCAGATTGCTGTCCCTATAACTCTGGAGGCTACCTCACTGGTGTCGCAAGATGCCCTTGCTAGCTCCATGCCCTGAGCAGAGAGGGCTATGGCTTGTCTGGTTTCCTCCATATCAGGCATTGAGGCTAGGAGTTGTCCTAGCCTGGACCACAAGAACCTGTCATAGGATGCATAGTGGGCCTGATGTGCAGCTATATAAAGAAGGATCCATGCCAAATAGAAGATCCTTCTTCCCCAGAAATCGAAATCCGCAGAGTCAGAGTCTGGGGGTTGGTCATGGTACGGGGTGCGAGGCCCAGAGGGGGTGTCCAGGCACGTCAAAACTGTAGGGGGATGAGGCATGGTACCTGGAGACCCAGGGGGGTGCAATAACGTTGGCATAGGTCCCTTGGGGCTGGAACAGTGGAGAAGGGACGTTGCCAAAGCCGATGTGATGCCTCCCGGAAGGGGACAGGCCAGGCGAGAACCACCGGATTGGCCGCACTGTACTCTCCTAAAAAGGTGCACGTCACATCCTTGGGATTGCTCACAAGGGATGGGGTGAGATGGAGCTTGTCCAGCACACTCATGAGGAAACACTGATACGAAGAAAGATCAGACTCTGCGGAGATATGGACAGATAACTCCTCTCCCTCAGAGGAGGGGAATGAGGAGACTGATGAGTCCGGTGATTCAGGGTCCAGCTGCACGGAAGCATGGTGGAACACCTGCTGGTCCAAAGCACTAAGGTAGGTAGGGAAATGTGCAGCCGAACCTCTGAATTGTTCCCAGGTCAGAGGTCCCGTAAGACCGGGAAAACCTGGGATAGAGGCAGAAGCATGGGGGGGCCAAGCTCCTAGCAGTAGTAGAACGGCCTCTGTCTGGGCAGGGGGGCCTAGATGAAGCTCCCAACTGGGAGGGAGACCTGGAGGTCCCAGCAGCTAACAACCGTTCAACCGGATCGGAATGGTCAGAGCTGTGCCCATTGGAAGAAATCCCCTCCGTGAGGTGATTGGGACCATGCAAGTCCAGAAGGACGGTCCCTGACCTCCAAAGTTGAGGTCCCTCTCGAGCAGCATTCCAGGGAAGGGCGAAGGTCCACACTACAGCTCCTTCCAAAACCCGGGTGGGTCCCAGGAAGTGGCCGCTGCACCAATCCCTGACCCCTCGACCCTTCAGACTCCAAAAGAGCCCTCTTCCTCGTAACTAGTAGCCTAGGCAACAGACAACCCCTGGCAGACTCCGAGGAACCCTCCCCCTCCTGGGGTGCCTTGGGCTGTCCCAAACTCTGACTCTCCAAGCACACCAAGGAAGGGGGTGCCCCAGCTGAAGGAGCAGATGCACCAGTGGCTCTGGGTTGCACATCAGTGGCCACCTGGACCACTGCTGGCTGGTCAGTACCACTAACCCCAGAACCGATCAGCAACGTCCAACCCACGGGGGGGGGGTCGAGGTGCTGGACACCAAGGGATCAGAAGATTCTGAATAATCTGGAAGCCAATCCTCATCAGACCCAGAGTCCCCCTCTAAGGAGGTGGACAAAGAGGCCCAGTGCCAGACCACTCCCCGATCCCTACCAGTTCCTGGACTCTGAGACGGACCGCCCTCAGCCCTGGTGCCAAGTGCGGCACCGTGAGTGGCGGCGAGCGCGATGCTGCACTCTCTCTTGGTGCCACAAGAGTCGATGGTGGCACCAACCGTGGCACTGTCCCTTCATTGACACTGCAGTCAGAAGTGGCACTGACCATGGCGCCGCCCTCACCCTGCGAATGGCAACAAGAACAGAAGCTGCACAGACTCCAGTCCCGGCGCCATGCATGGCACCGAGACCAGAAACAGTCCCAGAAACAGAGTCCACTCCTCCCACGGCACCACGAATGGTGCCAGGAGTGAAAGCAGCACAGAGGGACAGCCCAGCGCTAGCTGGGCCTCCGACACTGCAAGCAGCACCGTAGCCAAGGGTGGCACCACCAGACGGTGCCAGCCCAGGCTCCAGAACGTGACACCGGAGGAGCCTTCGCTTCTGAAGAGCAGACCGCCAGAGCGGTGCCTCCTGCCTGCGAGAGGTGGCCTGGGCCTCCTGCACCGTGGAAAGAGCCCCGCTGCAGCAAGCCTAGAAGAGGCGGAGGCCCCCTCCTCCACGGGCCATATAGGACTGGGAGGGGACCTGGAGGAAGGGTCAAGAGTCCTGACCTTGGCCCACTGACTGCGAACCTGCTCCCGATGGTACATAGAGAAGCAGGCATCGCAGTTGTCCATGTCATGGGCCAGGCCAAGGCAGTAACGACAACTGTCATGCCGGTCCGTCATGGAATAAAGGTGGCCACAGGGGCACCGACGCATTGGTGGCCGCCCCGCCTTAGACGACTTCTTGCCCCTGGGATGAGACATGACCACATGGTTAAATAGTACTCGATGCAGCTTTTAAATAAGTTGAAATGGTCTTAACGGCACCAGTAGCCATGTCGAGCAGGGCAAAACAGAACTGAGAACTAAACTGGCGAAACTAGGCTGCGAATCCACGAAATATGCACTTGCTTGCAGTCTCCACACAAGGTCTACACTCGACGGCAGGAGAAGAAGAACTGAGGCTAGGGCGGTGTTGACGTCAGATAACGGCCAACCCGCGAGCGCCACGTGGAATGTTGGCCTTGAGTGCGGTGCCGGCCCCATAGATTCTGCCTACAGAAAAGAAAAAAAGTCTCCTGCAGGATCCTAGCTCCGGCAGTACCCACATAGTGATGAATGGTGAAGACTGACACAGATAAGATCAACTTGTTTCCAGAAGCATCCAGGAGGGTGGGGGGGGTTACAAAGCTGGGAGAAACAAACAATTACAAATCAGATACTGGAGCAATAAAAGCACAATTAAAACAGGCAACATATTAATTGTACAGAGTGATTACATAACAAATCTAGGAGCAATGCAAGCACAAATTATCCAAAATACATCGTATAGTCATACAGAGTGACCTAGGCCTCCCAGTCAGGGCGATGGACCATGTTTTAACTAGTGACAATAGCAACTAATGACAGAATAGCAACTGACAGCAGGAAGTCATGCAGGGTATGAGTTAGTGGTAGCCATTACTTCTTACTAATACGTCAAAGTTGAAGTATTAGAAGATGTTTGAAACAAATGATGAGAAGTGCTTTAGTAGGTCTAGGGGAAGGCAGGCTTTAAGTGACATGGGCGAAAAAGGGAGGGCGTGTTTGGAAGGGAGAAAAGAACAAAATTACTCACCTTAGTAATTATGTTTCTTCTAGTGGAGTCTTGCTGTATTCTGACATATTGCAGTTAGGTCCTGCCTTTCAACTGCCCCGGAGAACACAGGGCTAACTTTTCTATGCATGGCATAGAATGTCCATCTCGAGCTCGGTTGAAGCCTCTGCCTGTTGTTATTCAAACTGCAACCGTCAGGCCTTTACGAGCAAAAACTCACTAGGTGTTCTGTGTGGAAACTGTAAAATTTTTACTAGCCAGCTGGCAAAAATATAATGTTTTTGGTTCTCAAAGGAAGACTCAAGTCAGGAAACCTAAAAACAAAAACAAATCAAATGAACAACATTCCACCCAAAGAAAAAGAGAGGGTGTAAAGGGGGGGTGGCACCTCTAGGGTGCCAACACTGCACCTGCCCACATCCCAAAAATCTTCGTTCTGAGAGGGAAGGTGGGGAGGTCAGAATACAGCAAGACTCCATTAGAAGAAACATAATTACTAAGGTGGGTAATTTTTTCTTCAAACAACATGAAGTCTTGCTGTATTCTGACATATTGCAACCAAGCAGTACCTCCATGGAGGAGGGACAGAACCTACTTTGGGAATAGGTTCTGAAGTACTGCTGTGCCAAACCGAGCATCACTCCTAGCCTGGATATCCAGAGAGTAATGCTTGCTAAAGTTATGCACCGTTTTCCAGGTGGATGCTTGACAAATTTCTAAGAGAGGGATATCCTTGGCCGCAGCCAGGGAAGCAGCTGTACCTCTTGTGGAATGAGCCCTCAGGCCTGAGGGTGAAATTCTACCCAGTTTTTCATAGCAGAATTATGTACAAGAAACAATCCACCTGGCAATAGGTCTCTTAGTGGCAGGTTTGCCTTTCCCAACTTCTCCATAAGTAAGGAACAACTGAAGGGATTCAAACCTGTGACCCTTGGTACGCTCTGTGTAGTAGCTAAGGGCTCTTTTAACATCCAAATTGTGTAGCCTCCTCTCTCCCGAGGAAGAATGATCAGTGAAGAAAACAGGGAGAGATATAGACTGATTGAGGTGGAAATCTGAAACCACTTTGGGCAAGAACTTTCTGTTAGTTCTAAGGACCACTTTATCTCTGTGAAAAGAGATGAAATCAGATTCCACTGACAAGGCTTGCAATTCACTGATACGTCTGGCAGAAGTAATGGCTACCAAAAAAAACAGTTTTCCAAGTCAAGTACTTAAGCTCTGCTGAGGACAAAGGCTCAAAAGGGGGTTGCATAAGCTGAGCAATGCAAACATTAAGATCCCAAGCAGGAGCAGGATCCCTAAAGGGGACTGGTGAAGCAATCCTTGAAAAACTTACAGAATACAGGATGGGATGACAGAGAGGAAGACTTGCCTGCAGACAGGAAAGCAGAAACAGCTGCCAAGTGTACCTTGAGAGTAGCTGGTCTGAGACCTAGGCCATTAAGATGGACCATATAATCCAGAACCGTAGGCAATTCAGCAGAGTCTGGAGAAATATTCTTCTTACAACACCAAATGCTGAATCTTTTCCATTTGGAGTTGTAAGTCTTTCTGGTGGAAGGCTTTCGAGAAGCCTTAAGGATATCCAGAACCCCTTGGGAAAGATACAGCTCTGCAAACTCTGACTCTTCAAGAGCCAAGCCTTGAGATTGAGAGACTGAAGATTCGGGTACCAAATCCTCCCCTGAGAGGATGTTAACAGGTTGTAATTCCTGGAAGAGACAGGGGAATATGGACTGTTAGGGCCAGCAACAAGGGATACCATGGCTGCCTGGCCCAGTCTGGAGCAATCAGAATTACTTTGCACAGTTGTGACCTTATCTTGACTAACACTCTGAACAGGAGAGGGAAGGGGGGAAAAGCATACAGAAATTTCCCTTCCCAGTTCAGAATCAGAGCATCCAGGGGGACTGAGCCCAAGACTGGGGGTCTGCAACAAAAGAGAGGAAGTTGGTGATTGCCTGGGGCTGCAAAAAGATCTATCTCTGGAGTGCCCCATCTTGAGAAAATCACTTTCAACACCAGAGGATCTAGGGCCCATTCGTGATGGCCCTGGGATATTCTGCTTAGTGCATCTGCTAGGACATTGTCCTTCCCTGGGAGGTGAACTATCATCAGAGAGGTTTGCAGGGAATAGGCCAGGGACCACAACTTCATCGCTTCTGTGCACAAGGCCGTAGACAGAGTGCCTCCTAGCTTGTTGATGTACCACATGGTGGTGGTGTCTGTTCTGACCTGAACCACCTTGTTCTGTATAGATTCTGAAAAAGCTTGCAGTGCCAGAAACACTGCTCTGCGTTCCAAGAGATTGATGTGAAGCAGAGATTCCTGAGGCGACCACAGTCCCTGGGTGGTAAGTTCCCCCAAATGGGCTCCCCAGCTCAGCAGGGAAGCAACTATGGTGAGGACCACTGAATGAGACTGAGTGACAAATGGAACCCCTTGCCTCAAACTGTCCTGATCCTGCCACCATTGCAGGGCTTGGATCAGAGTTCGAGTCACTGGAATTAGTTTGGTAAGGGAATCCTTTCTTTGTGACCAAAAGCTCTTAAGTGGAACTGAATGTCCCTCATTTGGAATCTTGTGCCCTGGACCACTGCTGTGGAAGCTGCCATGTGGCCCAGTAGCTGAAGGAAATGCCTTGCTGGTCAAGACACCTGAAGGCTGAATGAAGAGGCCAGTTCCATGAGGGTCCTTGCCCTTTCCAGGGGAAGGAAAGCTCTTGCTTTTATCATATCCAGCTCTGCACCTATGAAGGTGAGGAGCTGCACTGGTTTGAGAACCGACTTTGGTAGGTTGAGAAGGAATCCTAAAGAAGTGAGCACTTGCTGGGTCACTTGCAGGTGTGACTTGACTTGGTCTGGAGACTGGCCTACTATGAGCCAGTCGTCAAGTATGGAAAATGGAAATCTTTTGTCTTCTTAGGAAGGCGACAACTACTGCCAGGCACTTTGTGAAGACCCTTGGAGCTGATGTTAGGCCAAAGGGCATTGCTCTGAACTGATAGTGGCCTGAGGGCAAATTGAATCTGAGGTACTTTCTGTGGGAGCACCTGATGGGAATGTGAAAGTAGGCATCTTTGAGGTCCAGGGAGGCTAGCCAGTCCCCTGGCCTTAGAGAGGGAAGGATAATTCTCAGAGTTATCATCTTGAACTTTGGCTTTAAAAGATGTTTGTTCAGGTATCTTAGGTCCAGTATGGGTCGCCACTCTCCTGTCTTTTTGGGGGTTAGGAAGTACCTGGAGTACAATCCTTTGCCCCAGTGTAGGGTAGGTACTCTCTCTATAGCTCTGAGTGCTAGGAGAGAAGAATCCTCTGACTCTAGGGCAAGGGTCTCTGAGAGATTTGCAGGTGGAAAAGATATGGGTCTCAGCTTGGGAAATTTTTTGAAGCTGAGAACTAGACCCTGACTTACTACTTCCAGGAACCACTTATCTGATGTAAGAGACATCCAGTCCTGGACAAAGTAAGCCAGCCTGCCCCCTACTGGGATAGGAGAATCGACCCGAGCAGACCCATCAGGGTGTCTGCTTGGCAGGGGCTTTAGGCTGAGGGGTGGATGCAGGCCTGCCCATCCCCCTTCTGCCTCTCCCTCTGAAGAACCTCCTCTGTGAAAAAGAAGAGGCCTGTGCTTGGTAAAAAGGCCTTTGGAAAGGCCTGCCCCTGCCCATGGACTGCTGCCTTTGAGAAGTTGCTTGCCTTTCCTTGACCTGAGCACTGCTGTAAGTGGTCCTGTATTCATCCATTTTCTTCATGTAATTCTCTGTCTGCTCCCCAAACAGAGAATTACCCACTACAGGAAAATCCATGGCCTTAGCCTGGGTATCCTGTGAGAGGTTAGTACATCTGAGCCAGGCCATTCTACGAAGAGCTACAGATGTAGCCATGACTCTTGATGATACATTACTGGAGTCTACAGCAGCATGAAACTGAACTTTCGATGCCTCAATCCCATCTGAAGCCACCTGCTCCAGCTCCTTGGCAAGCTGGGGAGGAACCTGTTTAGCCAGTGCCAATACAGTGTCCCACCTGGACTTCTGGTACCTGGCTGCATAGGCCATATAATTAGTCTGCCCGAGTCCTAAGGATGATGCCATGTACTGCTTCTTTGCCATGTCATCAATCTTCCTGGAGTCCTTGTCTGGGGGGTGTGATGCCAAGGGAATGCTTGCCTTATCACAGGCAGCAGCCTGCACAACCCCAACATGGCTGCATTGCTGATAGAGGAACTCCATATCTGAGCCTGAAAGAGTATACCTCTTGTCCATTCTTCTGTCCACAGGAGGTATGGAATTGGGAGAGTTCAGAATTTTTTGTGTCTGTTTCCCAAAAGATTTGTGGAGGGGAATAGACAGTCTCCTGGACTCTGGGATGTCCATCATCTCTACATAGTCAGGCTCTTCTTGATCCTCCACTGCCTCCTCCACAGAAAGCTGGAGGGTATCAACCACCTTTCTGTAAAACATGTGTGAAAGGGACTCAGAAAGCCTGGGAGGAGAAACACCTGAATGTCTGTCTGGGAAGATGTCCGGGTCAATAGGCACATCCAGACTTTCACCATCACCATAGTCATCTTCTAACTCTCCTTCCTCCTCATACTCCGGTTCATAAAATTCTTCCAGGGTATAATCCGGAACTGGGGAACTAAATGAACTGAGCCCCTGCCAAAAGGTGCCGGTTCAGTCAGAACTGATCGAAGCGATTCCATAATCCTAATCACTTTGGCTATTTCATTGGTGGTCAGAGTATGAGATTCTGGATCTGAACCGGTCGACTTGTCTTTTCTTTTTGTTGGAACCAATTCCTCGGAATCGGCTCTCCTTTTGCCCAAAGAAGTATTGCCCTGGTCAGAGGGCACTCCTTCTGGTTCAGTCGGAACCGAACCAGGCTGGCCATCCGGGTCAGTGGACTTCTCGGCCTCCCTTTCCCTCAGTCTACCCAATCTCTTTTCCAGGGTAGATTTGGGAAAATGTTTGCAAATGTGGCAGTCTGAATCGAGGTGGCCAAACCCCAGACAATAAACACAGGTGGTGTGGGGATCAGCCTTAGCAAAGGCTTCCTCACACACACTGCAGTGTTGAAACCCAGTGGGCCCGTTTTTTTTCTTGGGTTTCTCAGACATGGCCAACCTAACCAAACTTACCCTTTTTTCGGCAATCTGCCAGGCAAGACTCCCCTATCGGTTCTTGACCGTGTCACGGGTCTTGGAAAAAAACATACTAAAACCCGTTTTTTTTAGAACAGATACGGACCGGTAACCACACACTAAAGTAAAGTACAAATTTTACCTCAAAATGATCGGTTCAGCCGAACTGATCCACAGCTTTACAAGTTCCACACAGAAAACAGAACAAAACCTATCTAGTACTCACAGTACCACAGATAGAGACTTGAACAGACTATGCAGAAACAACAATTCGGAAGAAAACTGACTGAAAACTGACACTTCAACCGACTTTGAACCGAGCAGCAGGAGAAATCTCCGGAGTGACTGTTCAGTGAGGTGGAGTGAAGAATCTGATGGTTGCAGTTCAAATAACAACAGGCAGAGGCTTCAACCGAGCTCGAGATGGACATTCTATGCCATGCATAGAAAAGTTAGCCCTGTGTTCTCCGGGGCAGTTGAAAGGCAGGACCTAACTGCAATATGTCAGAATACAGCAATACTTCATGTTGTTTGAAGGAGGGAAGTATTGAGATGGAGAGGAGAGAAGAAAAAATTACTCACCTTAGTAATGTTGTTTCTTCTAATGGAGTCTTGCTATATTATGACATATGCAGTATAACCCCAGGTTAGAACTGCCCCTGGAGGTGAAAGAGTTAAGTGCATGGAATCTTGAGCACAAGCTCGGTTGAACACTCTGTCTGTGCTGCTTCAAACCTTAACTGTCAGATCTTTACGAGCAAAACTCATTTAAAGGTTCTGTGTGGAAGCTGTAAACCTACACTAGCCAACAGGCTACTAAATACTAACACATTTTATGGTCCCAACAACAAGACTCAAGTCAGGGGATCAAAGAATGAAATATAACAGCAAACAAAATGGCAAACACTAGGTGCCAACAGGTCACTACCCACTACATCCCAAAAAACAAGAAGAAGAGGTTCTGAGAGGGGCAGGTGGGGGGGGTCATAATATAGCAAGACTCCATTAGAAGAAACAACATTACTAAGGTGAGTAATTTTTCTTCAAACAACATGAAGTCTTGCTATATTATGACATATGCAGACTACACAGCAGTGCCTCCATGGAGGAGGGCAGAACCTACTTAGGAAATAGGCTCTGAAGCACAGCTGTGCCGAATCAAGCATCACTCCTAGCCAGGGAGTAATGCTTTGTGAAGGTGTGAACTGTTTTCCAAGTAGCTGCTTGACATATCTCTAAGATAGGAATGTCCCTGGCAGCAGCCAAGGACGCAGCTGTACCTCTTGTAGAATGAGCCCTCAGACCTGAAGGGGGAACCTTATCCAGTTTTTGGTAACAAAATTGGATACAAGAAACAATCCACCTGGCAATGGATCTTTTAGTGGCAGGTTTCCTTCTACCTCACCGTAAGTGAGGAAGAGTTGGAGGAATCAAACCTGTGACCCTTGGCACGCTCTATATAGTAGCTAAGGGCCCTTTGACATCTAGACTGTGCAATCTCCTCTCACCAGAGGAGGAATGGTCAGTGAAATACACAGGAAGAGACATAGATTGATTCAGGTGAAAGTCCGAGACCACCTTAGGCAAGAACTTTCTATTAGTCCTGAGGACCACTTTATCTCTATGAAGGAGATAAAATCAGGCTCCTGACAATGCTTGTAGTTCACTTATGCGCCTGAAGTGATGGCTACCAAAAATACAGTCTTCCAAGTCGGGTACTTAAGCTCTGCTGAAGACATGGGTTCAAAGGGAGGTTGCATAAGCTGGGCAATGCAAATATTAAGATCCCATGCGGGAGCAGGATCCCTGAAAGGAGGGTTGATGTGAAGCAACCCTTTGAAAAACTTGGAGAACACTGGATGAGCTGAAAGAGAAGAGGGTTTACCTGCTGATAAAAAAAGCAGACACTGCTGCCAGGTGCACTTTTAGGGTGGCTGTTCTCAGCCCTAAAGCATTTAAATGCATCATATAATCCAGAACTGCGGGCAAGCTGGCAGACTCTGGAGAAATACCCTTGCCAGAGCACCATATAGAAAACCTCTTCCATTTAGAGTTATAAGTAGCTCTGGTGGAAGGCTTCCTTGAGGTCTTCAAAACATTAAGCACACCCTGAGAAAGGTGTAAGTCAGCAAACTCTAACTCTTCAAGAACCAGGCCTTGAGATTGAGAGATTTTAGATTCGGGTACCAAACCCTCCCCTGTGCACAGGTTAACAGATTGTGATTCCTGGGAGGCACAGTGGAAGTTGGACTGCTAGGGATAGGAGAAGTGGATACCAGGGTTGTCTCACCCAATCTGGAGCAATCAGGATCATCCTGCAAGGTTGAGATCTGATCTTGACTAGCACCTTGAACAGGAGGGGGAAGGGGGGAACGCACAGAGAAACTTCCCTTCCCAGTTGAGGAGGAAGGCGTCCAGAGGGACTGAGACCAACACTGGGGGCCTGCAACAGAAAAGAGGAAGTTGGTGATTGTCTGGGGCTGCAAAAAGATCTATCTGAGGAATGCCCCACCTGGCAAACACCACCTTCAGGATAAGGGGATCCAGAGTCCATTCGTGATGGCCCTGGGAAATCCTGCTGAGAGCATCTACCAGTACATTGTCTTTGCCTGGGAGGTGAACTGCCAAAAGGGAGGTGTTCAGGGAATAAGCCAGAGACCACAACTTCATTGCTTCGGTGCACAAGGCCGTAGACCGAGAGCCCCCCTGCTTGTTGATGTACCACGTTGTAGTGGTGTTGTCTGTTCTGACTTGTACCACTTTGTTCTTTGTTGAAGTGCTAGAAAAACTGCTCTGAGTTCCAGCAGATTGATGTGGAGCAAAGATTCCTGAGGGGACCACAATCCCTGAGTGGTGAGGTTGCCCAGTGGGCTCCCCACCCCAAGAGGGATGCATCTGTAGTAAGGGTCAAGGAATGAGACTGCGGGATAAAAGGTACCCCTTGTCTCAGGTTGGTCTGATCCTGCCACCATTGTAGGGCCTGGATCAGGGTCTGAGTTACTGGGATCAACTTGGTTAGAGGATCTCTCCTTTGAGACCAGAAGGCTCTCAAATGGAACTGAATGTCCCTCATTTGAAATCTTGCTCCCTGCACTACTGCCGTGGAAGCAGCCATGTGCCCTAGGAGCTGCAGAAAATGCCTTGTTGGCCGAGAGACCTGCAGAGTGAAGGAGGAGGCCAGAGAAACCAGGGTCTTTGCCCTTTCCAGAGGAAGGAAGGCTCTGGTTTGTTGTGTGTTCAGTTCTGCACCTATGAAGGTGAGAAACTGAACAGGCTGTAGAACTGACTTTGGAAGATTGAGAAGGAAACCAAAGATGTGAGACAGCTGCTGGGTGACTTGAAGGTGTACTTTGACTTGTTCTGGGACTGGCCCACTATGAGCCAGTCATCCAGGTAAGGAAAGATGGCAATCTTTCGCCTTCTTAAATGAGCAACTGCTACTGCCAGGCATTTTGTGAATACCCTTGGGGCAGAGGTGAGACCGAAGGGCATTGCTCTGAACTGGTAATGGCCTGAGGGCAGTTCGAATCTGAGGTACTTTCGGTGGGAGCTTCTGATGAGGATATGGAAGTAGGCATCCTTGAGGTCCAGGGACGCTAGCCAGTCCCCTGGCCTTAGAGGGTAAAATAACTTCCAGAGTCACCATTTTGAACTTTGGTTTTAAAAGGTGCTTGTTTAGGTATCCGAGATCCAGGATGGGCCGCCATTCTCCTGTCTTTTTTGGGGTAAGGAAGTACCTGGAATACAACCCTTTGCCCTGGTGTAGGGGAGGAACCCTCTCCACAGCTCTGAGAGCCAGGAGGGTTGAGACTTCTGTTTCCAAGGCGAGAGCCTCTAAAGGATTTGCAGGTGGAAAGGATCTGGCTCTCATCCTTGGAAATTTTTGAAGCTGAGCGTGTCCCGGCTTACTACTTCAGGACCCACTTGTCTGATGTTAAAGAGATCCAGTCCTGGACGGAGTAAGCCAGCCTGTCCCTCACAGGTAGTGGAGAATCGGCCCTGGCCAACCCATCAGGGTGCCTGTTTGGCGAGAGCTTTAGGCTGAGGGGTGGGAGTGGTCTGCTCACCCGCCTGCCCTCCTCTGAAGAACCCCTCTGGGCATAGACTGAAGAGGAGGCCTGGGTTTGTTAAAAAGGCCTGTGAAGAGGCCTGCCCCTGCCCCTGGAAAACTGCCTTTGAGGAGTGGCCTGCCTTTCCTTGGCTTGTGCACTCCTATAGGTAGTCCTGTACTCATCCATTTTCTTCATATAATTCTCTGTCTGCTCCCCAAACAGAGTGTTATCCACAACAGGAAAATCCATGGCCTTAGCCTGGGTATCCTGTAACAGGCTAGTACACCTGAGCCAAGCCATTCTACGAAAAGCCACAGATGTAGCCATGACTCTGGAAGATACATCATTAGAGTCCACTGCAGCATGGAATTGCACCTTGGACGCCTCAATACCATCAGCAGCCACCTGCTCCAGCTCCCTGGCAAGTTGTTCAGGAGCTGCTTTCAAGACGTAACAGTATCCCATCTGGATTTCTGATATCTTGCGACATAAGCCATATAATTTGCCTGTCTGAATCCCAAAGATGCTGCCATGTACTGTTTCTTTGCCATGGCATAAATCCTCCTGGAGTCCTTATCCGGGGGGTGTGAAGCCAAAGGAATATTTGCCTTGTCACAGGCTGCAGCCTGCACTACCCCAACATGGCTGCATTGTTGTGAGAGGAACTCCGTGTCAGAGCCTGACAAGGTGTACCTTCTGTCCATTTTCTTATCCACAGGAAGTACAGAAAAGGAGTTTTTTAAAATCTTTACTGCCTGTTTCCTGAAAGATTTGTGCATAGGAATAGACAGTCTTCTAGACTCTGGGATATCCATCATTTCCACATAGTCAGGCTCTTCTTGGTCATCCACAGCTTCTTCCATAGGAAGCTGGAGGGTTTCAGCCACTTTTTTATAGAAAATAAAATGAGAAGGAGAGTCAGAAAGTCTAGGGGGAGAAACTTCTATAGGTCTGTCTGGAGAAATGTCCGGTTCAATGGGCACATCCAGACTGTCAAAATCATATTCACTCTCTTCATAATCTTCCTCCCCCTCCTCCGGTACATAAAATTCCTCTACATCATACTCCTGAACTGGAGGAACCGACTGCCTGCCTGATGGTGACGGTTCGGTCGGAACCGGGGAAAGTGACTGGACAATTTTGATCGCTTTGGCTATTTCTGCAGCAGTTGGAGAAGGGATTTTTGGCTCCAGACCCGCTGACTTCCTAGTCCTTTTAACTGGAACCGACTCATCCGAGTCAGCTCTCCTTTTGCCAAAGAAAGACTCACCTTGTTTAGGGGGAACTCCCTCTGGTTCGGTTGGCACCGAACCGGGCTGGCTATCTGGATCAGCAGACTTTAGCCTCCTTTCCCTGAGCCTACCAACTCTCTCTTATCCCGGTAGCTGCAGGGAATTGACACAAATCTGGCAGTCTGAATTGAGGTGGTCAAACCCCAGACAATAGACACATGTGGTGTGCGGTCAGCCTTAGCAAAGCTTCCCCACAGACATCACAGTGTTGAAACCCAGTGGGCGGGTTTTCTTTTGGGTTTCTCAGACATAATGCCAGCCTAACCAGAAAACTTAGCCCGATTAATGGCCCTTAGCCAAGCAAGACACCCTTATCAGTTCTAGACCGTGTCACGGGTCGTGGAAAAAAACGTAATGAAATCCGTTTTTTTTAGAACCGATAAAAACCGGGAACCGCACTTCTAATGAAGTTTAAAGTAATTTTAGAACAACCTGATCGGTTCAAAACTGAACCGATAATATCGTTTACAAATTCCACACAGAATAAATGTAAAAGCTTAATTTACTTACGATACCACAGACAGAGCTTGAACCGACCAGTTGCGGTTTGATTTTAAAACAAATGCGGTTTAAAAACCAAGAAATACACTTTAAACCGACAAAATGAACCGAGCAGTAGGAGAAATCTCCGGAGCGACTGTTCAGTGAGGCGGAGTAAAGAATCTGACAGTTAAGGTTTGAAGCAGCACAGACAGAGTGTTCAACCGAGCTCGTGCTCAAGATTCCATGCACTTAACTCTTTCACCTCCGGAGCAGTTCTAACCTGGGGTTATACTGCATGTGTCATAATATAGCAAGACTTCATGTTGTTTGAAAAGGTGGGCAATGGTAAAACATAGGGAGAGGAGGAAGGGGTGGGGGTGACTAGAGCAGACTTCTTCAGGATGCAGAGAACCCTGCAAGGGGTTGGGACCAGGCAGGAGAGGAGTGAGCAAGGTGAAGGGGTGGGGGAGAAGGGAGGTTAATTAGACAGAGTGGGGGAAGAGAGGCAATGGAAGAGGGGGAGGAGGAAGGGAGGGCAATGCTAAAGAGTAGGGCAATGGAATAGAGAAGGAGGAAGGGTGGGGAAAGGGAGGGGAATGGTAGAAATTAGGGGGAGGGGAGGAGGAAGGGTGGAAGGGAGGCTAGAGTAAGCATTCCCCTTCAGGATGCGGGGAACCCTGCGAGGGGGTTAGGATAAAGGAAGAAGGGGAGTGAGAAGGCGGAGGGGGAAGAGAGAGAGAAAAAGGGTGGCAGGAAGGATAAGAAAAGTGATGGGAGGAATCAGCAGAACTACAAAGTGCACCCCTACTGGCTACAAGGAACCCGGTAAGGGGATTGGAACGTGGGAGGAATAGAGAGGGGGAAAAGGGGAGTAGGGTCAGAGCCCTGCAAAGGGGCTAGAGCACTGGCAGAGAGAAACCATGAGGAGAGGGGGGCAGAGGGAGTGTGGGTTGTAGTTTGGGAGTCATGGAGGAGTGACAGAGGATTAGAGAGAGAGGTGGGGGATTCGCAACAGGAGTGGGATGGGGGGGGCCAGGAGCTGGTGTAATTTTGGTAACTTGGAGTGTAGCAGGACTGGGGGAAAAAGGGGCTGGAGGGAGGAAGGGCTAAGGGCAAGTACAGTTAGAGGAAGTAAGCAATAAGACATGACGAGGTGTGCATTATGATGTGATAACCGCACTCTTCGGGGTGTAGTTAGGCACGAGGCCGAAGGCAGAGTGCCAGTCGTCCATAGGAGTGCAGTTATCACATCATAATGTAACCCCCCTGCAAATGGGGGTTCCCAAAAGACTTCCAGGAGCTTGCTTGAATGCTCCAAGCCTGAATGGTGTTTGGCGTTTAAGCCATTTATCAGTGAGTGTTTTTAGAACCTCTGGTACTGTCTCTTTAAGAGCTGTCTGCTTGCAGACATAATTAGTTTGTATGGGGGACTGTGTGCTTCTCTGTTTGAGTACCACCTGAGCTGCTGCCAATTCACTCCATTTTTGCAGTCACTAGAGTGCAAAGGAACCTATCTGAAAGATGTAACTGTTTGCCAGAAATCATTTACAGTAATAATGAAATTACAGTTTGTCTAACCTACTTTCTTTGCAGTCAAAACTGTGTCTGCCTAGTTCCCATTCTGGTTTTGAACTGCTGAACTGGACCAATCAGTGTGGGGTAAGCTAGCTCTAAAATGTTGCCTTGGACAAATCAGAACTTGGACTCATAATCTGAGCCAGCCACAAGAGGATTGTATGGGCAGTGACTCTGGAGATGTAGTTTAGACTTCAGGCTTTTTGGACCAACAGCAGCAGTCTATTGTGAGTGACAGCCAATCCAGTCAAGAACTGGGAGGAACTCAAAGGAAGTGCCGTTTTGTCTGTTGGGAGTTTCAGCTGAGCTTTGGCAGTGAAGGGAAAGGAACCCTGTGCTCCTTCAGTGCACAGTTTTAGTCAAAAACATGTGTAAGGTCCAGAGTTCTGGTCTGCAGCTTGTTAGGACTGAACTGTCCTGTGAAGAGAATCAAAGGATATCTGAAGAGTAGAAACCAGGCTCACCCTGTAGAAGACTGGAGGAATTGCTGAATTGCACTCGGTCTGTTAGGAACTGAATCTGCTGTGTGTTCTCCTGGGTATTGTGCAGTAATTGCGATCGGGATACAGATGCAGCCTGCCTGGTATAGTGCTTTCTTTTTACCATATAAATGTGTGAAGAGGTTTGTGTACCTCAAGTGAATCCTGCTGCCATTAAGTGACTTTTGCCTGTGACTGTTTACCATATAAATGTGTGAGGAGTCTCTTGGAGCTCAAGAGTAGCCCTGCTGACATTGAAGGACCCTATCTTATTTGGAGGTCGTGAGTACTAATTCAGGGTCGCTCCCTGTTGAATTGCCACATTAAATCCAAATGGAATTACTGTACTGCTGACTGTTTAATTCTCCTTTTCTGTGTGAAAGGGCCCCTACCAGCTGCCACGGTTTGGACTAGCCACTAGGGCTTGGGTACCCAGGGACAGTAACTGATAGGGATAGGCCTGTACACAGAGCCATAGGTAGATGAGTAGAGTGATAAGCTAATTAACCTGATTTCCCCCTGTCCTTGTTATATCCCCCTAAATAAATCAGAGCTGCTTGTTTCAGCAAAGTTATACTGCCTGAGGTATTTGTCTATGTTAAAGTACTGTACTGTGATTGTTGCACTGTATCTTATTTCACAGGAGGTCCCAGTGCCGGAACCAGTCCTGGGGGTAAGTGTATACTGTAAAGGTAATTCTGATGTATTGTGTGGGCCACTAGTGGGAAGAAAGGGGGGTTGCAGTGTCCCAGAGGGCTGTGACCAAGTTAGTTTAACTATTGTAAACCCTGACCTCTGGGTGGAGGCACCCGCCATTGGATCCAGGCCCCTCAACCTGTTAGTGGCAAATCAGGCAGGGTAGTAGCCCCTGGGATAGCGCCATCTAGGGGTTACATCTTGAGGCTCACCGCTGGGATTGTGTGTCCTCTAGTGGCCATATTTACTAACCACTGTTAAGAAAAAATGGGTACCCGACAGAAGTGGCTGTGCACCGCTGGTGGAGTGGTGTACTGGGGAGAGATCGACCCCAAAATGCTATGCTTATCCTGGACATCCCTGGGTATCAATACGGACACTGTGCAGGGTACTTTCCAAGGTGGAAGGTTTACAAAACCCTGTGGTGGTGGGTCGGCATGCTAATCTGCTCACCCACACTTTCCTGGCCCTAGTAGAGTTTAGGATCCCATAGATAGCTCCAAAGTGCCACAGACCATTACCCCAGAGGGAGCCTCACTGCTTGGAGAGTGATAACTAAGGACAGCAAAGACCGGGGAATGAGCCCCACCACTATCTGAAACTTTTGAGGAGAAATTTACAAATGGTTGCTGGGGAAGGAAAACTGTGGAGGACTTGAAGAAACTATTCTTGCCACCTGGGGTGTTCCTCCCCAACACCTTCTCCCGCTCCAGTGCCCGTAATGGTGGCTGAACCAATGCAGACTCCAATTTTGCACCTGCCATTAGTCACAACTCTTACCAAGGTTGAGGATCTTCTGGCACCTCCCCACCCCCAAGGGAGGATGACTGGGAGACCTGGATAGACTATGTTGCCCCCCAAGTGCTAGAATGGCAATGCTCGGAAGCCGAAAAGCGAAAGAGGGTTAGTGAGAGCCTCCGAGGTCCTGCCCTGGCTACCATTCGTGCTAAACGGGCCAGTAACCCTGAAGTGACTGCACAGGCCTATCTTGAGGCCCTGGAGAATGTGTATGGGAGCCCAGATTCTGATGAGGACCTATGGTGGAGAGTAAGAGATGCACAACAGTACCAAGGGAGTTGTCTGTGTATGTATCTCGCTGGAAAATTGTTGCAAGAATGCCTCAGAAAAGGTAGTTTGCCAGCGATTGAACTGGACCAACCAGGCTGGACAGGATCCTTAAGTCTGCCCCTTCTCAGAACTGCTGTTGCTTCAGTTACGCCTGGCAGATCGACTGGAATCCCACCCTCCTATGATGAGTTAATGAGAGAAATTCGAGGAGTTGAGAAAGACGACCTCGGAGGACCTGCACCAATAGCTGCAGCCTGACCGAGTGACTGAGGTGACCCATCAAGTGAAGTTCAGGGGCAGAGGTTGGCAGTAAATGAGTGCTCTGGCAAGGAAAAGATATGCCACAATGGGCGAACTGTTGAGAGAGATCCGAATTCAAAACAGTCCCTATGAAGGCCACGCCTGCAAGTACGGGCCCTGACCTATGTCCGACTGCATCTTGCTATGGGGTGGGGTACCCACCATGTATCTCCTGCTGATAACAGCTCCAAACTCAATTCCTTGACCATGGAAGTGGAGAAACTGACGAGATGTCTCCAAATGCTTATCACGCCACAGACAGAGATGGCACCCAGGTTTCCAGTTAGTAATACCCCCGCCCTGGCTCCCAGTGTGGCGCCTCGGCCAGCTCAAACTCCAGAAAGTATGTTTTGCTATAATTGTGGGAAGGATGGGCACATGAAAAGGGAATGCCAGTCCCCAAAAGATACTGACAAAGTTGCATATAGGCTACAAGGAGAGCTTCGGAGAACAAATCAGTGGTTAAGAGGTGCACGACATGATCCCAGTGAGGGCACCAAAAATTCTAATTCATGTCCTTTTGTGGCAAGGTCAGTTGCCCAGGCCCCCACTACCGCCTCTCCAGACTGGTCCAGAATAGTGGGTCCCTCCATGGAGACCACTGTAAAGGTGAATGGAGTGTCTACAAGAGCTGTGTTAGACAGTGGCTCCCAAGTGACAATTATGTTCCAAGATTGGTATCAGAAGCATTTGTCAGACGTACCCTTACAACCATTAGAAGGACTGCATGTATGGGGGTTAAGTGAGAAGGCCTACCCCTATTCCGGGTATATCCGAATTTGGCTGTCTTTCCCCACCTCCGTGGCTGGAGTGGCCGAACAAGTAGAGACCCTAGCCTTAGTGTGTCCCCCACTGGACTGTATGATGGTGTCCCTTTGTTGATTGGAACAAATGCTCATATGTTCGGAAGGCTGGCACAGCTGTGTTATGAAAAACAGGGTCAAAGACTAGTAGAGCTTTAAGAGTTCGGCTTTAATTAAGAAGGCCTATGAGGCACAGAGAGATGCTGAAAAATAGAACCAGAGGAACCGGTCGGAATTGTATGGAAGAAGGATCCTGAGTCTCTGATCCTGGTGCCAAATGCCCAGTGTACCTTACAGGAGAGGTCCGTATCAGAAAGGATGTTAAGAATAAAATATTAATGTTGGATGCACCAGGCGATGGAAAATTGCCAGAGGGACTGCTGGTCAAGCCTAGTATTTTGCCCGCTAGAGCCCATGCTTATGCCAGAAGGGTAATGGTCCAAGTTCATAATGTGTCTGAAAGAGACATTCGAGTAAATAGAGGTTGCATCCTGGCTAATGTGCATTGTGCAGACACTGCAGTGCTACCAGCAGCAAGAGTTCAAGGAAGAATGACAGAGTAACGCCTGACTTGTTTGATTTCGGTGACTCCCCGCTGCCAGCTGAATGGAAAGTGAGGATCAGTGAGAAGCTTGCCCAGAGAGACCAGATGTTTTCTTTAAAGGAATGGGACGTAGGATGCGTGCAAGGAGCTGAGTACAATATCCGGCTGCATGACAAAAGACCATTTCGTGAGAGGTCTCGACGCCTGGCACCTGCTGACATAGATGATGTGAGACGGCATCTGCAAGAGATGTTAGCTGCTGGTGTAATACAAGAATCCAGAAGCCCTTATGCTTCCCCATTGTGGTAGTGAGGAAAAGAATGGAACAGTAAGGATGGTGGATTATCGCACCTTAAACCGGCGGACTATCCCTGATCAGTACACAATGCCCTGCATTCAGGATGCTTTGGACTGCCTAAGCGGGAGCAAGTGGTTCTCTGTGCTGGATCTCCGCAGTGGGTACTACCAGATCCCGATGGCCCCAGAGGACCGTGAAAAGACAGCCTTTATCTGTCCGCTTGGCTTCTATGAATTCATGAGGATGCCTCAGGATTTCAGGTGCCCCAGCCACTTTTCAGACGATTGATGGAGCGTGCAGTGGGGACATGAACTTACTAGAGTGCCTGGTATACCTAGATGATGTTATTTGTTTGGCAGCTCACTGGAGGAACATGAGAGCAGATTATTTAAGGTATTGGACCGACTGGAGGACTTTGGCCTAAACTGTCCATTGATAAGTGTCAATTCTTTCAAACATCAGTAAAGTATGTGGGACACATAGTATCCACCGAGGAATAGAGACCGACCCAAGTAAAGTTGAGACCTTGACCACCTGGCCGCAGCCCAAAAATCTAAAAGAACTGCAAAGATTCCTGGGATTCTGTGGTTATTATCGGCGTTTCATCAAGGACTATTCAAGAGTGATCCGCCCTTTACTTAACCTTACTCAAGGGTATCCCCCAACCCACAAAAAATACCAAAAGTCAGCGTCCCTCAAGACTGAAAGAGTGTATTTTCATCCGAGTGAAGTATTTGGGGCCCGCTGGACTCCTGATTGTGAGACTGCTTTTCATGAGATCATTTATCAACTTACCCATGCTCCAGTGCTGGCCTATGCCGATCCAAGAAAACCTTATGTCCTGCACACTGATGCTAGCTTGCAAGGGTTGAGGCTGTGTTGTACCAAGAGCACGAGAATGGCCTGAGACCAGTGGCCTTTGCCAGTAGAAGTCTGACCCCATCCGAAAGAACTATCCTGTACATAAGTTAGAGTTTCTAGCTTTGAAGTGGGCTATTGTTGACCAATTCCATGAGTACTTGTATGGGGCTAAAATACTAGTAAAACTGACAATAATCCTTTAACCTATGTGCAGACCTCAGATAAGTTGGATGCCACTGGCCATAGGTGGCTTTCTGCGTATCTACATACGACTATGCTCTTGAATACGAGAGCAGGTCTGAACCACATAGATGCTGATGCTCTCTCCAGGAGGCCTGTTCCCAGAATGATTGGGTCCGATTGGCAGAACCTGACATTCGGGCACTCTGCCGGAAGTTTGACAGGGAGGAACAAATGTCCACGGACGCAGTGGACTGCATGGTGGATTGCTTGGGACCCTCTGAGAATTGCATACCTGCTGCTTATTGCCACTTTTCTGCAATAGACATTGGTGCACTGCCTCAGCTGGACAATGACAGTATTCATGGCTCAATCCCACGATCCCATGATCAAAGCAGCTTTAGAAGCCCTCTATGCAGGAAAAGATGTGTCCAAATTACGCTCCACTGATTTGAGAACTGCGCTGTTATACAAAGAAGGTCCTAAATTGAAACTGATCAATAAACTGTTATACAGAGAAACAGTAGACAGAGGGGGACAAGTAGACAAACAACAACTAGTGCTGCCCACTGCCTTTCGAGACTCAGTATTGAGGTCCTTGCACAACCACATGGGGCACCTTGGTATAGACAGAACACTTGACTTGGTGAGATCCAGATTCTGTTGGCCTAAGATGGGGGCTGATGTGGAGCAACACATTCGAACTTGTAGTCGCTGCTTACAGAGGAAAGCTTTGCCCCAGAGGGCTGCCCCCCTTGTTAACATAACCACCAGTGCACCCATGGAGCTGGTCTGTATTGATTTTCTGAGTTTGGAGTCAGATCAAAGAAATATCAGTAATGTGCTGGTGGTCACTGACCATTTCACGAGATATGCCCAAGCTTTCCCCACCAAAGACCAGAAAGCATCCACTGTAGCCAAACTATTTGTAGAAAACTTTTTTGTTCACTATGGGGCTCCACAAAGAATCCATTCTGATCAAGGGAGAGACTTTGAGAGTCGTCTGATCAAAGAGATGCTTTCTCTGTGGGGAGTGCGAAAGTCCAGAACCACTCCTTACCACCCCCAGGGGACCCACAGCCTGAACGTTTCAACCGCACTTTGCTAGATATGCTAGGCACCCTGCACCCAAAGGACAAGCCTAGATGGAGCCAACAAATTAGCACCCTGGTACATGCTTATAACTGCACCAAAAGTGATGCCACTGGGTTCTCCCCCTACCGCCTGATGTTTGGAAGAGAAGCTCGACTACCAGTAGATGTGTGTTTTGGGGTCTCTCCTGATGGGGTTCAAGCTGACAACTATTTACAGTATGTGCAAAAGTTAAAGGCCCAGCTAACTCATGCGTACCAACTGGCTCAAACCATGGCTGCCAAAAGAAATCTGGCCAACAAAGAAAGGTATGATAAAAGGTGAAAGCACAGGAACTCCAGGAGGAGATCGGGTATTGCTAAGAAATCTGGGACTGCATGGCAAGCACAAGATTGCTGACAGATGGCACCATCTCCCTCACATTGTAGTGGGCAAACTAGATGATCTGCCAGTGTACAAAGTAAGGCCTGAGAATAATTCAAAAGATGTAAAACAATGCATAGAAATCATTTACTGCCCATTGGACAAATCTTAATTGAGTCTGAGCCCTAGAAGATGCCCCTCTGGACCAGTGACTAGAGCTGCTGCTAAGAAAAGATCAAGAAAGTCTGCACCTACAGAAGCAAAGTTAAAGTGTTCCCTCCACAAGTCCCAGTTGAGCATGACTGTCAGTCCATATCGGAAGAAAGTGAGAGTGACTTTGAATACTATCCTTCTTACGAACTGAGTCAATTGTTTGGGCAATCCCCTAGTCAATACTGGAGATGAAGCTGGGCCTTCTGGACTGTCCAAGCCCCCAGCTTCGTCACTGGAGCCAATGCTCCCAGAAAGTGAAGTGCAAAGCATCAGATCAGATGAAATGGAATCATTGTGCATGG